>CM055908.1:19125046-19511258 GCA_029582155.1 Panopea generosa | reverse complement strand
TCCGAGTGGTCTAAGGCACCTTCTCAAGATTACTTACCTCTCACCGCTAAGGCCGTAGGTTCAAGTCCTGCACACTCTATAAACTTTATGTGAGAAAGGTTCCAGTTACTTGTGGAAGGATAGTGGTTCTACTCAGTCTCAATCAGTCTGAGGTCTTCCTCCACCAGTAAAACTGGATATGCCAATGTGCTGAAAATGGCGTTGAACCCAATTCAAAAAAAAAAATTATTGTACAGTTACAGAGAAATACTTGCAGGTAAAGTATTTGGTATAAAGACTTACACAGAAGTTACATGTAATGTTTATGGTATGTTTACAGAGGTCAGTGATATACAGCAAACAGTTTCCATTCAGATTTTTTTCTGCCTACGAGGTTTTAGAGCAGTTGACAAAGGACTTCGAGAAAAATCGTAAGTTGTAACTATTAATTAAAAACTGTCAAGTCAATTACTTAAAGCAAATTTAAACTATTTTTTTAGACCATACAAAGGATAAAAGAAAAAGTAATCTCGTTATTTCTCATTAAATGATGTCCTGTAAAACAACAGTTAAGTTATTTTTAGAAATGGCAATCTTTGACCCCATCTTATTACATCATGAACCCTAATGTTTTTATATTACTACATGTACATGAATATTTCATAACATATAAGAGGTAGTTTAAACTTATTAGTTTTACATTGTTTTATAAAAACAAACTCTTACAACTTGAACAAATCACATTTGAAGTGTTCCTTGGTAGATCCCATACTAAGATTAATGCAGATAAAGTGTCTTATTGAAGGCAGCACATAAGGCTGTGGCAGGATATTGAAACCACGTCCCTCTGGTTCTTGGTCTGCTGGTTTCACACTAGGTCACATACTCCACATCATAGAGAAATGTTACCATTGTAAGTATTGGTGCATAAAAATGATCATGTGATTTAAATTTATCAATCCAGTGCATTGTCACAACTACCATCATCAATTATTTCATTTATCATACAGAAGAAAAACTTGTTTCTGAGGCAGTCTTGGCTGAAGCTAATGGGGAAGCCGGCAAGCCATCAGTACGTGGAGCTAGAGGCGGACGCGGTGGGCGCGGTGGACGGGGAGGAAAAAGTGAAAAACTTACTAAAGATAATTGGTGGATCTTAAAAAAGCAAAGGAAAACAGAGAAGCAAAAGACAGTGTATGTGTACATGTAGTTCAGTTTTAGTCTGTTTCAGATGAACACTGTGCAACTATTGACCAGAAATAGACAACTATTGAGTGAGATGAAGTCAAGGTCAATGATTGTCGATTTCAGGTCAATTGTTGTTCAAAATAGATAGCTGATTCATTATATATACTTGTTGATTTTTTTTTAATGGTTTAACTTCATTTTCAACACATGTAAGGTTATATAGGGAATATCCAGTTTTTACAAGTAGAAGAAGACCTCAGAATGAATCTTAGTAGAACCACCGACCTTCCCCAAATAACTGGCAAATTTTCTCATGTAAAGTTTTTTGGAGCGAGCAAAGCTCTAACCCACAAGCTCAGCAATGAGAGGTATGTGGTCATTAAATAATAGCGCCTTAGACAACTCGACCACGGAGGACCCTGGTATATGCTAAAAATACATGAAATCTGTGGGATTGTGTGTCACCTAGCATCATTATCAGTTTTTTATCTTACACATAAAACATCTTTAAGACAGAGTGAAATATTGACTGAAAAAGGAATTGTTAACCTGAGAAAAGTTTATTTATAAGCAATATACATGTATAATACATATTTCAATTTTTTAAGTTTCAATGAAGAAAAAAATGTGCATATTTTAAAAAATTATGAAATCAATGGAAATTTAAAGATGTACAAGCAGTCAAGAAGAAGTTAAATACATTATTCTTTGTTTATTTATAACTTCTCACATGCTGACATATTGTGAAAGTTTCTTACATTGCCTCGCTATGCCGGGGCTTCATGACTTTACTAAATAAAATAGTTTATTTTTTTTTAGTTATTTTAACTTGCATAGTAAGCTCAGAGCTGATGTGAACTACTCTTGAGTCTGCTTTCTGGGTAGAGAGGCATTGGTTTGAGCTAGGAATCGTATCCATAACCTCTGGTGCGGGCAGCCAAAATTGTAACCACTACTCTACTGTTTATTTTATACACAAAATAACAACACTTAATTCTTTACATAGTTGTACATGTAAATAACTACATTTTATTATCATATTTATTTCAATATTTGATTATAACAGACTGTTTTTTATCTACCAGGGAGACACCCTTTGACACGGCATTGATCAATCGTTACCGCAAGGCCCTGGATACAGCTGTTAAGATTGCCACAGTGTACAATGTCTCACCAATTAGAGGCAGAACAGTAATCTTATGTGATGTAGGACCAAACATGAAAACACCATGTACTGCTGCCCGGGGGCTGGGAAAACCCAGAACAGTAAGTCATACAGCTACACCGTATTATCCATAAAGTTTCAAACAAGTGCTAACCAGTTTATCACTGTGCCAGTTATGGAACCACTGAATAACTAAATGTAGCTTCCCTCTTTTCTCTTATCTTGCTACAAACTTGGCCAATTATACACGTTCATATGAGATAACTGGTTTTTACCAGCTTTCATTGTAAGCTTGGTATCAGCTTGACAAGCCATTCCATTTATTTTGCTTCCAATTTTCTTATTACATGTAACACTTGAATTTTCAAGTAATCTAATTCATCATCTGATATTACAGTTATTTATTAGCTGTCTAATTAATGTACATGTATATATTATCTGAAATACAATTTACACTTGCTACATGTATCTAATTTATCATCTGATATCTGATTCACCAGTTACATTATCTAATTATTCAACTGATATCTGATTCACCAGCGATCTAATTTATCGTCCGATATCTGATTCACCAGCTATCTAATTAATCAACTGATATAATATTCACCAGCTATCTAATTATTCAACTGATATCTGATTCACCAGTGATCTAATTAACAACTGAAATATGATTCAACTGCGATCTAATTATTCAACTAATATCTTTTTCACCGGTGATCTAATTATTCAACTGATATCTGATTCACCAGTAATCTAATTATTCAGCTGATATATGATTCACCAGCAATCTAATTAATCAACTGATATCTGATTCACCAGTGATCTAATTAGTCAACTGATATATGATTCACCAGCAATCTAATTATTCAACTGATATCTGATTCACCATCAATCTAATTATTCAACTAATATCTGATTCACCAGTGATCTAATTATTCAACTGATATCTGATTTATCTGCTATCTTATAATTCAACTGATATCTATGGCTATTTAATTTATAATCTGATATGAAATTCACCAGTAATCAAATGAACCTAATATTTGTTTCGTTCAGTTTTCATCAACATTCTTAACAAAACTGTTCCAATCTAGCTTAGACAATACAATATACACAGATCTCCACAAATTCTATTTATAGATGCAGGAAGTGAGTGTGTTGCTGGGATTGATGTGTAAGTACTCATGTGAGGAGTGTGTACTCGTAATATTTGACAGCTCTGTTGAGAAGTATTGCACAGTAGAGCTGGACAAGGGGACCATCTTGGAGAACATGTCCACTGTGCTCAGCAAAGAGCTGATAGATGTACGTACTAAAAAACTGTCATTCAGCCTTTGTTCGTTTAGTTTATACTCCATTGTGTACATACTAAAAAAACTGTCATTCAACCTTTGTTAGTTTAGTTTAGACTCCATTGTGTAAGTACTTAAAAACTGTCATTCAAACTTTGTTAGTTTAGTTTATACTCCATTGTGTAAGTACTTAAAAACTGTCATTCAGCCTTTGTAAGTTTAGTTTAGATTCCATTGTGTAAGTACTTAAAAACTGTCATTCAACCTTTGTTAGTTTAGTTTATGTTTATTTGTATAGTTGTAAAAACTGTCATTCAGCCTTTGTTAGTTTAGTTTATATTTATTTGTATAGTTGTAAAAACTGTCATTCAACCTTTGTTAGTTTAGTTTATACTCGATGGTGAAGAAAGCTTGATGCTCATATGAACCACTTTCAAATCTGCTTCCTGGGTAGCACCAGTACTGAGTTGTTTTTTGAAAGGCATCAGGTTGAGCTGGAGATCAATCCACAGCCTCTGGCGTGAGTAGCCAACTCTCTATTCACTTCACTACTGCCAAGATTTTGTTAGCTTTAATATGAACCATTGCTATCTTAGATAGATTAAAGTCATTTAGACTGTTACATGTACAAACAATTCTCCTCTAATTCATAAGAATAGCTTTTAAACTACAATACAATAAAAGTGGGGTGGTAGTGTAATGGATGGAGTGTTGTCTGCTCACACCAAAGGTTGCGGGTTCGGTCCCCAGCTCAATTTGATGTCTCTCAAAAAACAACACTCAATATGGGTTCTAACAAGGAAATGGCCTCGTGAACAGTTCATATAAGATCAGAGCTTTCATCGCTATTGAGCTAAAATAAATTAGTTTGAACTAACTACGTACAATACAGATTTATAATATAACTCATGTGTCATACTGTACTTTACCAATTTCATTATGAATTATTGCCACTGAAGAAATGTCTATATGTGTTCCAGCAGTTGAAAAGAACCATAGAAATATTTTTCATCAATAAGAAAAAATTAATAATAGTGCTCATGAATTGATCAGCAAAAAATTATAATCTAGTTAGGATAAATCACAGGGTTTATGACAGCTTCTCTATTTTATCATCTCCATTCCATACAGGTTCCTGGTTTGTTCAAGTTTGAAGCTGGACTGCCTGTACCTGTTCTGTTGGAACATCTGAGAGACAGGATCCAGGTTTGTTTTATTTTCAGTTTGTACATTTATGTCTGTAAAGGCAAGATGAAAACTGGTTGTGATATACTATTTTTAAACTATATTTATTATTTATTTATTTCACTAATTTGGGTCTTTCTGTCCATAATACTTTTGGTTTCAGTGCAATGACTTTAGAATTCCTGAATACAAATATTTTTAAATTTTAATACAATGTTTATAATCACAACACACAGGCTAAATTCGATTTTCAGGGTTGTGACTTTAGGCGCTGTAGAGTTATGCCCCTTTAATTTGTGAAAAATCGTAACACTTTGGTTTTTGTGCAATAACTTAAGAATGCCATAATCAAATCTTTTGAAATTTTAATACAATTTTAAAAATGATAAAACACATGCTAAGTTCAATTTTAAGGGCTGTGGCATTTTTTACATTGATTTTGGAACAATTTCTTACAAATTCTACAAATGAAGCTTGATGTATTCCTAGGTATTGGAAGACTATAAATTGTGGAGAAATAAAACAAAAGTATTAACTGAAAATGCAAAGTGTGAGTTATATTCTGAGGCAATAAAAGACTCTAAAAACCCAAAGTCATTATGGAAATGTATTCATTCCTTAAGTCCTTAAACCACAACATTCAGTTCAACAGTGCTAAATTCTAATGATGGTATAAAAATCACAAATCCTTATGATGTTGCAAATGAATTTAATTATTTCTTCACTTATTGTGTAAAAAATCTTAGAAGTCAGTCCAGTGAACAATCTCAAAGTTTTCAAGAATTAAAGACATATTTTCAAAGCAAGTGTCCACACGATCAATATTTTAAGATAAAACCAGTCAATATGAACACCCTTTTAAAGGAACTAATGAATCTTGATTTAAACAAATCTTCTGGACTAGATAACATAGGCCTTAGAATATTGCGAATAAGTGCACCTGCAATAGTTTCGTCATTAACTTATATATTCAATAGAGTCATAGATAGTGGAAAGTTTTGAGTTCCCCAAGGTTCCATACTGGGTCCATTACTTTTCATTTTATATATTAATGATCTCCCATTACATGTAAAAATCAGTGAAACTGATATGTATGCAAATGACTCCACATTTCACACTTCAGGAAAAACTGTTAGAGAAATTCAGCAGAGATTACATGCCTACTTAACTTCTATAAATAAATGGTGTTCAAGAAATATGATTTATATTAATACAGAAAAATCTGTATGTATGACAATAGGAACATGACAAAAACTATCAGTTCAAAAGGACTGCCTTACTATTACCATAAATGCAGGGATTTTGCAAAATTCTCAATGTGAGAAATTTTTAGGTATAAAAGTTGAACCTCAGTTAAATTGGTCAAGTCAAATAAACCATATAAGCACTGTCATCTCATCACGCATATACCTTTTGTCAAAAATAAGAAACTATCTACATCTTAAAGCAAAAAAATTATTTTACAGCGGATATATACTACCATTAATTGATTACTGTTGCACTGTTTGGGGTAACTGCACTAAAGATGGGCTTGATCGAATACTAAAATTACAGAAAAGAGCAGCAGGAATTATCCTTAATGCAGATCATCTTTCAGCCTCAGAGCCTTTATTTAAAGAACTTAACTGGATGCCAGTAAATATAAGGATTCAATATCATAAACTATTACTTGTCTATAAATGCTTAAATTCCCAGGCACCTGAATATTTGTCAAATAGATTTGTATATGTGAGAGATAATAACCCATACAGTATAAGGAATGTTGTAAATGGTAATTTATGTGTTAAAAAATCAAAGACAGAGCTTTACAAACGTTCATTTCATTATTCTGGGTCACTTTTATGGAACAATCTGCCTACCGAAATTTGAGTTAATACAGCTTCAAAAATAATCTAAAAAATTATCTTCAGAAACTTAATTGTTAGTTGGAAATAAACGGTTTGATTGACGAATAATTGTAAGTATTCAGTAGGAATGTTTTTGTCATTGCATTGGTAAACATTATGCGAATGATTGTTTTATATTTTAATGTTTAATTACATTGTTGAATTTCATGTTCATTGTATGATTGTTGAAGGCCACAGGGATGATCAGTGTAACTAACTTTGTTACCCTCATTAAATGAAGTATAATTATATTATTATATTATTATTATAAGAAAGAAGCAGTACTGTGAAGCATGTGCATGTATAACCTTGCTGAAGGACACCATGTATGGTTGTAGTGGGGGATCAAATCCATGAACTTAATTATTTTACGTTGATTGAGAAACAAGTTTTTGCAACTTCAATAGAGATATCACTCATGAAGCGTTCCTGGGTAGAACTAATACTAAGAATATGAAGATAAAGTGTTGCCTGCTCATTAGCATCACACATTGTCTTAGTGTTAGGATCAAACCTGTGACCAGATCCTTGGTAGTTTGCTCTCTCACTGAACCACACTCAACTAACCTGCATAGGAACAGCTGATTGGTGCTTCACTGCAACCTTTCTACTATTTTGTGTTAATATGTCTTGTTATCAAAATATCCATAAAAGCTTTATTAATTCATATTATTTTAAATGGCCAAGTATGTTAAAATTCATTGAGTTAATGCAAAGTAAGAAATATTCAGTTTTGTTAAATTTGTGTAAATTTATTCATTAGGCTTTTAGTGTTTGCAATTCTTGTATGATCAAAATACATGTACATAATAATATACATAAATCTTTTTTGTGTTGATCTACTACAGTATATATTTGACAAAGTGTTTAAATATTTAATTTATATTTGTCCAACCTCAGAAACTAGTAAAAGAAGTATGTATTTAAATAATGTAATATTAATGTAATAGAATCTAATATTTGATTGATCTATTATCTACATGTCATGTGTTACATTTATTATCTAGATTTCTGTGTAGTAAGAAACATTATCTGTTTAAATTACTGAATAAAGAATTTTGAATCATGTTAATAATGGATAATTAGGACATGGCAAGTTAAATACTAGTAAAAATAAATATATATATATATATACCTTACTGATGCATTGATTAAGACTACTCATTAAAAGTTATATTGATATGACAGTTACAGTTGAAAGCTTGTGGAGAAATGATTGTATTTTTAGCTCGCCAGGATGAAGTCCAAGGAGAGCTATTGCCATGACGTCAGCGTCGGTGTTGTCTTCTGTAGACACCCAGGTTAAACTTTTGCGTTTAAGTTTAAGATATCTATGCAACCACTCATTGGATGTGAACGAAACTTCAGATGTGTGTTCACCATCATCAATGGAACACACAGAGACAAAAAACATAACTCTGGATTGCATTTTGGCACAGTTATGGCCCTTTTTGGACTAAGACACCCAGAGGCAAGCTTTGTTGTCTTCTGACAACTCTTGTTACTTGTGGTTGTATATTTATGACTGATGTCAGATTGTATTTGAATTGTATTGTTTTTCAGATTGACAATTTGTTGCTGTTAACAGGAGGAGGTGAAATGAGTGCACAACGGCGATTGGTTGCTGCAATACTTGATAATTACAGGCTTCTAGTTAACCCAGATCTACTCTATGTCAATGTATCGTTTGCTGGAAACGCTTGTGGGTGAGTGATCTGCATTTTGTGACATTGTTTTTTTTTTTAATAGAAATAAAATCTTTGCACTTTTTTTTCTGTTTGATGAATTGAATCAAGTTTCTTTGGTATTTTATTACATAAGGTATGATGGAGTAGGAGTATCATCATGTAATCTGTGGAAAACGGATGGGGAGATGGGAGCTGACTTCAATGTATATTCTATTCTGTAGTTTCCTATCCTATTTCGTGTAGCTGTCCAAAAGAATTTGTTTTATCTTATATGACAAGTAGACCAATTAAAGGTGTAAATGTGTCTCTTGTTCTTTATGTTGTAGGAAATGTTTCACTTATCAATATATGTATTAGGAAAAGTTACAAATGGTATGTTATGTCATCATGAGAAGGGAAAATAAATTCTTGCATACAGATTTCCGCATATTTTTACAGGATATGGATTATTCATCCAACACCCCTTCACACGCTTATCCTACCCTGCTTTGACATTGGAACAATTTATGACATTGTGTATTTAAGCATGTGAGGTAATGTAACTTAATTGATGTCTTAAAAGTCATTGTGGTAAAAATATAATAATAATTTAAATTAAAATCATTATTCAGTGTGTTTGATATGCAAGAAAAATAATCTTACATTGCATTTTGGTTCAGACAGAAAATTCTGTCCCTTGAGATAACTGTTTGGCAGAGCCTTATTCCCAAAACTGTTATCCATCAGGATGGAACTTTCTATCCAAACTTCAAACCCATAAAGATACTTATTTAAAAATAAAGTCAAACCTGTCTTTAGCAATCATTCAAAGGAAGGAGTAAAAGTGGCCTTTAAAGACAGGTTGTTGCTTAATACAGGTTATTTTCCTCTGAAAGCATAGAAATGGCACATAGCAAATGTGGCTGCTTAAGACATGTGGTTGCTTAATAGAGGTGACTGCTTACACAGGTTTTACTGTTTGTTATAAAAAATGTATAGGGAGAATGAAAGTGAGCTGGGAGTTCTGATAATTGAACAAAATACTTTTGTTATTTTAACCCTTTACACCATAGATACGCGTTTCCCTGCACCAATCACAGAAGGTCTTTGAAAACAGTGCAGGAAGAGTTTAGATTGCTCGTAACGAGCAATCTGAACACTTCCTGCACTGTTTTCCACTTTGTCAGTTAATATAAACATAATTCACCCAATAATTCAAAAGCCTTCTTTATTAGAGATGTCCAAAGACGTATATAATAGAGGTGTTCAAAACCTTCTATATTAGAGGTTCACAAAGGGGTCTTTATTAGAAGTGTCCAAAGGCATCTATATGAAGTAAAAGGTTAAGAGGTTAGATACAATTTATGTGATGTGCCGAATGATAAATTAGTATCAATAGTTTGTACTTATATCCAGGTTTGCAACGGACATAAAACCTGAGCACGAAAACAACATCTATATATCTGGATTCAGTGACCAGATTTTGAGGTAAGATTTTTTATTTATTTATTGTGTATATATGTTATGGATTTTTTTTCAACAGTACATGTATTTCAGTTATTTAACATAGCATAGCCAATAACTACAAATGTTGAATTTATAAAGAAATAAACAACTTATTTATGAATGACAAACATTTTTATGAATTTTCACCGCCTTCTGTTTGATTACAGTGGGAAAGTTATTTGAGGAGAAAGTTGTGTTTGAGTACTGGTTAACCTTTCAGGATCCCAGAAAAAAAAGTGGTTTTCTTAACAGTTATTGATGCTAAATATTTAAACAAACGCATTAATCTTGGAATTATTTGTCTACTTGATTGATCGAAAAAAATAATTTTCCATTTCAAAATAATTTTTAAACCTTTTGAGGTATTTATTTCCTGAGCTTGGTGTATGGTAGATCAGTCAGCAAAAGTTTATTATATATTTTTTTTTGTATTAGATATATGTATTTTTTTTTGGGGGGGGGGGGGGGGGGGCTAACACCATTTTTAACACAATTCAGGTTATATATGGCATATCCAGTTTTACTGGTGTAGGAAGATTGAGTCAGACTGAGACGAACCACTGTGCTTCCACAAGTAACTGGCAAACTTTCTCACATAAAGTTTTTTTTTGGAGTGAGCAGGACTCGAACCTTTGACCTCTGCGGTGAGAGGTAAGTATTTTTGAGACCGCACCTTAGACCACTTGGCCACAGAGGACCCTATATATTAGACAGGTGTATTAAAGATGCATATAGATACATCTGTATCTATATTATATATTTTTATTCAGATTTATTGCGGAACGTGGAGATGGTGGACAATTGCGGCACGTTGAGATGATTGACGAGGCATTCAATTTGAAACCACTACCAGCAGTTATGGGTGACAAACCGGCCACACCAAACTTGACTGTAGCTAGACCATTACAGCTGACATCAAAAACACCACAGTAAGTTTCAGTAATTAAATTAGTTTTAGTGTCTCTGTTTTTAGCTCTCGGGAACAAAGTCCAAGGAGAGCTATTGCCATGACCCTGGCATCGGCATTGTCGTTGTCTGTACACCCAGGTTAAATGTTTGCGTTAAAGTTTAAGATATCTATGCAACCACTCATTGGATGTGAATGAAACTTCGCATGTGTGTTCACCATCATCAATGGAACAAACACAGACAAGAACCATAACTCTGGATTGCATTTTGGCACACTTATGGCCCTTTTTGGACTTAGACACCCAGGGGCGAGCTTTGTTGTCTTCTGACAACTCTCGTTATTATACAAATTTTACCATGGTAGCTGTTTTTAGTTTATACTAATTTATTTGTTTTAACTTGATTGTAAAGCAAGGTGAGATTATATGAACCGCTCCTGAGTCTGCTTCCCAGGTAGAACCAGTATTGAGTGTTGTATTTTGAGAGGCATTAGGTCGAGCTGGGGATCAAACCTGCAACCTCTGGCATGATCAGTCAAATTTCTACTCACTACACTACTTCAACGCATATATAACAATTTAATTGTGTATAACAATATAATTGTACAATATCCCTTATTACTACAACAGCCAGGCTATTATATTACATCAAAACTATTCTGACCCATCATTTCACAAAGCAACTAAATGATTTTGCATAATAGGAATTCATATTTAATTTCAAAGATACAAAATTATGTGCATGTCCATGCATTTCAGTTGGAGATCTGCACGTGTATTCATCTCTTCCACATTCCGTGACATGCATGGTGAACGTGACATGCTCACGCGGTTTGTGTTCCCAGAGTTGCGTGCTCTTGGTAAGAAACACTTCATCAACGTGCACGAGGTGGATCTAAGATGGGGAGTGACAGAAGAGGATACGCGTAGCAACAAGTAAGTTGGTGAAGAAAAATATCCTTACCCTTTCCCAGTAGTTTGATAAACCTGTTTATCACATGACGGTCAGGTTGCAGGGGTGTAATAAGCCCATGACATATTTTTTATATTAACCTAGTGGAAATTCAATTTGTGCTGTCGGTATAACTAGACACTCGTGCATGAAGTGCTAAGCTACATTCTGACTTACTACAACATCTTAATGATATTGATATGTATGGCCATAATAAATTGATTACTAGATTATCATCCCCACCACCCCCTATTTTTCATACTGCTCTGACCCTTTTTATTTTCATTAAAAATGAAAAATAAAATTCTCCCCCAACCACTCCCCTTTTTAAGAAAAAATTTGGATGATAATCTCGCTATTAATTTATAATGGCCTTATGGTTAAGAAGTTATTTTGATATGCCATGTCCTATGAGGACAGATGAAAACTAATACATACAAAGTGTTATTTATGAATCATAAAAAAGAGTTTGTTTTCTCATTTTCTATAGAGAGAACCTGAGTTAAATAGTACATGTATATATAACATTTTTCTAAGTTACATGATTAAAAAAAAATTAAATTCATGCTCATTTATTGTCAAATTTATTAAACTTTTTTACATAATACTCTGCCTTGACTGATATATTTCGTTTAATAAATTCAATATTAGAGGAACACTCATGTTTATGAAATATAAAAAAGATGTTGATACGTTTCATTTTTTGTTTTCACTTTGTAGTCAGCCAATTTGTTCTGCCTTCAAACCGTTCGATAAAATTAGTGTAATGAAATTGTTGTGATAAAGAATTTAGGTAGGATCCATTATTAATAATATTTATGTCATTTGAATATGGAAATATTTTATTATAGTAATATTTACTTGCTCTGGGATGATGCGTGTTGAACTGACTTGTTTGACATTAATCAACATTGTACCTCCCTCAACTTCAAGCAAACCATATTGATTGATAAGGGAAAGATACAAACAATACCCTGAACACACAACAGTCAACTATAAGCTGTAAATTGGTCTGCAACACCCACTATTAGATATTGAACTAGTCCAGTTCAATGTAGACTCGGAATGTGGATCGACCAGTTTTGCACTAAGCCTTCGATATATACATTGACTTGTTATACACACTATTATACAGTGTATGCTATTTTATTATACCCCCAGATACAAAGTATATGGGGGCTATATAGGAGTCATGCTGGTCTGTCGGTCCATCCATCCATCCATCCATCCATCCATCTGTGGACAATTTTTGTGATCGCTACTTCTCAGCAACCATTGGCTGGAATTCAATAAAACTTTACTAGGGCGACTGGTACCAAGCCTAGTTGTGTGTATTGTCAGCATGTTGCCCAAGAAAAAAAATCCAATTAGTTATGGCCCTTTCAATTTTTCATACATATCTTTTGTGGTCACTATTTCTCGGCAACCATTGGCTGGAATTCAATGAAACTTCACAAGGGTGATTGGTACCAAGCCTGGTTGTGTAGATCATTGGCGTGTTGTGTGCAAATAATTTTTCAATGAGTTATGGCCCTTTGAATTTTTCAGACATTTTTTTGTGGTCGCTGTTTCCCATCAACAATTGGCTGGAAATCAATGACACTTCACTAAAGTGATTGATTACTCTAAATTGTTCACTGTGTCAAAGCGGGCAGCAAAAGGGCACAATGACTGTGTCAGTGCGCCATCTTGGGGTATTCATCACCTTCAATGATATTTCTAGTTCTATTTTGCCATTTTATGATATGTATAACTTATATTGAAGGGAAGGATGATCTGTTTACATGTTCTTTTTAGAATATTGTTATGATAATCGAGTGTTAAACAAGAATAGTATTTATACAGAGCTTAATGCATAAGTTCTTTAAAACTTTCATTTGTAACGTTTATTTACAATTTATGATTCCCGAATTCTCATGCTTATGTTGATGTAATTTTTGCAGGACTCTAGAGCTGTGTCTCTCCGAGATAAAAAAGTGTCAGTTCTTCGTTGGCATGCTTGGTGAACGGTATGGTTGGGTACCAGAGAAATACATTGTTCCCAATGTACCAGAGTTTGACTGGGTTAGGGCGTACCCTGCTGGTGCCTCTGTGACCGAGCTAGAGATGCATAGTGCTGCACTCCATAGTCCAGCTGACATGAGGGATAACGCATTCTTCTTTCTTAGAGATTCAACATTTGAAAGGTTTGTTAATTTTTATTTTTAGTTGGTCTTCCTTGACTGAATGGTTTGAGGTGCTATCAATTAACTTTCATTATTAAGGTCATGGGTTTGAGCATACCAGCTGATTTCAATGAGAAGTTACTAGCAGAATAGTGATGGTTCTACTCATGTTAATATAAAATGCATTTAAGGTTTTCCGCTGCCAAAAACAACTGGATGCTATATATATCATGTAAAATCTACAGTTCATTTTATTGATATTGATTAAAGAATGTTCACATAACCATTAAAATTTAAATAAAACCAAGGATTTTTATTGGAGGGTAGGAAACTTGCATCTCTGTACTGATTGTTGATGAAATAGCATGCGAAGAATTAATAATACGGCAAATTTATCAGATTTCACCAGCAATTGATTTCTTATACCTGTAATGTAAGCTGTATATAACCAGTGTTTTAAACATGCAAAATGATCTTGAATTATATTTTGTTGTTATTTAGTTGCATTATACAAATTTTATAATCATTTATCATAAACAATTTGCTGGGAAAAGTATCGTTTTTTAGAGAATTAAATTTTGCAAAGAAAGAATTTTGATCTATATTCCTGAGATGAATGGAGATTATCATAATTGAAAATGAGATTTTTTCTAAAATATTTGAGTGAATACATGAGCAGTCATGAAATCGCAATCATTTGCATTGCCTTCTCTATATAAATTCTTATTATTAATTGTGAAATATTTGTCTTACAACTAACTTTAGAGTCTTCCTGGGTAGAACCAGCGTTAAGCGTATGTGAATAAAATGTCTTGCTCAAGGACACCACACATAGCCGTGGTGGAGGATTGAACCCACAACTCTCAGATCCTGGGACCGATGCTCTACCACTACACTATGGCTATGTTCCTTGGTAAATCTACAGAAAGTGTTGGTGAAACAGACGCATGGTCTACCAAGTAACCGCTGAGCTCTGTAGTGTACGGAGCAAACATGGAATTATGACCCAGTCAGCATTTGTAAGCAGTCAGTGATATGATTTGTATTTTTTTTTTTTTTTACTTTCAGCGAAATTCCAAAAGATTACAGGGATGACTTTATGAGCGAGAACAGTTCAAACGCAACCAAGATGGCCGCCCTCAAACAGAAGATCAAGAAGAGCGGGCTTGAAGTGTTTGATAGGTAAGAAAGTGTTGATTAATTATATTAAAATAAATTTATTTGCCATCTGTGATTGGACATCTGTTATTAAACATCTGTTATTGGACA
Source organism: Panopea generosa (assembly GCA_029582155.1). Lineage (NCBI taxonomy): Eukaryota > Metazoa > Mollusca > Bivalvia > Adapedonta > Hiatellidae > Panopea > Panopea generosa. The sequence goes on along the minus strand of CM055908.1, from coordinate 19,496,096 downwards.
TCTGTTATTAAACATCTATTATTGGACAGCTGTTATTGAACACCTGTTATTAGACATCTGTTTATGGACATGTTATTGAACATCTGTTATTGGACATTTGTTAATGGACATGTTATTGAACATCTGTTATTGGACATGTTACTGAACAACTGATATTGAACATATTTGATTGGACATCCGTATTGACCATCTGTTATTGGACATGTTATTGAATATCTGTTATTGACCATCTTTTATTTGACATCTTTGATTGACCATCTGTGATTGGACATCTGTTATTGAACATCTGTTATTGGACATCTGTTATTGGACATCTGTTATTGAACATCTGTTATTGGAAATCTGTTATTGGCCATCAGATCTGTTCAGTGTGAGAAAAGAGTCCCATCTTGTGCTTACGATTATTGAAATACAGATATAAGCCAAGTTAGGAACTTTTTGCATGTTTATATAGATATCCTTATAGCATTAAGGAGTCAGAGAGTAATACAGGCATAGCCATGACATGTTTTTAGCCAATTTTGAAATTTTGAAAAATCTTCATATACTTGATTTAAGGGAAGAATATTGACATTAAAATTTAATGTTGAGGACATTCAGAAATGGATTTTGATAGGGCAAAATCTATTCAAATTTAATATTGCCAAGGCAACAATTTAAATATTTGAGAATTACTTCTGATAAGAATGAATGATTGAGTCTTGAGGGTGAGGTCATGGGTTCAAACCCACCTGTGTACACAGGTTTTGTATGAGAAGGTATACCAGTTACTACTGGAAGGATGGTGGTTCTACTCAGATTCAAGGTGGAGCACATGGTCCAGTGATAGAGCACCGAACCCATGATTGGAGGGTTGTGGGTTCAATCCTCCGCTACAGCTATGTGTGGACTGGTGTCCTTGAGCAAGATACTTTTTCTGCATTTGCTTAGTACTGGTTAGACTTTGAGCGAAGTAAAATAAATATGTTTAAACTTACTCAGATTCATTCTCAGGTATTTTGTACATGCCTTTATTTAATCTGTTGTGTGTTGAAAACTGTTTTAAAAGAAATTTCGCAATTTTCTTTGATCTTTTAAAAAGTAAATATCGTCTATTCTTTAATACTCAAAATTGAAAATGTGTCTGAACGTATGCATAAAATGTATGTTTTATTTTCAGATACAAATGTCAATGGGGTGGAGTGATAGATGGCAAGCCTATAGTGTCAGGCCTAGATGATTTTGGTGCTCGTGCTCTCAATAACCTCTGGAATGCTATACAGAAGCAGTTCCCAGATGAGGTACTATAAAAGTATTTAATACCAAACAGACATTAATCTCATTGTAAGATTCATAAAAGTGTATTCATTGATAAAAATACACATTTGTACAAACAGTCCTGGTATACTAGAATATATCTTATGTTACCTTCTTTTAAGATCACAGGAGCTGAAGACTTGAGTTAGCTATTTTGATCAATATTTTCAGCCTATCTGTCTGTCAGCAATTTCTTGTATTTTTTTTGTCTGAAACCAAGACCATAATTTTAATAAAATTTGGGTACACATCCCACACCACTATTACACTTCCCATAGGGCTCCATTGTAACATTTATGTCTGAAACACAGCGAAAAAACAAAATTTGCAGCATATGTCTGGGCTCAAATTCTTCACTGGTTCAAGATATGCAATTTTAAAGGGGAAAAAAGCATACCATGACCAGGTTTTTTTTTAAATTCAATGCTTTTGTGAGACCTATCAATTTCCAGAGTAATAATATGTCAACTATTCGCCCACAATGTGGTTCAAACCAACAATTCTGATATGTCACAGATTTGTCTAGAAAACTGGTATCAGCATCAAATTTTCAGTGATGATTTCTAAAATACATTTAACTCTGTATTTCTACCTCTATCAGCCCGGCCCGATTAGCTCAGTCGGTTACGCGTCTGACTATCAATCCAGGGGTCGTGAGTTCGAATCCCCCGCCCGGCAACAGTCTCTGTGATGATTAATATACGACATTGTGTCTCATTATCATTTGTCTCTCACCATTGATTCAAGTGGGAAAGTTATCAGTTACTTACGGAGACGGGGTGTGCTCGAGTACTGGTTAATCCCAGGAAACAGTGATAAGGTTAACTGATCGTCTGTTAGCCCTCGATGGCATAAAAATGACGCTAAATATTCAATCAATCAATCAATCAATCTACCTCCTTCATCTGTAGGTCCGGATTACTCAAGGGAGATAATTATGGTGTGTGTCCTACAGTGCACCTTGGGTGATGCCCCTTCAGAATTATCTTTTTTTAAATCAATAACAAAGATGGACATCAAGATTCAGCCCAGTGTTTCTCATTTTAAAGCTTTAAATGACATTTTGTCTGAAATCATTGAACATATTTGATTGAAATTTTGCTGAAATGTTTCCTCTGTGATCTATCAGATATGTGTTTTTTTTGTACGAGCTTCAAATATGGCCTTTAGGATTTAGATTCTTTACATAGGATTTTACAATGGATAAAATCTTCTCTCAAATCACCAACTTAATTCTAATAAAACTTAGTCACAATGTACCTTGGATAGTGTCCTTTCAGATATTTGGATTTTTCTATGTCGGTCATCCAAGATGGCTCCCATGGCCTTGCCCATGTGTTATTTTGAAACTTAAATTGACATCTTATCTTAACTGAACCATTTTCATTGAAATTTTACTGAAATGCTATACTTGTGACCCTGTCCAAAAAGTATGGGTTTTTATTTAATCTGTTCAGAAGCAATGTTACTCTATATGCAGCTATAACCTTGTCCATTGGGTTTGCAAGCTATATACTAGCATAAGATGTGCAAGTTAAATGTTTCTATTACATTTTTATATGAAATATTTGACTGACAGTTGGCAGGAGGACTGTTATATGGCTTCGCTACAAATTATCCGAGTTCTTTTTTCCCCCTTTTATTTCGATGTTTGATTTTTCATTCAAGAAATATTTTATTGTTACAACAATTTCAATCCAGGCATCCACATTAGATGAAGCAAGTCATATAACTAAACTTCACGATGCTTATATTGCCGACCAGAAGAGCCAGTTTGTTGGTCGTAAGAAACTTATAAAGGACAGTATAAAGAGAATTCCAGAACTGCAGACAGGAGTTGTCTCCCTTGTCGGTAAACCAGGAACTGGAAAGTCTGCTTTGCTTGTAAGTTTGCTGTTTGGTAGGTCTAGAGATCTACTCTGAAAGTTTTACATTAGTTGAATATGACAAAAAACTGCACCCAGCACTGCTTCCATCTAGGAAACAGACCCTGGAATGACTCACAAAAGTTCTAAGCCTATTTTTTACCATTGAGCTGAAGTTTATATTCATGAATGAAAGGGAACTTACCCATGTATGTAAACATCACTGTATGGAAGCAACAACAATTTTGTTGACGATTGCTTCCTGTTATGGAAATGTGTTTTCTTGTTTTAATTTATTATAGTTTAACATGTGTAAGCGTTCATCTTTGTTGAGAAGTCACTTGTCTTAAGCAGCCACATTTGCTATTTTAGTTTTCTATGCTTTAGAGAAAATTAATCTGTATTAAGCAACAACCTTTCTTAAAAAGCCATGTTATGCTCCTTCTCTTGACTGACTGTCTAAGATGGGTTTAACCTCAAGATGTAATTACCTACATATTGTATTGATTATATATATTATATGATTGTTTTTCTATCAAATACTTTGATAATTTGAAATGTATTCTGTTTAATTTTCTATGACAATCTGTTTTCAAGGCAAGTCTTGTGTCAGAGTATGTTGGCTCGAAGGCATGTGATAACATTGCCACCATTCTGACCCATTTTGCTGGAGCAGCCCCGGGGTCAACAAACATCCTGGCAACATTACGACGACTGTGTCATGAGCTGAACTACAGATTTAGTTTGGGTATGGAAGTCCCAGAGGATTACAAGTGAGTTGTCAGATTGATTGTTCGCATAGTATAGTCAGGGTGTTGTATGATATAAACAACTTAAACATTTTATACCACCAGTATAGTTCTTTGATGATTATTGTATTAACTGTTTTATCAAAGACATGAAATATTTTTACTAGTCTGCAAGTTCTAAAAGGTTATTTGATATTGTACAATGTCATGTAGTATAGGTCTAAGTTTGAGAAATACAGTCAAACCTGTTTAAGCAGACACTTGCATTAAGCAGCCACCTCTCTGAAGCAACCATATTTTCTATTTCCCAATTCTATGCTTTCAGAGTAGACTAACCTGTATTAAGCAACAAACTGTCTTAAAAGGCCATTTTTGCTCCTTCCATTGACTGACTGCTTAAGACTGTATCCTAAATATTCATTTTAAAGTACAACTCTTGTGATACCTTCATATTTGGTGGTATGAATGCCTGTAAAATCTGCATCATTAGCAGTAAAAGATGATCTTTAACGTCTTTGTTCACTTTTGTTGCTGTGACTCATTAAAATACCCAGATATATAATTATAATCAATATTTATACCAATGCTGTTTTAAGTGACATGTAGTTCTCACTACACAATTGAATTTGTTCTTTGTTCTTTATAAAATAAGGTCTAGGATTTCAACAGTAAAAATGTATTCCTCATAGAATTTTTTTTAAAGTATTTTTTTTTTTCATAGCAGGAATGTATCCCCACATAAAAATGCACAATAAATGGCAGGTTAACCAGCTTGGTTTAATTGTGGGTGCAGTGACACCCTAAGACTTTTTTAAAAAAACTTGTCCTGAAATACTCATAAATACATACATATGTTGAAACCCTATAAAAGTCACTTTTTTAACACCAGTGATGTCTCATTGCAATATATTCAATGCCAGCTTTTGCTCTACACATCTGCAGCAAGAAATCACAACCACTTTGAACTATTTTAAAAATATATCAAAACCAAATTACATAGGACTTTTTATTAAGTGTAAGAATCATGTTACCATGGGAAAAAAGGAGCATAACTGTGTAGTGAGACCTTCTATTGACCCCTTGATGCATCAAGGAACATGTACTATAAACTTTATGTACATGACACATGATGCTGTAAGGGTTTCTGTATGTAGGTGCTGTGGAAATAGTATACAATTCTGTTGTAAACACATGCGTCTCATATATTAATTTTTCATGAGATTATTGAGTGTTTTATTGTGTCACATGACTGTGTAATTATCCTTTTTTACAATTTTGTTCTAATTATTTAATCTTTCTTGCAGAAACATAGTACCAAAGTTTAGGGATATGTTGACAGAATCTGCACAAATGTGCGGTTCCCCGCTTGTTCTGTTTATTGATGGCATTGATGTTATGGACCCAGCTTATTTGCCTCACAACTTGGACTGGGTACCAGAAAATATTCCCAAGGTCAGTATTAGGTCATTGATAAGCTAAGTTCCATAGCTATTGAAATTTGACTATGAAATTTTAATATATTTTAGATACCTACACTGGATGGGAACATATCAAAGTCATATTGGTCACTTTTTCATCCATTTGTCTTACTTGACAAAAGCTCAGTGCATGCTTACCAAGCACTATCAGATTAGTTATGCAGTCAGTCCAACAAAAACTGTAGTTCAACCATGGCTGAGTGATCTAAGTCATCCCAAGATCACTTGCCTTTCACTGCTGAGGTCGTGGATCTGAGCCCAATTTGGTTTGTCGGTACCTGGTGGAAGAACTGTGGTTCTTCTTAGATTCAGTCTGTGGTCATCATCCACCAATAAAACTGGATGCCATGTTCAACCGGCCATGTGTTGCACATTGTTTTGTTGATGCGAATTTGTTTTAGAACCAATACTGAGTGTTGTTTTATGAGGTGCCAAACCCGCAACCTCAAGTTTGAGAGGCCAACACTCAATCCACTACACTACAGCCCCTGCAGATCATTAGAGTTCAATGTGTTTCATTGAAAAGCAACAAAACTTCATAATTATAATTCTTTTTCTCAAGATTTGAAGATCACAATAAAATGAAAAAATTAATAATCAAAACAAATGCCATATTTTAATACAAATACAGAAAGTGGTATTTGTCGTTACCTGTTTAACGGATGGAAAGTTACATCAGTCGTTGAAGAGACGTAAGGTCACGGAGGTTGTTGTTGAGGGTCTGGATATGTGGGACAAGGCGGATGTTGTGAGGAGTAACTTAGCAACACATAGGAAATCTCTGGATGAATCATCTTTCAATAACCAGGTAATACTGACTTTTTAGCTTGACTATTCGATATATTGCCTTATGATATGAAGTTAGTGCATAGGCCTATATTGTATATGTATAAAACTGAACAACTTAGAATGTAAAAGGATATCTAGCATTGATAAACTGCATGTGTTGATACAAGATTATAGATTCATTAACAAGAACTGGTATATTACCATATGATTTGAAGGTAGTGCATAATTATATCGATATGTAAAACATTGATAAACTAATCTTGAAACAGAAGGTCATCTCATCTATAACTTATGCTATATTTTAAAGTCTTGCTAGAATTATTTCACGTTATGTTTAATTAGTATTTTTTGACCTACCTATGTTATTCTAGTCATGCAGTTGTAGTATTTAGGGTTATAATACAATTTATGTACATGATGTGCTCTAAGCTAGGTATTGGCACAACTATTGGGTTATTTGTCAGCAATGGTTAATGAATTTATAAAGCAATTTTGAAGTTTGAAAGAGAAATATAACAAATGACAAATGCTGAATTAAATAATATTAAGGCAATATGAGCTGTCCATTAACTTTGTTGTTTATACACAAAAAAAAAACTGTTAATAATATAAATAAATATTGTTGTATAATTATTTTGCTAATTTACTTTTTTACAGACAAGCAATAATTATAGCTAAATTGTATCACCCCTGAGTTTTTAATTATCTTTCATTTGCTACTTATTTCCTGAAAAAGCTGTTGTTTTAGAACAGCATCAAAATAGTCGAGTGTGCTGTCTCTCACTTAAGCTCTTGTTAACATACATATTAACTTAACATACTTTTATCTTATTTCTATTGATGCAATGAAGAAATAAATAGAGGATTTACACGTACATCAGTCCTCGGTTATTACTGCAGTCAGCGTATGACCTAACATCTAAAATAACAAAAACATTCTGACTCTTGAAATGAAAAGATATATATACTTGTGTCCATTAACTTTGTTGTTTTCACACAAAAAAAAAACTGTTAATAATATAAATAAATATTGTTGTATAATTATTTTGCTAATTTACTTTTTTACAGACAAGCAATAATTATAGCTAAATTGTATCACCCCTGAGTTTTTAATTATCTTTCATTTGCTACTTATTTCCTGAAAAAGCTGTTGTTTTAGAACAGCATCAAAATAGTCGAGTGTGCTGTCTCTCACTTAAGCTCTTGTTAACATACATATTAACTTAACATACTTTTATCTTATTTCTATTGATGCAATGAAGAAATAAATAGAGGATTTACACGTACATCAGTCCTCGGTTATTACTGCAGTCAGCGTATGACCTAACATCTAAAATAACAAAAACATTCTGACTCTTGAAATGAAAAGATATATATACTTGTGTCCATTAACTTTGTTGTTTTCACACAAAAAAAAAACTGTTAATAATATAAATAAATATTGTTGTATAATTATTTTGCTAATTTACTTTTTTACAGACAAGCAATAATTATAGCTAAATTGTATCACCCCTGAGTTTTTAATTATCTTTCATTTGCTACTTATTTCCTGAAAAAGCTGTTGTTTTAGAACAGCATCAAAATAGTCGAGTGTGCTGTCTCTCACTTAAGCTCTTGTTAACATACATATTAACTTAACATACTTTTATCTTATTTCTATTGATGCAATGAAGAAATAAATAGAGGATTTACACGTACATCAGTCCTCGGTTATTACTGCAGTCAGCGTATGACCTAACATCTAAAATAACAAAAACATTCTGACTCTTGAAATGAAAAGATATATATACTTGTGTCCATTAACTTTGTTGTTTTCACACAAAAAAAAAACTGTTAATAATATAAATAAATATTGTTGTATAATTATTTTGCTAATTTACTTTTTTACAGACAAGCAATAATTATAGCTAAATTGTATCACCCCTGAGTTTTTAATTATCTTTCATTTGCTACTTATTTCCTGAAAAAGCTGTTGTTTTAGAACAGCATCAAAATAGTCGAGTGTGCTGTCTCTCACTTAAGCTCTTGTTAACATACATATTAACTTAACATACTTTTATCTTATTTCTATTGATGCAATGAAGAAATAAATAGAGGATTTACACGTACATCAGTCCTCGGTTATTACTGCAGTCAGCGTATGACCTAACATCTAAAATAACAAAAACATTCTGACTCTTGAAATGAAAAGATATATATACTTGTGCAAGAATTTGAATTATTTTTGGGTAGCCATGTACTATGCTATGTATATTACTACCAATAAATTGATTATAATTCCTTCATTTAGTGATTTTACAAATGTACTAACCTCATCTGCATCTTCCAATCTACCCACCTCTCCCCCAAGTTTACTCAAAAACTCATTTATTTTCCCCCTTTCTTTCTATTATTGGGTTAAGGACATTCAGTAATACATAAACAAAGACAATACAAATACATATGTATGATATTTGTTATATAGTGGTATTGTACTAAATTGACTAAAATGTGAGTGCTGTGTGCGAGTCATCATTGATTAATATGTTGACATTGTAAAGTGTGCGATGAGATGTTCCACCTCGACCCACAACACACTCATTGACGGGGAGAATAAATGAGTTACCATTTGGTAGCTGAAAAAGTAAACAACAACATTTTACTATGACAAATCATTTATGTATTCGAACACATTGAAAAGTAATTCTGCATTTTACATAAGACAGGTGAATTATCCGGAAAATGCTTAGTTATAAATCAGAAGTGATATTACACTTTGTAAATATCAAAGATATGTCGTGGGTTAGTTACACTCCTGTGCTGTAAATTATTTGATAATACAATTAGATTTATTTGGTATGTAGCAATATTCATTACAGTTGACAAAAACATTTTTTATTTCACAATTGCTGGACAAATTTTTATTATTTTTGCAGATGAAATTACTTGTGTCCAAGAAAGAAGCCAATATTCCACTGTTCTTAAGTCTAGCATGTGAGGAACTGCGGGTATTCGGTCTGTTTGAAAAGGTGAGTTATATTGGTTACACATTTTATATACTTAAATGTAAAAAACGTTGTCATAGCAACTGATGTAAAGGCAACTACATGTATGGTCAGTTATTCATTATTTCCTTTATTGGACTGTTGAGAATCAGGTATGAGGTCAGTGAAATCAAACTATGTTATACATGTAGTTCAAACTTATTTATTTTTACATTGATTGTGGAACAAATTCTTAAAACTTGTATCAAATAAAGCTTGACCTCTTGTTGAGTAGAACCAGTTCTAAGTATGTGCTGAAGTGGGCGGTAGTCTAGTGGATACTATGTACATGCTTGGTAATTATGTGATGGATTGGGAGGTTGTTGCTGCTCACACCTGAGGTTTTGGGTCCAATCCCAGGATTTTTAAAAACAACACCAAGTACTGGTTCAGAAACAATCCAGGGGTTGTGAATTCGAATCCCCAGCCCAGCAAGTTAACTAATCATCTGTAAGCCCTGGATGGCATAAAAATGACGATAAATATTCAATCAATCAAACATCATGGTTCAGAAACTCACTTGAGAATGATACATAAATGTTTTCAGCTTACTTTACAATCAATCTAAAGTAAATTAGTATAAATAAATAACTTATAAATCACTACACATGGCTCATTATTGGATACCCATGTGTAATCCATTCCAATACTCTCCATTCATCACCCGTGGGATATTACACTAGCTTTGCATCGTTTCTACCAAGCCACAATGCAACCATGTGATTGGTTCCATCACAATTTCATGAAGGGAATGTTATCCAACCGCAACGCAAGTTTTATGCAAACGCCGTTTTGATAAGACGTTTTTAACGTTGGTTGTATTTTGTTCTGTTATGTTCAAATAAAACAACGCAGAGCTAGCGTAATTTCCAACGAGTGACGGGTGAACAGTATCAGAATTTACACCCGGGGGTATCCGACGATGCACATGGCTATATGGAGAGTAAGGCCACCAACTACAAATCTTGAACTGATGCTCTCCCGTGACGTTTAGGCTCCATCCATATGAACAACAATGCATATGAAACTTAAATATTTATGTAAAATTGATCAACATGGAAATGGTGAAACATGTATGTAATATAATGGTTGAGATTCTTCATGCCAAAACAGTTAGAGTTGATTCTTTTATAGATAAAATAAAGTTTTATTTAAGTGTTAATTTTATACTTTTAGCATTTATGAAGTGAAACAGGAAAGTCATTGATGATTGAGATGAAAAACAAACACGTTTTTCTTATTTCATGAATCGATATGTAACCTGACACAAGATGAGATATTGAACTTCTTTTTTTATGACAAAGATATATCAGAATGCTTAAACATTGCAAGTTGCAGTGTTGTTTTGTCAATAGCTAAACATTTCATGTTATATTTTAGATTACACCAAAGCTGAAGTCTCTCCCCCAGACAGTCCCCCTGTTACTACAGGAAGTTATGACCAGGATGGAGTCTGACCTCGGCAGGGATCTGGTGTCGTCTGCACTGTCCCTACTTGTCTGTGCCAGAGATGGTAATCTATATTGTCTATTTTTCTATAACTCTAATACTCACACACAAGCATATACACAAACGTATACATAAACTTGATATACATGCATGTATAAACATCTTGATTTAAAAATAATGTTTTCTTGTTGAACTATTGAAAACAATTTGAAAAACCCACTTGTATGAGAGTGGTATTACTGTCCACTTGTATGAGAGTAATATTTATGCCCACTTGTATGAGAGTGATATTACTGCCCACTTGTATGAGAGTGATATTTATGCCCACTTGTATGAGAGTGATATTACTGCCCACTTGTATGAGAGTGATATTTATGCCCACTTGTATAAGAGTGATATTACTGCCCACTTGTATGAGAGTGATATTACTGCCAACTTGTATGAGAGTGATATTACTGCCCACTTGTATGAGAGTGATATTTATGCCCACTTGTATGAGAGTGATATTTATGCCCGCGCCAGGACTAGGGGGCATTAAGTGTTACTGCCATCCGTTCATCCGCCATAGGTAACAAAACATTTGGTTTACTATCAATAATATCTGAAGGAGTCTATGTATTTGATAAATATTCCATGTGTGTCTGTATAATTATAAATATTCCATGTGTGTCTGTATAATTATAAATATTCCATGTGTGTCTGTATAATTATAAATAGTCCATGTGTGTCTGTATAATTATAAATAGTCCATGTGTGTCTGTATAATTATAAATAGTCCATGTGTATCTGTATAATTATAAATATTCCATGTGTGTCTGTATAATTATAAATATTCCATGTGTGTCTGTATAATTATAAAATACAAGTCAAGTTCAATATTTGTCAATGTCAGTAAAATTTTGCAGGAGTTAATTATTGGTAAGAAAATTTTTTTCCCAATCAATAGCGGGATCATTTGTATCAAGAGACATATTTCTAGTACACGTATATACCCAAGTTTTATGATATAGAGTTTCATAGTACAGAGTTTTGTGACTTTTTATAATTAATGTTCATGTACATGTACATGATTGATTGAATGATTTTTTAAATAAATAATTAATATGTCAATGCTAATTAGTTATATTTCTTTTCCATCAGGTTTGGAGGCAGGTGAACTCCATGACCTTCTTACCCTGCTTAGGATTCTGGGAAACGAACGACCAAAGGTCAAAGAGATATTAAATATGAGACCAAGCCCAGAGGAATGCCTGCCATCTGCAACATTTGCTCAACTACAGAGGGCTTTAGCTGGATTCCTAAATCCCAACCAAACTTTGTATGTTTGCGTATTTATATATATTTTTACAACTTGAATCGATCATTGAATCTACATGTGTGTAGAATTGTAAAATTGATGAACGCATGCCCATGAATGGTCACTCTTAGCCTCCGGTATATAACGAAAGATATTGTGATTATTGTAATGTGAAAAGTAACACATTTCTCATATGAAATTTGTGCTGAGCTGGTTTTCCAGTTGTAGAGCATCGGCCGCACGATCAGAGAGTCGTGGGTTCGATCCTCCACCTATGTGTGGTGTCCTTGAGCAAGACACCTTTTCCCCATATGCTTAGCACTGATTCTAACCAGGAAGACTTTGAGTATAAGTTGTAGTAACTGGTTTCACAGTTGAAGTAAAATAAATAAACATTAATCTGCTGGTATGACGTGCTGCATAATTGATCAATGGGACTTGTTAGTCTACATGTAGATTTACACTTACATTGCATTCAATACATTAAGTTCATATCTCATGAACGTTCAACAAAAGTATTTGTAATGGTTTGTTTCCCCTCCTGATGAGTATTACTATCAAGAGTCTGTATGTTACACTCTGCCTTATGTGACGAGCAGCCATGAAATCTGTATCCCAAAACCTTTGTTACACTAGAGTATCATGCCGCAGACATATTGTATGACACCCCCTCCTAGTCACATTGTGCTGACACTGGGACGACCAGATTTAGAACTATTCTCTATATGCTGAGTGCCAAGCAAGGAAGTTTCTAGTACCATTATTCAAGACTGAAATGACCTGGCCAGGGATTGAACCCACAACCTTCTGTATGTGAGGAGGACACTCTACCACTAGGTCGCCAATTATCAGTAGCTAATCACCCTATTCATATATATTTAAATAGAAAGCAAATATGTGTAATTTACATTATTTTATCAACAAAATAACTCTAGCTGACAGAGCCACAGTAATAACTAACATGCTCTGATACTGACAGAATTTACCTGAATTAATTATAATGTATGTAGAAACTGTTCCCACCTTTGCCTTGGAATAGATTAAATAGCTTCCATGTATTTAATTTAATTATTGTTGACAAGCTGAACAAACCATCTTACAATAGGGGTCAATTTGTTTTATTTCAGGACAAGCAGGCTAAGCCTGGCCCATGCTGACATCAACAATGCAGTGAGACAGAGATATTTTAAGAGTTCTGCTGCCATGGAAACGGAATTGTTCCTCCACAGACTGATAGCAGGTACATACAATAATTGTACTTGATTATGATACAGGCAGATTGTTGTGATCACCCGCAGGTTATACTAAAGACATCGGTTTATAATAATTTTCTTTACCTTTATTGCAAAGTAATCTCAGAGCTTATATGAATTGTAGACCCAGTTCTGTTATTTCTAGAGGCCTTTGGGTTGAGACTTAAACTGAACTCATGATCTCTGGTGTGATTTGCCAACACTCTATTCACTGCACAACCACCCACTTACTAAAGACTCTTACATGGAATTTTATCTGGGTAGCTTCCTCATGTTCAGGATTTGGAAGATATGTGTAGTAATGGTCAGCCCCGTGTTGTTTATAGTATAATGGTGCAAAGTGGATTAACATTTATCTGTGACATGATACTTCTGTGTGGTGGTATGGAACATCATCTCATGCAGACTTGTGAGGGTGTTTATTGATAGAACCTGTGACCTAGGATTGGTGTGACACGTTTATTGGTAGAACCTCTGACCTAGGATTGGTGTGTGTTTATTGGTAGAACCTGTGACCTATGATTGGTGTGAGGGCGTGTATTGGTAGAACCTCCGACCTAGGATTGGTGTGAGGGCATTTATTGGTAGAACCTGTAACCTAGGATTGGTGTGAGGGTTTTTATTGGTAGAACCTCTGACCTAGGATTGGTGTGAAGGTGTTTATATTGGTAGAACCTCTGACCTAGGATTGGTGTGAGGGTGTCTAGTGATAGAGCTAGAAAAATGTCATGCATGATTTGTGGAAGTTTGTAATCATTTACCAGTGCTTGTACTGAACACATGTAACTGTTTTATTAATGTTTGTAATGCTGAATTAATTTGCCGTTGATTGAATGCTAAAGTATTTTACCAATGTTTGTAATGCTACATTGTTTTGCAAATGCTTTTATAACCAAGTTTGTAATTCATACATGTATTTGTTTTACCAGTGTTCATAATGCTATTCTATACCAGTATATATATATATATATATGTTACAATGGTATGTACAATGTGTATTGTAGGATACATGTACAGTTTGGCAGACCCAGACAGAGATGGCAGTTGGAAGGGGAAGATTGGACGGGCATTCCAGGAACTATCTTACCACCTGGTATGGATGTCATAGACTTGAGTTTTAGATAATGTCAGCTCAATTGCTTGGAAAGCTCAAAGCTTACTTAAACAGCTCATGAGTCCCCTTCCAGGGTAGAAACAGTACTAAGTATTGTGTCTTGAGAGGTATCTGGTCAAGCTGGGGATCAAACTCGCAACCTCTTGCATGAGCCGCCGTCACTCTTCGTTACACATCAGTCCTGCCTGACTATTTTTTCTTCTAATGTGAATATGTTCTAATATGAACATTTTTGGGCCCTTATAATACTTCTGTGTGGTAATAGGATTTTATCTTGACCTCAGATGAAAAATATGTTCACCTTGGAAAAGGTATAATTATAATTATTGGGGAATGAACATATTTTTGGACATCTGGTTATGTCTCATTGTTTAATATCATCTTTTTGTATTTCTAGGTGAGTTATTTCTTTGTTTGATTACCTAAGTAATTTTTGGGATATTGTCCTGGATTTGTGATACTGTAAGGTGTGTTTCACATTCCTGGTTTGTGTATTTGTAGATACGAAGTGGAAGTTTCAGTGAACTTGAACATGTCGTCTGCAACTTGAGGTTTGTTTACAACAAGAGCATGCTGGGATTGGCATCACACTTGATTGATGACTACCAACCTTTAGGTACACAGACATATTATTTTACATCCATGTTGTTGTGTTAACAATTTTTCTAACAGGGTAAATATTGATATGTTTCACAGTTAATACTGCACCAAGCATGTAAATGTATTATCATCCAGCTTGTGTTTGGAATATATTAAACCCTTGACATGTTTTATTTTAACCTATTGTAAAATTCATCGCTAGATGGTGTCAGCATAACAAGACTATTGTAGTTAAAATGGCAACCTACTTTTCAGATACTCAATGACTGAAAAAACAAATTACCAAATTACCAAAATAACCAAAATTTTAATGATGGCAATTAAACATCAGTTAATGATGTTTTAAGCTTGGCAAAAATGATACAATGCTTGGCAGAGACTAACATAATATATTTTCAGTAAATTCAGTAGTAATGAATCTTTTATGTAAATGATTGTCATTCTTGAATTTATGAAAATATTCATTTTTATACATGCAGATATGCTTCCTATTCTTGAACTGATAGTGATGCTTGATCTGTTGGTAATGTGTCTGACAATGCAGTGGTCAAATATTTGAACTCCCAAATGGCCACATGATGATTTGTATGAACTTTGTTCTATATTCTGAATCTTTTAACTCTTAATATATGGGGAATTAGTCAGTGATTTGCAGAGGTGTATGCCTTATACAGATTCACCAGCTAGCGGACCCCAGGAATGACAATTAGATGTGCTGACTGCCATTATATAACTGAAATAGCACAAAACATCATACAAACAAACAATCAGTGATGATAAAAAACCTCTTCCCATAATTGATGTTATCACTTTGAAAGGTTTTATACTTTAGGAGCTAATTGTATATGTGTTTTCAGAGTTGAACAAGACATTAGCGAGGGAGCAGGCAAAATGTATGGAGAAACTCTGTGTTAATGAGTACAGGTCATTTGTTTCCAGAAATCTGCACATACTAGCCAGGTATACATAAACTATTATCTTAAACTGAAAACCCCCCTCCCCCCGCCCCCCCCCCCCCTCCCCCCACCTCTCCCTCCAATAATTGAATTGCAACTATAACCTCAAATGGAATCTGGAGTCATATTTTAGAGTGTAAAAATTTAAACCTGAATATTTATTGATTACAATGTGAGGGGTGGGCATAAGCCACACTCAGTGGACAGTTCTAGTTAATTTTATCTCTAATAAATTGTGTGAAATAATGTAATACAGTCATGTACATAAAATTTAGTTCCAGATTCTACATTTGTTAATATCATGATTCAGTGAATTACATGTACATGCCCTTGTATTGTCAAAAAAATGCTTGATTTCTTATTCATATTGTTCTTGCTGGGACAGGTTAGCTCAGTCGGTTGCACCTTTGACTATCAATCCATGGGTTGTGAGTTTAAATCCCTGCCAGCCCTAAGTCTCCATGATGATTGATATATGATATTGTATCTCATTGTCATTCATCTCTCATCACGGATTCAAGTGGGGAAGTCATCCTTTGCAAAGACGTGTGTGCTTGAATACTGGTTAGCCTTCCTGGTGCCAGTTTTACTAAATATCTCAAACTGAGATTTTATTCAACTCAAAACATTAAATGACCACACAGAAGTGGGAAAAAATGGTTCCTCATTGGTATAGGATAATATATAAAATGATTGATGTAAGTTATTGCGTTGACTATCTGTTAGCCCTTGATGGGATAAAAATTATGTTAAATATTTAATATATTTTTATTGCTCAGGTGAACGTCTTTGGTACATATAGGCTATTTACTGTTTAATGTTGGAAGTTAGGCCATAATAAATTAATTGCTAGATTATCATCCCCGCCCGTCCCCTTATTTTCATGCTGTCTCGACTCTTTTTATTTTCATAAAAAAAAATTATATAATATTATATATATTTAAAAAAAAAAAAAAAAAAAAAAACATCAACATTTTTAAAAATGAAAATAAAATCCTCCTGCTCTCCCTGTTTTTAAGAAAAATTTGGATAATAATCTAGTAATTAATTTATATTGGCCTTAGGATTGCAGGAAGGGGATGTTTGTTTATCTAGTTAATATGTAAAGGTTTGGATTATGATGAGTTTCTTAATTTCAGTCACCCGGCCCTGACCTGGCAGCAAGCCTTCAATGAGAAGTCCTCATCCCAGCCAGCTGTTGATGTGAGAACCATTCTACAGACAACCAGTCTGCCAGACAGTGAAAGGAACTTGATGGAGTGGAGCTCTAAACCAGTCAATGTGGATCCATGCTACATGACCATCTCTAATCTGCCACAGGTATGTAAATGTACATTGATATATACAGTAAAATCTCTGTTAGTGGTCACCTCTATTAAGCAACCACTTGTCTTAAATAGCCACATTTTCTGTTAACATTTTTTGTAACTTAAGTTTTAATCAACCAGTATTAAGCAGCCACCTATCTTAAGGGGTCTTTTTTTGGTATTTCCCTTGAGTGACTGCTTAAGACAGGTTTAGCTGTAGTACATAATATAAAAAATATATTAAATATACAGTATTTATTTTTTTTTATAAAGAATCAAATTATATAAATGCATGTACATGTACCGTTTTATATTAAAAAAGTATCTTGTGTGGAACAAATCTTTTATTATTCCTATGATAATGTGAATTACCTCAGCATTATAATATAATTAAAAATTGGCTGTAATCATTAAGAGGTCTAACATTAACTCTGTCCTCCCCTTGAGTGTTGGTCACTCACACCAGAGGTTGCGGGTTCGATCCCCAGCTTGACCTAATGCCTCTCACAAAACCACACTCAGTACTGGTTCTACCCAGGAAGCGGACTCAAGAGTGGTTCATATAAGCTCTGAGCTTTCATCACAATCAAGCTAAAATAAATTAGTATAACTAATTATTAAATAGAAATATTAGATATGTACCTTATTGTTAGTAATAGTTGTACATGTATATGTAGTTACAAAAGAGAAGGTCCAACAGACTTTATATTAATTTTGTAACTAATTAAGCTGTTATTGTTCATACATCTCATGATATATTTCAGCCAATGACAAGCGTATCTGTATCTCCGGACAACCTATACTTTGCCTGTGGAGGCTTGGATGGTGTGGTGCATTTGTACGATTTCAAAACAGGCAAGGTATGTACATGATGTAGTCCTTAGCAAGTTTCCACTTCTTCATGAGGACTAGATATGCATATTTAGGTCACCTGAGTCTTTGTCTAAAGGGACCTTTTGCGATCTGTTTTTGTCCATCTTCGTCCGTCCGTGATTATGGAACCTTTATAGAAATTGTGAATTGCATGTCCCAGAGTCTCATGGTTTGGCCCTGGAGGTGGGGCCTATTTTACTAAATCTATATAAAAAAAATTGACAAAAAACATTATTTCTTATGACTGAATAGACTTATGTGAATGTTTTTTTTTTGGCATGGGTGACCGTTAAGGCCCATGGGCCTCTTATTTTTTTGAAAATTCAAGTAGAAATCTTGAAAATGTGAGGCCTTTTTGAAAAAGCATATTTTAAAAAATAGTATGTTTCTATTTCATTAAAATACATTAATTCAGTATCGCAAGTATTATTCGTCAGCCTGTAGAAATGATCAAGTAAATATGATTTTTTAAAATGTCTTGGATTTCTTCACTTGATTTCCGATGTATAACGTACAAAAAATGAACCAACAACAGCCAAGGCATGTATGTATGTGTATGTGTTTGAGTTTATATATTATTGCCTGTTGCCTATATGGCCATGTATGTGTGTGTGTTTGAGTTTATATATTATTGCCTATTGCCTATATGGCCATGTATGTGTGTGTGTTTGAGTTTATATAATGATGCCTGTTGCCCAGATTGGTAACACCGCTTAAGAGGTGTTCATTTTTCAAATTATATGCATGTAATACTACTTTATGTTTTTCAACATGATCAGTATAAAGCAATAATATCAGAAACTAAGTTTTAAAGTCCCATGTGAAATTCTGAAAGTAAGATGAGAAATTTGAATCAATCTAAGAACCCAAACACACACAGGTCATAAGCATAGTGATGAGTGCCTGTTCTGCCAACAGCCTTGTGACTGTTGTTGTTGTTGTTGTTCATATCCAAGTCAAAGCACTGATTGACACAAGGCTTTAGGTAAAATTGAATTTGCATTTTGCTATTGGTAAAAAATAAAAATTATATTCATGTTCTAAATTTGTAATTGTATTTGTGTCATTTCCCCTGCAGGAGCTGAAGAGTTTCCGAGGACATGCTGATTCAATAAAAGATGTTTGTTTTGCTGGCAGAGACAAACTATGTAGTGCCTCTATGGACAATGTAGTCAGTATATGGGATGTCGAGAATGGACACCGGTATGGTTTTTAATGATATTTTTAGTCCCATTATGGGGTCCCTTTATTTTCATTGCCATACATGTAGGTATGTGAGAGTTTGGGTAGACTATCTGTTCATGATTATTAGTGCATGGTGCACATCAAGGGCTCCTCTATGGCCTGGTGGTCTAGGGCACTGTCTAAGAATCACTTAGTTCCTCTAAATGTTTTATTTAAATTTGTACAAAATCTTTACTGTATGTGACAAAGTGCACCAGTTAACCCTTTGCTCCATAAGCATTTTCTTGGACTCTTCCAAATTGAAAGCATTAATTCACCACATATCATCAATTGGTGAATTATGTTTATATTAACTGACAGAGTGGAAAACAGTGCAGGAAGTGTTCAAATTGCTCAATACGAGCAATCTGAATTCTTCCTGCACTGTTTTCAAAGGACTTCTGTGATTGGATCGGGAAAACACGTATCTATGGAGTAAAGGGTTAATTGCAGGAGGAAGATGGTTCTACTTAGTTTCCTTCTGAGGTCTCCCAACCTCAAGTAACTTGATGCCATATATAACCTGTAATACTGGAAATGGTGTTACCGGTATAAACCTTTGAAACGGTTTTATATACACCTTAGTAATCTTTGAATTTCTTTAAACTAAGCTATGATGGCTTCAGTTGCTTGTATCACAATGAAAATAAATAATTGCTTATGTTACCTTTGAATTTTCTGTAAAACAAGCTGTACTTGTTCAATAACCTAACATGTTTTTTTTAACTCCTTTCATAGACATATCTGAGTTGTTGTTAATCTGAATATTGTGCAGTACTTGTTAAGAAGTTAAATGGGTTTAATAGGAGATGGGTGAAAGGGGGGCTGGGAGGCCATAACATATGTTCCATATGTTTTATCTTAGTATATGGAAAATCAGGAAAAATCAAGAAAAAGCATGGAAACGTCATGGAATATTGAAAGCAGGTTTAAGTGACAACTATGATTGTTGACCAAATTATGTTGAGATATGAGATAAAATTTGAACACTTCCATTTTGTATACAAAGTAGTTAAATATCTTGGCTGGGATTACGTTTTATGAATCTTGTGTCCAAACAAACAACATGAAAATTACTGTATTTATAATACCTCTCATCACTGACATCATTGGTTTGAAGCATGCTTGGTCTTAAAATTTAATGTGAGAAAATTTACAAGTTTCCTGCAAAATAACAGTGGTTCTACTCAGATTCATTCTGATGTCTGGCACCACCGATAAAATTGAATATCATTTATAACCTGTAACATGTTTTAACATGGCATTAAATCTTATTTAAAAAAAACAACAATAACAACATGTAACTATTGGCATGCTCGTGTATGTTGTAGATTGTTTGCACTGAAGCGTCACCAACGACGGGTCAACTCATGCGCCTCCGATCTGTCTGGAAAATTACTGGCAACTGCATCATGGGATTGCATGATAAAGGTGTGGAGTGTTAAGAAGGGAGAGGAGGTCTGTGAATTTAAGGTTGGCAGGTTAGTAGGTATAATTTACATTTTCATTTCTCTGTTCCAACTCACTTTTGAAGCATCTTTCATTCTTTGACAATACAATTAAACAGATATCCCAACATTTTCACATTCCCTTAAGTATATATGTACAATGAATCCTCATATTGCCTCCATGATATTAGCTGAACATCAATCAATTAAAGCATTTATCACTATGTATATTCCATAACACCATTATGAGGGTTGAGGGTTTGATATGCTTTTGTATAACAAATGATACAACAGATATATATGTATCTTACAGATGTTGGTCATGTAAGGGAAGTAAATCCATTAAGACATTTATTATAGGTGTTGGTCTTGTAAGGGAAGTAAGTCCGTTAAGACATTTATTATAGATGTTAGTCATGTAAGGGAAGTAAATCCATTAAGACATTTAATATAGATGTTGGTCAAGTAAGGGAAGTAAATCCGTTAAGACATTTATTATAGATGTTGGTCAAGTAAGGGAAGTAAATCCGTTAAGACATTTATTATAGATGATGGTCAAGTAAGGGAAGTAAATCCGTTAAGGAAATTACATTATTATACATGTAGGTTACTTCATTCATAGAAGAAGGGAGATAATCCTAGATGACACATTTTAAAAATGGGGAAATTGGAAAGTGTTATAACCTGTTTTAGGACATAAATACTTGTAACATATAGCATACATTATTAGCAATGTTTGGTGAAATTTCTGTAAGGAAAATAAGTAAAGCTTAATTTTACCACCCCTGAGATTTAATTGTCTTCCATTTAGTACTTATTTCCTGAAAAAGTTCTTGTTTTAGAACAGCATGGAAATAGGACCTGGGCAGTTATTAAATGTAATAAAATATAATGATGAAATGAGCAGATTTCACTCTGAGGGAACAAGCTTCCAGTATTCCACTTGTATGCTTGAAAATACAAATAACAAACAGCCAAGGAGAGTAACATTTGAAATGCACTCGTCCATTATTGGGTCATATTCCCAATGGCAAATAGTATATTTTTTTCCAAATTGAGTGGTAAAAATTCCCAATTGAAAGCTTCAATGCTTTTATGCAGTTGAACAAATATATTCAATGCAAAAGTTTCCCAAATGCTAATAAAAACGCAGCTAAAATTTGAGTCATCTTCCCAAGATACTGAAAAAAACACTGAACCTGAAATTAATTATTTTAAACAATCAAACATGGCGAAGCCTCTTTCATACATGTAGCTGTAACATTGAAGTTTATCATTTATACATGTACTGATTCATTTATTGGGTGCATGGATCTTGCGTCACTGGGAAATAACTCGTTCAATTTTCACATTCAACAGAAAGATACGAAAAATAAAATAAAGATGGGTAAATCCGAAACTGCTCAACATAATGCTTGTAAAGAAATTATTGATCAGAACTCCTGACAGCTTTTGGTCAACTGTACATGTACATATACCTAATAAGATTTCAGTCAACCTTACAATGTCATGTTTGGTGTAGCTGACACTGTTATGGATTGCAACCTCATTTGGGATATGGACAAAGCAAGGCTCTTTGCTTTAGGCTTACACGTTCATCCAACATATTTTAATTTGAATTGTTATTTCTTTAATTGGAATACTAAATTGAAATATGTTTCCATCAATTAGGGAATGAAAGAATACCGGTAGTAAGATTATACCAGTAAATGGGACATATATAAAATCAATGAGGATCAGTACATGTTTAGATCCGCTATTCCCCCAGAACCGGCTTGGGTAGTTTTCAATTTTTTTCATCCTTTTAAGACATTTCTAAGACACAGTTCTAACATTTTTGATTTGTTCTACTTGAAATAAAATGTCTTAAAAATGTTCTGCTTTTGTTTGTTTATGACACTTAAAAGCAGTTTCACTTAGTTATTTAGTTTTAGTTCATATAAGTTCTGTAATGTCGGCCGACAAAAATGTCTTTATATTGATGATAAATTAGTAACAATAATTTTAACAATATTTGTTTTCAGTCCAGTTAACTGTGTTGCTTTCCACCCCGAGGGTCAACTGATAGTGTCAGGGCAGTGGGATAGTACCATCAAAATATGGGATGTCTTCCACAAAACGAAGAAGGCGGTGAGTAAAACATTGGGATTGTTGTCATAGCTACTCCAGACATGAAATCTTGGGACATAATTATCATCTTTAACACTCGTCTATCTGAAAATATTTTATGATTACCAATAATGTTGATTTTAGCTAAACGAATTTTCTGTAAGAGTTTTTAATCAAAACTTACCACAAATTGAGCTCTGACATGAAAAATGATAGTTGGGTATTGATTGATTGATAAGCCTGTATTATCAAATATTATGCATTAAATATGTTTCTGTTATCAATAATGAGGTGTATATTTATTAATTACTGTTTGTATTAACTACAGGTGCTGCGAGGTCACAAGTCATCTGTGAGAGATGTAGCATATTCACCGTCAGGACGCCATATTGCCTCGGCAGCTCTAGATGGGGACGTGAAACTGTGGGCTGCGTATGCAGGATCACAGGTAACATTTACATAATATTATTTATCACACTATTAACGGTGCAGGTGTGTAATAAACCCACAACACATGAGTGCTCATTTATTATTGAAATAATTAGTTTGAAAATATTATATATTGTATCCTTTTGCCAACAAGTTTAATAATAAATGAGCACAAATGTTAGATTCTTTTTATCACTTAACTTGGTAAAATGGTATATTTTCCATTTATTTAACAGATAACCTTTATAAGCAATGAGAATAAATCTGGCATATTAGTTTCCGTCTGTCGTCGTATGATGTAGTAACTCAGAATAACACCATTTTACCATTACAAATTGACATCATTTATATATTTGGGCAATTTGGAAAGTAGTCATTTTACAACGAGAGCCGATTTATATGGAAACTGCCAAGCAAAGAATAGATAGAGATATTACACCAGTAAATACGAAAATAAAGTTTATTACACTCCTGCACCGCAAATTGTGTAATAATGACCAATAAGACTAAACTGTAGGTCAGTTTCTGCAAGGTCATTTAAGGGTCAAGTAGTACACAGTCAATCTAAAGTTCTGACATGATTATATTATCTATAAGTAAAGGGATGATCCTTACTAGGATCATACATTTTGTCTTAGATACAAGCAGTTCATCTGCATTTTTGTCTTTGATATAAGCAGTTCATCTGCATGTTTGTCTTTGATACAAGCAGTTTATCTGCATTTTTGTCTTTAATATAAGCAGTTCATCTGCATGTTTGTCTTTGATACAAGCAGTTCGTCTGCATGTTTGTCTTTGATACAAGCAGTTCGTCTGCATTTTTGTCTTTGATATAAGCAGTTCATCTGCATGTTTGTCTTTGATATAAGCAGTTCATCTGCATTTTTGTCTTTGATACAAGCAGTTTATCTGCATTTTTGTCTTTAATATAAGCAGTTCATCTGCATTTTTGTCTTTGATATAAGCAGTTCATCTGCATGTTTGTCTTTGATATAAGCAGTTCATCTGCATGTTTGTCTTTGATACAAGCAGTTCATCTGCATTTTTGTCTTTGATACAAGGAGTTCATCTGCATGTTTGTCTTTGATACAAGCAGTTTATCTGCATGTTTGTCTTTGATACAAGCAGTTCATCTGCATGTTTGTCTTTGATACAAGCAGTTCGTCTGCATTTTTGTCTAAGATAAAAGCAGTTCATCTGCATTTTTGTCTTAGAAACAAGCAGTTCATCTTCATTTTTGTCTTGGATGTAAGCATTTAAAACATTCTCTTTCACTTCCTATTCAAATGAACACATGTGTGTTTCACAATAAAATGGTAGATATAGATATTCACCATGACCAACTATAGAAGTTTTATTACAGACATGCAATCAAGAATATTAATTGGCTCTAGCTTTAATCAAGCTGTATTGTTTTGTTTTAGGTGGGCAATATTCATGGACATGCCCTTCCCATCAACAAGCTTATCTTCTCTCCAACTGGCCAGGAGCTCATCACCGTTAGTGATGACCACAAAATAAAGGTTTGTCTGTTTGCTTCTTACTATTGGCAAGGACTTGTATAGAAAGATAGGAAACTGGCATCTACTGACTAAATGTTGATGAAACAGCACTCGAAGGATTCATAATTTGCAAATTAATCATTCATAATTCATAAGCAACTGATTTCTTGTACATAAACTGTAAGTGGTATGCAATCTTAGATGTTTAAACATGTTTCGATCACGCAAAATTTTCTTGAATTAAAAATATTGAGGTTTGAAGGAAACTTTATCGTAATTTGTCGTTATTTTAGCTGCAGTACAAAATTTTTAATCACAAGTACTTCAACAATTTTAAACACAAATTTCTGGGAATGGTATTCTTTTGATGACAATTTCATTCTGCAGTGTAAGAACTTTGATTTCATTCCTGAGATGAATGGAAGTTAAAATAATTAAAAACGAGATATTGCGAGATTTTACATGATTATGCAATCATTCACACAATCTCAGTCAGTTTCCTTCTCTATATAATTCCTTACTATTGGCTCAGGATACCTAAGATTTTATTTCAGCTTTATATTTATAAGTTTAAAAAGTGGTGCAGTGGGTTTTGTCCTTTCTTGATATTTGAAATAAAGGATTTTACGCCTAAACAATGTTTGTATTAATTGACACATTTGGAACATGTACATTGTAGATATATTTTTTTGTATGAACTGTATTTCATTTAATATTTAAATATGGCAGGCACATCTTATCATTGTTCCTGGGATTTGCTAGGCAGTTTACCAGTTTGAAA
Organism: Panopea generosa; assembly: GCA_029582155.1. NCBI lineage: Eukaryota > Metazoa > Mollusca > Bivalvia > Adapedonta > Hiatellidae > Panopea > Panopea generosa. The sequence goes on along the minus strand of CM055908.1, from coordinate 19,470,554 downwards.
CACAATTCACTGACTAAATATTCATGGATGTAGAACTAAGTTCATGGCAAACTGTAGCTGAATGGGATTCGAACTTGCAACTCCTTGATTGACAGTTAGAAGTGAAACATACTGATCTACATGTAACAATTCAGTAATGTAAATCATTTAAGATACATTTCTAAATTTGTTGGTGCTACTCCTTGGCTGGGTTGCCTAAAGGTGCTGTCTTCAGATTACTGGTATCTCACCACTGAGTTCATAGAAAAGTCGTAAGTCTGTATGTGAGAAGGATTATCAGAAACAGTTTTTCCTTGTGGAAGGAGGGTTGTTCAACACAGTTCTAAGGTCTAACTTCACCACCAGTTAAGCTGACTGCCATATAATTATACAATCTGTATTGGGTTGAAAATGACTTGATGACTCATTCATATTCCTTATAATTGTTCTTGTGGCTGCAATATAATTGCTTCTGTATGGTTTAATTGAATAATATATTATTTACAATATACTGTCTTCTGTGGCCTAGTGGTTAAGGCATCTGCCTTGGAAGTGGGAGGTCAAATGTTCGAATCCCGGTGAAAGCACTTGGATTTTTTACTGATTTTAAATTGAGGTGTGTCTTAAAGCCTGACGCCTGGCAATGATAGCTTTCATGAAGAAACTGTGCAGCATAAAGGTGTCTCATAAGTCCAGTGTGGCTGGCAGTTTCAATAGAGGTGACACTATAGTAAACAAACACTTAACTTTACTTTATGCAGGTATGGTCCGGTCATCTTGGTCAGCCAATCTCAACACTTGGTCAGGAAGACCTAGGTCCTACAATGTCTGTCAGCATATCACCCAGCAGGGAGACAGTTGCTGTTGGGTACCATTCAGGATATATTCGTATCTACAACATCTTGTCTGGCAGTGAGGTACAAGGAAGCAAAGTACATACAGCGTCGGTGAAGTGTTTAAAGTACATGTCAGAATCATACTTGATGTCCGGATCTGACGACAACACTGTCATGGTATGTAATTTCAGTCAGATTTTTAAATTGCTGTATTTATTAATTTCAACATGTGGGAGTTTTATTGATGTGTGCACACTAAAATTGGTGCACATTAGTGTGCATGTACATACTCTATACTCTACATCGTCGGATACCCATGGTTGTCAATCCGATACTCTCAATCCATCACCTGTGGGAAATTACACTAGCTTTGCGTCGTTATATTTGAACAGAACAGAACAACATATAGTTAACGTTAAAACAGTCTAACCTAACAGTGTTTGCATGAAACTAGCTTTGCGATTGGATAACGTTCCTTTCATGAAATCGTGATAGAACCAATCATATGATTGAATCGTGGCTTGGTAGAAACGACGCAAAGCTACATGTAGTGTTATATCCCTTGGGTGATAAATGGAGATATCGGAATGGATTACGTGTGGGTATCCTACGATGCATACTCTGCTGCAATGTGTGGACTCTAGAATTGGTCTTGATACTCTTATTTTTATGTGTGTAGTCTAAATTGATATGCCTACTCTAAATTTAATGTTTCTACTCTAAATTGACATTGTGCACTTAAAATTGATGTGGATACTCTAAAGTTGGTGTGTACACTCTGATGTTATACTTTATAAAGATACAACTGCTGATAGTAAATGCATTTTTAGTTCATATTATTGAATGCTACCCTGTACTGACTCCTGCTACCCTGACTGTATTCACTCCTGCTACCCTGACTGTACTCACTCCCTGTTACCCTGACTGTAGTCACTCATGCTACCCTGACAGTACTGACTCTGCTACCCTGACTGTATTCACTCCTACTACCCTGACTGTATTGACTCCTGCTACCCTGACTGCACTCACTCCTGCTATCCTGACTGTACTGACTCCTGCTCTGACTGTACTGACTCTTGCTACCCTGACTGTACTGACTCTTGCTAGCCTGACTGTACTCACTCCTGCTACCCTGACTGTACTCACTCCTGCTACCCTGACTGTACTGACTCCTGCTACCCTGACTGTACTCACTCCTGCTACCCTGACAGTACTGACTCCTGCTACCCTGACTGTACTCACTCCTGCTACCCTGACTATACTCACTCCTGCTACCCTGACAGTACTGACTCCTGCTACCCTGACAGTACCGACTCCTGCTACTTTGACTGTACCAACTCCTGCTACTCTAAATGTTCCAACTCCTGCTACCCTGACTGTACTGACTCCTGCTACCCTGACTGTACTCACTCCTGTTAACCTGACTGTACTCACTCCTGCTACCCTGACTGTACTGACTCCTGCTACCCTGACAGTACTGACTCCTGCTACCCTGACTGTACTCACTCCTGCTACCCTGACTGTGCTCACTCCTGCTACCCTGACAGTACTGACTCCTGCTACCCTGACAGTACCGACTCCTGCTACTCTGACTGTACCAACTCATGCTACCCTGACAGTACCGACTCCTGCTACTCTGACTGATCTGACTCCTGCTACCCTGACAGTACCGACTCCTGCTACTCTGACTGAACCGACTCCTGCTACCCTATATGTACCGACTCCTGCTACCCTGACTGTGCTGACTCCTGCTACCCTGACTGTACTCACTCCTGCTACCCTGACAGTACTGACTCCTGCTACCCTGACTGTACCGACTCCTGCTACTCTGACTGTACTCACTCCTGCTACCCTGACTGTACTGACTCCTGCTACCCTGACTGTACTCACTCCTGCTACTCTGACAGTACTGACTCCTGCTACCCTGACTGTACTGACTCCTGCTACCCTGACTGTACTCACTCCTGCTACTCTGACAGTACTGACTCCTGCTACCTTGACTACTGACTCCTGCTACCTTGACTGTACTCACTCCTGCTACCTTGACAGTACTGACTCCTGCTACCTTGACTGTACTCACTCCTGCTACTCTGACAGTACTGACTATTGCTACCCTGACTGTACTCACTCCTGCTACTCTGACAGTACTGACTCCTGCTACCCTGACTGTTCTCACTCCTGCTACCCTGACTGTACCCACTCCTGCTACCCTGACAGTACCAACTCCTGCTACCATGACAGTACCGACTCCTGCTACCCTGACAGTACCGACTCCTGCTACCCTGACAGTACCCACTCTTGCTACCCTGACAGTACCGACTCCTGCTACTCTGACTGAACTGACTCCTGCTACCCTGACAGTACCAACTCCTGCTACTCTGACTGAACTGACTCCTGCTACCCTGACTGTACTCACTACTGCTACCCTGACTGTACCGACTCCTGCTACCCTGACTGTACTCACTCCTGCTACCCTGACAGTACCGACTCCTGCTACCCTGACTGTACCGACTCCTGCTACTCTGACTGTACCGACTCCTGCTACACTGACTGTACCGACTCCTGCTACCCTTACTGTACTCGCTCCTGCTACTCTGACTGTGCTGACTCCTGCTACCCTGACTGTACTCACTCCTGCTACTCTGACTACCGACTTCTGCTACCCTGACAGTACCGACTCCTGCTTCTCTGACTGTACCGACTCCTGCTACTCTGACTGTACTCACTCCTGCTACACTGACTGTACTCACTCCTGCTACCCTGACTGTACTCACTCCTGTTATCCTGACTGTACTCACTCCTACTACTCAGACTGCTGACTCCTGCTACCCTGACTGTACCGACTCCTGCTAGCCTGACAGTAGTCACTATTGCTACTCTGACAGTAATCACTCCTGCTACCCTGACAGTACCGACTCCTGCTACTCTGACTGTACTCACTCCTGCTACACTGACTGTACTGACTCCTGCTACCCTGACTGTACTCACTCCTGCTACACTGACTGTACTGACTCCTGCTACCCTGACTGTACTCACTCCTGCTACACTGACTGTACTCACTCCTGCTACACTGACTGTACTCACTCCTGTTAACCTGACTGTACTCACTCCTGCTACCCTGACTGTTCTCACTCCTGCTACCCTGACAGTACCGACTCCTGCTACTCTGACTGTACTCACTCCTGCTACACTGACTGTACTGACTCCTGCTACCCTGACTGTACTCACTCCTGCTACACTGACTGTACTGACTCCTGCTACCCTGACTGTACTCACTCCTGTTAACCTGACTGTACTCACTCCTGCTACCTTGACTGTACTCACTCCTGTTAACCTGACTGTACTCACTCCTGTTACCCTGACTGTACTCACTCCTGCTACTCTGACTGTGCTGACTCCTGCTACCCTGACTGTACTCACTCCTGCTACTCTGACAGTACCGACTCCTGCTACCCTGACAGTACCGACTCCTGCTACTTTGACTGTACCAACTCCTGCTACTCTGACTGTTCCAACTCCTGCTACCCTGACTGTACTCGTCTCACGCCACTATTACATTTCCCATAGGGCTCCATTGTAACATTTATGTCCAAAACAGAGTGAAAAATTAAATTCTGCAGCATGTGTCTGGGCTCAAATTCTTCATTGGTTCAAGATATGCAATTATAAAGAAAAAAAAGTATACCTTGACCAGGTTGGTTTTTTTTAAATTCAATGCTTTTGTGAGACCTATCAATTTCCAGAGTAACGATATGTCAACTATTCGCCCTAGATGCGGTTCGAACCAACAATTCTGAAATGACACAGAATTGTCCAGAAAGCTGGTATCAGCATCAAATTTTTTAGTGGTGATTTCTAAAATACTGACCATTTAACTCATGCTAGCAAAAAACAAAACACTGCAGTACAAAGCCCTGAAAAAAGAAGAAAAAGAGAACTTAAGTTTTATTTCTACCTCCTTCATCTGTAGGTCCGGAGTACTCAAGGGAGATAATAGTGGTGTGAGTCCTGAAGAGGACTTTTTTTTTAAATTTAAGATTCTAAATTTTCATATTATGTAACAATACTCAATACAAGTTCAATAAAGCTAAATGCATCCCCATATCTGAACTAGTTCTGAAATAAAATAAGTTTTAGTGACACATGGTTTCAGTCAAAATGCTGCCATTTCATGTAAAAAAGCAAGAATTCACAACCCTACAGTCTAAATTTCATGATAACTTGACCAATTGTATCTAAAAAGGTCTGAAACTTTCACAACTACATGGTAAAATGAAAAGGTGTCTGAAAATGGGGAAAAAAACAGACATCTTGATTACAAAAAAAATGATATTGTGGAACAAAACTTATTAAACTTAACATATTTTAGATAAAATTTCAATATCAGAATGATATGGCAGCAGCACAAGCAAACAATTCAAGCTATTTTCATGCTAAAGTACTCCATTACCCTGTCTACACATCAATTCCAATATAAGAAGGGCAACACAGGCTCAATAGATAATGCATACATGACGTTCAATGTAAAATTCTGCATATCTATAGCATTTTCTATAAAAATGGAGTACAAGCAAAAACTTCGCCAAATTCAATGATTCGACGCAGAATTTAATGCGACGACAACCGAAAACAACCGAAGTTAACCGTAAACTGGCCGCTTGGCAAGATTGCAACTACTGCCTTTTCATAATTAAACAATAAAAATTAGTACAAACTCCCAGTCCACTGTAAATATGCAATTTATTTCATTTTGCAAACAATTCTATTTTTGTATTCAGAAATAAGTGGGTGGGGTAATAAATTAATGTAAATATCAGCTTAAAATTCACAATCTGAGCAATAAGCATGCCCACTGGAATTCAGTGTGATCTTGCAGATACTTCAACCTGAATTAAGGGTTGGTAGTTCTACAGAAATATGGCAAAACCACACATGATGGAGAGAGTGTCACAAATGGGATCTGTCTATGAGGACAGGTGTTCATGAAATATGAGACTGGACACTGCTCATAAACCTAAACTTAGGGCAAGGAAACACCAAAATGACCATCTACAGAGTAAACCAGCATTCTGCCATGCATTAGACATGATGTATCTCTCTTTTTGTTTCCACATTTAACAGAATACTAACTCATACATGGATAACATGAATATCAAGAAATTGACATATACAAAGTTTGGTCAATGTGTGTAATCTCTATCATAAATGCATGAAAAAAAAATGCAAATCTGCACCATCAGTTATATTGAAATGTTTAAAAACTCAGATTGTGTTCAACTATTCATAAAATGTCCAAATTATAGTTTAATACCTTCTATTTAAAGAAATCAGCATTCCTCAACACTGCAACATGCAGATCTGCCAGTTTCTGTTAACGTCTCACGCCACTATTACATTTCCCATAGGGCTCCATTGTAACATTTATGTCCAAAACAGAGTGAAAAATTAAATTCTGCAGCATGTGTCTGGGCTCAAATTCTTCATTGGTTCAAGATATGCAATTATAAAGAAAAAAAAGTATACCTTGACCAGGTTGGTTTTTTTTAAATTCAATGCTTTTGTGAGACCTATCAATTTCCAGAGTAACGATATGTCAACTATTCGCCCTAGATGCGGTTCGAACCAACAATTCTGAAATGACACAGAATTGTCCAGAAAGCTGGTATCAGCATCAAATTTTTTGGTGGTGATTTCTAAAATACTGACCATTTAACTCATGCTAGCAAAAAACAAAACACTGCAGTACAAAGCCCTGAAAAAAGAAGAAAAAGAGAACTTAAGTTTTATTTCTACCTCCTTCATCTGTAGGTCCGGAGTACTCAAGGGAGATAATAGTGGTGTGAGTCCTACTGACTCCTGCTACCCTGACTGTACTCACTCCTGTTAACCTGACTGTACTCAATTCTGTTACCCTGACTGTACTCACTCCTGCTACTCTGACTGTGCTGACTCCTGCTACCCTGACTGTACTCACTCCTGCTACTCTGACTGTGCTGACTCCTGTTACCCTGACTGTGCTCACTCCTGCTACCCTGACTGTACTCACTCCAGTTACCCTGACTGTGCTGACTCCTGCTACGCTGACTGTACTGACTATTGCTACCCTGACTATACTCACTCCTGCTACACTGATATGGTAATCTTGACTGTTACAGATACTGAAAACTAATTTGAAGAAAGCGTGTGTGATAGCGGAGCACACAAAACCAGTTATGTGCGTGGACATATGCAGAGATTACATGGCCACTGCTTCAGAAGATTGCACATGCAGACTGTATGAAAACCCACTGAAATTTGGCGGAAAGTAAGTAAAGATATATACCAGTACATGTGATGTAAGATCAATAGCCATGTAATCATATTTAATGTTTTTGTTTAAAAGATAAAAAAATAATCATCTATTTCTCCTTTATAGTATCAAAGTTTTGATTAATATATATTCAGGTATGAAAGTTAATTAGACATTTTTGCACTCCCACCATTTAAAGAATGGTGAAGGAGCATTTAATGTTAACCGCTGCCCGTCTGTCCTTACATACGTTGTTTATCCATGTATTCCATATGCCAAATTGATTTCTGATGAATAACTTCTAAAAGGGTCTAGATATATTTACTTAGTATTTCATGTGTAGTTGTATAATTATAAAAAACAGGTCAAGTTCGATATATAATTTTATGTTACAAGTCGGTTAAATGTTACTTTTTTACTTAATTTTTTGTAAAATTTGCTATTAAACATATTGGAAGGGCATCCATGTTCTGTGGACACATTTCTAGTTACTGAAAGTTTTAAATACAAAATTTGGGAATTTAGCAACTTTATTCATGGTTGATGACCTTGTCATGACCTTATACTTCTATTATGTTAAAATATATTGTGCCAGCCCAGGTTAGCTTAGTGAGTGAAACGTTATTAACGGTTGTGAATTCGAAACCCAGTCCGGCCATCTGGCCACAATCTCAATGATGATAAATACTCACCATCTCATCTCATTGTCTTGCATCTCATTGTCATGTACTCTTACTGCTTATTCAAATGGGAAAGTTATTAGATGTGCTCAAGTATTTGGGGTTAACCTTCCAGGATCACAGTAAAGAATTAATAGGTTAACGGATTGTCTGTTAACCCTCGATTGCATGAAAATGTGACTAAATATTAAAAGAAATTAATGATATTGACAGGCCACAGATGACAGAGACCACACATATCTGTATTCTGGGAAGCCACACAGGCCCGGTGACAAGCTGTTCCTTCAACAGAGATGGTACAATGATTGCCACCAGCAGTAGAGATATGGTAGGTTATCATATTATGCTTAGCTAGATGTAGTCAGTGTTAAAAGATATCTGTAATGGAAAGCTTGTATCCATGTTATTATATTACACTTATTCAGTTTTAAATGCTGAGTGTTTGTGGGGTTTTTTCATGCCAAACCTGATAAAGTTGATAATATAAGACACTAGTATGGTATTCTCTTTATCATGTCAATATTTCTTATTCATCTATTTTATGAAATTGAAAATCAGCATCAAACTTTTGAAACAGTCTGTAGAGATTTCGTCCAGGTTTAAATGTATAATTATACATAATGATGTCATGTACCTGATAAACTTGCATTGATGTGATAAACCTATGTTTATCAGACAGGCAGTTTATCAACAGAAATGAATGCATTTACATGTTAAAAAAGTATTGTGCATATGGTCCGGTGGTCCAGCATCTGACTCAGGACCACGGGTTTGATCCTCTGTCACGGCTATGTGTGGTGTTCTTGAGCAAGACACTTTATTCGCATGTGCTTATTACAAGTGCTACCCAGGAAGACCTTGAGCTTAATTTGTCTAGTTGTAAGAAATTGTTTCACAATCAATGTAAAATAAATAAGTTTAAAACATTTAAAAATATAACCATAATGGGTAGATTGTATCCATGCAGAAATTGTCATATTCTATAATCATGTAATATACATGAATCTTTACATTTGCTGTATATTTCCTTCAGTGAATCCTGTCTGTCATTTCATGTGAACGTATTTGTATGTTTTTGGAATATAAATTGTAATTGGTTGATATACCATTGACTAGATTTAGAAATTAAATAATTAAAATGTTTGATAAATCACTTTTAAAAAGTAGATGTTCGAAATGGTTGACGCCCAATCCTCATGTTTAGATTTTTGATAGAAAAAAATGGTTGATGTGCCATTGTTCCGTTGTAGAGATTGAATTTAAAACATGGTTGGAATCTTCCCATTTCAGACTGTCAAGATCTGGGATGTAGTGGATGTAGGGCTCAATGCTGACAACCCGACACCCATACAGATTTTACAGGACTGTCATGCTGACTGGGTAACGGACTGTAAGTGGTCAAACATCGGCGACTCTCTTGTCACGGCATCAAGTGACTTCAATCTGAAGGTGTGGGATACGAGGAATGGGAAAGAGAAGATGAAGATGACAGGGCACATGGGATCTGTTAACCACGTTGGATACAGTGTAAGACATTATCACATCTTGCTTCTATTGCATTAATGTTTTTTTTATATTTTGTTTAAATACTTAAAGATGTAATTAAGATATGATTGGTTATTTATTCATTAATTATTTAATCAATGTCATTGAAAGCATATGCAGTTGTTCTGGAACCAGTCTTAAATCATGATCTCCTGGATGTTTTTCTTTGATAGAAGTATTTAACTATTTACATAAATACATTTATACTTAAATATGTTGGTGAAACAGAAACCAGATCAGTCTCCTGTTTCACCAACAGTACTTAAATACTTAAAAACTTCAATTTATGACAAGCAACCAGGTGATCATGAGATGAAATTTTACTTAGTTTTATAATATAGTAAAAAAAAATATTTTTCAGTATGGATGTATCATGTCCACCTGTTCAGATGGGTCAGTGAAGATGTGGTCACACAAGGGGGTAGAGATTACTACACTGTACGGACACACACAGAGAGCTAATGGATGTGACATATCTGTCCAGCTTTCTGAAGACGACAAACAAAGTATGTGTTGATATTAATGTAGGTCTGACATTGGTATAAAAACATGTTTGTATAAGTAAACTATATTATAGATGACTGTACAGTTAATGTTTTACCATATATGCCTTTCAACCATTTGCAAGAGTTGTGCCCCATTCCAAAATAGAAAGAATGAATGGGGTTAACGGCATACCAACACAGTGTAGGTTATTCGATGCCAACAGGAAGGAAGATTCCAGGTTCATTCTACATGTAAAATCACAACCAATTAACATATAGATAAAAAATACATCAACAAATGATCCAAAATGGAACTAAATTCAGGATCTGCATACAAACTGGGGTATTATAATTTCATATTTGCGTCATTTTCAGAAAAAGTGTGAAGAGAAAATATATAAAAGATGCTGCTATGTGTCGCTTGAATATAATGAAATTAATTTTAAAGGCAGATGAACAACACTCATATTGCTTTCTTTTTTTCACATTTCTAAAACTAGATATATATACTGAACAGAACAGCTAACCTGCCACCTGACACTTTATGTACCTGACATTTTATGTTTTTTCTCAAAAGTATTAAAACAATTTTCGTGAAAGTTGGACTTGAATAAGAAAGAAGATTTAGGTTATGTAAAAAAAGTAATTATCTGTTAATTTTATTTACGTATTTTAACAACGCTACTCCATGTTTTGATGACTATATTGGAAGTACAAAAGTGGCAGGTTAGCTGTTCCGTTCAGTATATGATCATACTTATCCTACATGCTAGCCTGTCTTGCATCATTGTAACATTAATAGGAGGATATTGTGTGGGGTGCATGTTTCAATTGTTTTGTTTTTTTATGAACACAATTAATGAATGAAAAGCATAAATTATTAATATTGTATTACAGATGTCCAAGATGACTGGTCATCATATGGACTGCAGGACAAGAAGGTGCTACAACCAAAGTTGGAGAATGTTATTGTAGCCACATGTAGTGATGATGGTACAGCACGTCTATGGTACCCGATGCAGGTCAGCCAGCTTTTTAGCTTTACGTACCAAAGTCCAGATAAGATTATGCTATATGGAAGTGTCTGCATCTGTCTTTCTGTAGCAGCATTTTTTCTGGGTGTACTCAGTAAACTAAACTCAAACAATATATAGAGAAAAATTTGGGGTTTTTTTTGTTATTTATTTCAAAATTCAAGATGGCCACCATTACCAGAACTTTAAAATGTCAAGATGATCACCATTACTTAAAAAATATCAAACTACTTATTGTGGTTTTGAAAATTTTAGATTATATATTTTTTATATTATATAACACCACTTTCAACACAGTACAGGTTTGTATATGACCAGTACAGGCTTGTATATGACCAGTACAGGTTTGTCTATGACAATGACAGAAATGAAGTGGGCCATTGTGACTTATTAAATGTAAAAGAAAAAAGTAAGGACAGTGCAAAATGATCATTGATGTTTTCATTTTTACTCTGCAAACTTCTCAGTTCTGACTTGCCATGCAAGGAGTAATATTAAAAAGAATATTTATTTTTCTTTCAGCAATTTTTATCTTGTCATTATTATTTATATGGCTCTGTCTATTTGTTGTTTTATGATGGAATATTTTTTCTCTTACAATAGGCAAACGAGTTGGCATGTCTGACTGGTCACTCCGACAAAGTCATTGCAGTGTCCTCCAGCTCACAAGGTCAATTATGTACAAGCTCATTAGATAATAGCATTAAATTGTGGTCATGTGACCAGGAATCAAGAGCTGTGATTGGTTGTCATGACACACCAGTGACATTTATCAGCAGCCTATTGGGAGGTACAGCTGTTTTCACTGGGAGCAGGTAGGTTGAAGTTGAGTAGAAATCTCATGAAGTTACCTTAAGATTTATTTTCAGAATTTTATCACAAAAATGATAGATCAAGGATTCCTTGCTTATCAGATTCATTTTGCCTCTTTCTGTCCGGGAGATATATTGTTTTTGTGCTTTCCATCTGTCCAGCCATCTATCACAAAATCTTTTCCAGTTGACTCCTCCTACATTATCCAAAACATGCAGGGAAAGATCAGGGATCCTTATGGGGCCTAGTTGCACATATCTCTTCTCCATTCATCATCTTCAACTAAAGACTATCTCTTCTCCATACATCATCTTCAACTAATGACTGTCTCTTCTCTGTTCATCATCTTCAACTAAAGGCTATCTCTTCTCCATTCATCATCTTCAACAAAAGGCTATTTCTTCTCAGTTCATCATCTTCAACTAGTGACTGTCTCTTCTCAGTTCATCATCTTCAACTAAAGACTATCTCTTCTCCGTTCATCATCTTCAACAAAAGGCTATCTCTTCTCCATTCATCATCTTCAACAAAAGGCTATCTCTTCTCCGTTCATCATCTTCAACTAATGACTGTCTCTTCTCCGTTCATCATCTTCAACTAAACGCTATCTCTTCTCCATTCATCATCTTCAACAAAAGGCTATCTCTTCTCAATTCATCATCTTCAACTAAAGGCTATCTTTTCTCCATTCATCATCTTCAACTAAAGACTATGTCTTCTCAGTTCATCATCTTCAACTAAAGACTATCTTTTCTCAGTTTGTCATCTTCAACTAAAGACTATCTCTTCACTGTTCATCATCTTCAACTTTAGACTATCTCTTCACTGTTCATCATCTTCAACTAAAGGCTATCTGTTCTCCGTTTATCATCTTCAACTAAAGGCTATCTCTTCTCCGTTCATCATCTTCAACAAAAGGCTATCTCTTCTCCGTTCATCATCTTCAACTAATGACTGTCTCTTCTCTGTTCATCATCTTCAACTAAATGCTATCTCTTCTCCATTCATCATCTTCAACAAAAGGCTATCTCTTCTCCATTCATCATCTTCAACTAAAGGCTATCTTTTCTCCATTCATCATCTTCAACTAAAGACTATCTCTTCTCAGTTCATCATCTTCAACTAAAGACTATCTCTTCTCAGTTTATCATTTTCAACTAAAGACTATCTCTTCACTGTTCATCATCTTCAACTAAAGACTATCTCTTCACTGTTCATCATCTTCAACTAAAGACTATCTGTTCTCCGTTCATCATCTTCAACTAAAGGCTATCTCTTCTCCGTTCATCATCTTCAACTAAAGGCTATTTCTTCTCCCTTCATCATCTTCAACTAAAGACTATCTCTTCTCTGTTCATCATCTTCAACTAAAGGCTATCTCTTCTAAGTTCATCACCTTCAACTAAAGGCTATTTCTTCTCTGTTCATCATCTTTAACAAAAGGCTATCTCTTCTTTGTTTATCATCTTCAACTGAAAGCTATTTCTTCTCCGTTCATCATCTTCAATTAAAGGCCATCTCTTCTCTGTTCATCATCTTCAACAAAAGGCTATCTCTTCTCTGTTCGTAATCTTCAACTAAAGGCTATCTCTTCTCCGTTCATCATCTTTAACTAATGACTGTCTCTTCTCCGTTCATCATCTACAACTAAAGGCTATTTCTTCTCCGTTCATCATCTTGAACTAAAAGCTATCTCTTCTCCATTCATCATCTTCAACAAAAGACTATCCTTTCTCCGTTCATCATCTTCAACTAATGACTGTCTCTTCTCCGTTCATCATCTTCAACTAAAGACTATCTCTTCTCCGTTCATCATCTTCAACTAAAGGCTATCTCTTCTCCGTTCATCATCTTCAACAAAAAGCTATCTCTTCTCAGTTCATCATCTTCAACTAATGACTGTCTCTTCTCCGTTCATCATCTTCAACTAAAGGCTATCTCTTCTCCATTCATCATCTTCAACAAAAGGCTATCTCTTCTCCGTTCATCATCTTCAACTAATGACTGTCTCACTTCCGTTCATCATCTTCAACTAAAGGCTATCTCTTCTCCATTCATCATCTTCAACAAAAGGCTATCTCTTCTCCATTCATCATCTTCAACTAAAGGCTATCTCTTCTCCATTCATCATCTTCAACTAAAGGCTATCTCTTCTCCATTCATCATCTTCAACAAAAGGCTATCTCTTCTCCGTTCATCATCTTCAACTAAAGGCTATCTCTTCTCCATTCATCATCTTCAACAAAAGGCTATCTCTTCTCCGTTCATCATCTTCAACTAATGACTATCCCTTCTCCGTTCATCATCTTCAACTAAAGGCTATCTCTTCTCCATTCACCATCTTCAACAAAAGGCTTTCTCTTCTCCATTCATCATTTTCAACTAAAGGCTATCTCTTCTCCGTTCATCATCTTCAACTAAAGACTATCTCTTCTCCGTTCATCATCTTCAACTAAAGGCTATCTCTTCTCTGTTCATCATCTTTAACTAAAGACGATCTCTTCTCAGTTCATCATCTTCAACGTTCATCATCTTCAACTAAAGGCTATCTCTTCTCCATTCATCATCTTCAACTAAAGGCTAACTCTTCTCCGTTCATCATCTTCAACTAAAAACTATCTCTTCTCAGTTCATCATCTTCAACTAAAGACTATCTCTTCTCTGTTCATTATCTTCAACTAAAAGCTATTTCTTCTCCGTTCATCATCTTCAACTAAAGGCTATCTCTTCTCTGGTCATCATCTTCAACTTAATGCTATCTCTTCTCCGTTCATCATCTTCAACTTAAGGCTATCTCTTCTCCATTCATCATCTTCAACAAAAGGCTATCTCTTCTCTGTTCATAATCTTCAACTAAAAGCTATTTCTTCTCCATTCATCATCTTCAACTAAAGGCTATCTCATCTCTGGTCATCATCTTCAACAAAAGGCTATCTCTTCTCCATTCATCATCTTCAACTAATGGCTGTCTCTTCTCCATTCATCAACTAAAGGGTATTATATACCAGACAAGTATATCAGTGCTAGATAATTGTGAAATAGGACATGAAAGTGTTAATCAAATGCATTGATAATATAAATATAAGAAATTAATTTTATTTGTTGAATATTCATAAGATATGAACTAATTTATTAAGATGTATTAAAGATATGAACTTACATTGTGACTAGCAAATAACATTTTTTAGTGTTCACTTTCTTTGCAAGTGTTACATGTAAGTTCATATGTCATGAAATTTCAACATTCATTTTAACATTCACTCCTTAAGTAATTTACTAGTTTGCGGAGCTGCCATGTTTTTAAGTGTTTTAAACCTGCAAAATCTACAAATCTATTCCCCAGGTTTTCCAGTGAATTAAATATGGAGCATTCTTTCATGTTACATTCATTTTAACTTATTAGTCTCCTTTAGGTTTATCGTCTGTCCATCCTGAAAGATTACTCAAAAAATTCCAAGCTAGGTTTAAGAAATTTTGCCAGCATGCTGATAGAGGACATTAAGATGATTATGAAGGTCATTTTATTTTTTCAGTCGGACAACAATTGTGGTTGCTATGACAACAATTTTTGTAATATAACTGATACAACCTGTATGTTGTGGTAACACAAAAACATGTCCAACCCGTAAACTGGTAGGGGACTTGTATATTGGATACACTACTCCAGTGTATTCTTTATTTCACATCAACTGTGGAACAAGTTCTTACAACTTAAACAAATCACGCTGCTTGAAGTGTCCCTGTGTATAGCCAGTATTAAACATATGCATATAAAGTGTCTTGCTCAAGGACACCACACATAGCTATGGCGTAGATCACACCAATCTTTGATTTTATGCTCTACCGCTGTACCGTGTACACAAACATACCCAAGTCTTATCAAGGTAATTTGCAGTCTGTATACAATATGTTGTAAATTATTCCAGAGATGGCAACATCAAAATCTTGGAATCGGAGTTGGTGACAGTGAATGGACAGCAACATTTAAAGTACAGCTGTTCCATCAGCATAAAGGTAGCTTCATTCATTGTACATTCATTTGGTATTTGATATTATTTAAATTATTCAGAACTTATAAATTTTGGCCGAGTGGTTGAAGGCATCATCTTAAGATCACTTACCTCTCACTGCTAAGGTCAAAGTTCAAGTTCCGCTTGCTCCAAAATTTTATGTGAGAAAGTTTCCAGTTATTTACTGAAGGATGGTGGTTCTACTCAGTCTGAGGTCTTCCTCCACCAGTAAAACTGGATATGCCATATATAACCTGAAATGTGTTAAAAATGGCGTTGAACCCATTTCATTGTTTCGAAGATAAAGACCAGTCGTGTATACATGAGACAGTAACCTCTAAGTGTCAAAGGTCAAGTGAGGAAGCTACTATATTGTGCATTTGTTTTAAGTCTGATATGACATGGCCTCTGTTTGACCAATTATTGAAGTATATACATGTACTAAATAATTAAATACTTAAGTCTAACAAAAGCATTCAAATGATCATGATTTTAGACTGGTTTCAGTATAACTGCATATGGTTGTATTGACATTTATTAAAGAACAAGTAATAAACCATCCAAAATTCATTTAAATATTTAAGTTAAACTTAAGAAAATGTTGGTGAAACAGATGCCAGATCTAAGTTCAAACCCAGAACTTCCCAACAAATTAAAGTAATCTCTATATCTATATTGACTTACTGTCTGATTAATTTACCTTGTTTACAACAATCACCATATTGTATATGCTAGGCCCATGAGATGGCAGTGACTTGTGGCAGCTGGCTTGGCCCCAACAACTTGGTGACTGGTTCCGATGACTGCAGTATTGTCATCTGGAGAGTAACCAGAACCAATGGTAAAATTAGCAGGTGAGTGGTTTATATAGGGTAATGTCAATTATATATTCCACAGGGGTACGGTGTAATGCCTGGATAGTAAAGGAGTGACTGGAGCAGAAAATAAATAGTATAAATACACTAAAGTATAGTTATGTGTTCAGTCAAGTTGCATGCACTCTACCATTGAAACATAACCAAACTAAGTCTGGTGTTCTTCAGTCAGCTTGCCTGCACTCTAGTATTGAAGCATAACCAAACTAAGTCTGGTGTCCTTCAGTCAGTTTGTCTGCACTCTACCATTGAAACATAACCAAACTAAGTCTGGTGTCCTTCAGTCAGTTTGCCTGCACTCTAATAATGAAGCATCACCAAACTAAATCTGTGTCTTTCAGTCAGTTTATCTGTATTCTAGCATTGGAGCATAACCAAACTAAGTCTGGTGTCCTTCAGTCAGTTTGTCTGCACTCTAGTATTGAAGCATAACCAAACTAAGTCTGGTGTCCTTCAGTCAGTTTGTCTTCACTCTAGTATTGAAGCATAACCAAACTAAGTCTGGTGCCCTTCAGTCAGTTTGTCTGCACTCTAGTATTGAAGCATAACCAAACAAAGTCTGTGCCCTTCAGTCAGCTTGCCTGCACTTTAGTATTGAAGCATAACCAAACTAAGTCATGTGTCCTTCAGTCAGTTTGTCTTCACTCTTGTATTAAAGCATAACCAAACTAAGTCTGTGTCCTTCAGTCAGTTTGTCTGCACTCTAGTATTGAAGCATAACCAAACTAAGTCTGGTGTCCTTCAGTCAGTTTGTCTGCACTCTAGTATTGAAGCATAACCAAACTAAGTCTGGTGTCCTTCAGTCAGTTCGTCTTCACTCTAGTATTGAAGCATAACCAAACTAAGTCTGGTGTCCTTCAGTCAGTTTGTCTGCACACTAGTATTGAAGCATAACCAAACTAAGTCTGGTATCCTTTGGTCAGTTTGTCTGCACACTAGTATTGAAGCATAACCAAACTAAGTCTGGTGTCCTTCAGTCAGCTTGCCTGCACTCTAATATTGAAGCATAACCAAACTAAGTCTGGTGTCCTTCAGTCAGCTTGCCTGCACTCTAGTATTTAAGCTTAACCAAACTAAGTCTGGTGTCCTTCAGTCAGTTTGCCTGCACTCTAATATTGAAGCATAACCAAACTAAGTCTGGTGTCCTTCAGTCAGTTTGCCTGCACTCTAGCATTTAAGCTTAACCAAACTAAGTCTGGTGTCCTTCAGTCAGTTTGCCTGCACTCAAATATTTAAGCTTAACCAAACTAAGTCTGGTGTCCTTCAGTCTGTTTGTCTGTATTCTAGTATTGAAGCATAACCAAACTAAGTCTGGTGTCCTTCAGTCAGCTTGCCTGCACTCTAGCATTGAAGCATAACCAAACTAAGTCTCATGTCCTTCAGTCAGTTTGCCTGCTCTTTAGTATTGAAGCTTAACCAAACTGAGTCTGGTGTCCTTCAGTCAGTTTGTCTGCACTCTAGTATTGAAGCATAACCAAACTAAGTCTGGTGTCCTTCAGTCAGTTTGTCTGCATTCTAGTATTGAAAAATAACCAAACTAAGTCTGGTGTCCTTCAGTCAGTTTGCCTGCACTCTAATATTGAAGCATAACCAAACTAAGTCAGTGTCCATCAGTCAGTTTGCCTGCACTCTAGCATTTAAGCTTAACCAAACTAAGTCTGGTGTCCTTAAGTCAGTTTGCCTGCACTCAAATATATAAGCTTAACCAAACTGAGTCTGGTGTCCTTCAGTCTGTTTATCTGTATTCTAGTATTGAAGGATAACCAAACTAAGTCTGGTGTTCTTTAGTCAACTTGCCTGCTCTCTAGTATTGAAGCATAACCAAACTAAGTCTGGTGTCCTTCAGTCTGTTTGTCTGTATTCTAGTATTGAAGCATAACCAAACTAAGTCTGGTGTCCTTCAGTCAGCTTGCCTGCACTCTAATATTGAAGCATAACCAAACTAAGCCTGGTGTCCTTCAGTCAGCTTGCCTGCACTCTAGTATTGAAGCATAACCAAACTAAGTCTGGTGTCCTTCAGTCAGCTTGCCTGCACTCTAGTATTGAAGCTTAAACAAACTAAGTCTGGTGCCATTCAGTCAGTTTGTCTGCACACTAGTTTTGAAGCATAACCAAACTAAGTCTGGTGTCCTTCAGTCTGTTTGTCTGTATTCTAGTATTGAAGCATAACCAAACTAAGTCTGGTGTCCTTCAGTCAGTTTGCCTGCACTCTAATATTGAAGCATAACCAAACTAAGCCTGGTGTCCTTCAGTCAGCTTGCCTGCACTCTAGTATTGAAGCATAACCAAACTAAGCCTGGTGTCCTTCAGTCAGCTTGCCTGCACTCTAGTATTGAAGCATAACCAAACTAAGCCTGGTGTCCTTCAGTCAGCTTGCCTGCACTCTAGTATTGAAGCTTAAACAAACTTAGTCTGGTGCCATTCAGTCAGTTTGTCTGCACTCTAGTATTGAAGCATAACCAAACAAAGTCTGTGCCCTTCAGTCAGCTTGGCTGCACTTTAGTATTGAAGCATAACCAAACTAAGTCCTTGTCCTTCAGTCAGTTTGTCTGTTCTCTAGTATTGAAGCGTAACCAAACTAAGTCATGTGTCATTCAGTCAGTTTGCCTGCACTCTAGTATTTAAGCTTAACCAAACTAAGTCTGGTGTCCTTCAGTCAGTTTGCCTGCACTCTAATATTGAAGCATAAACAAACTAAGTCTGATGTTCTTCAGTCAGTTTGTCTGTTCTCTAGCATTGAAGCATAACCAAACTTACAAAGTATCGAGTATTTAACCACATTAACTGTAATAGAAATTTTAACTTTACTTATTACATAATATACATGTATTTTTGAGGTATGTCCCTTGCATCACCAAAGTTTGGCCTTCTGTGAACTCAAGCACTCCTCTTTTGATAGGTATTTTATCAAATTTAGTAGATCTAAAACTGCAAGGTTATTAATGTTTGCAATACATGTATGACCCTTATCAAGTAATGTTGTATTTAATCTTGTGTCCACCCTAACATGTCTTTAGTCATCAAGTGACTGGATAAAAGACATCTTGACTCTTGCTTATCTATAATATTTCAGGTGGTACACAGCATATAGTACTGGGTACATGTATATAATTATATAATGTACTCAACATTGTTGTTATATTTCAGATTGACCAAATACAAAACATGGTTTACAAAATCTCCGTTATTGAGTTTGGTGACAAATGGGGATGACAAAGTAACAGCTATGGCTAATACTTTCATATTCACTTCTGAGTGGGATGGTGCCCTGATAGCATGGAACACTACTGGGAAGATGGTGGCTGAACTACAGACTCTCTACTCGTGAGTTTAACTTTGCCCAGCAGTAATTGTATATTTTTATTACCTATAAAAATGATGAATATTTGATTGACCTTGGTGTTCAAACTTTCTTCTGTCCAAATATTTATGTTTTACTTATATGTATTACAAGGGGGAGAACCTATATCACACACACCACTAAATACGATACCGGAAAGTTGTTACAAAAGCTGGTTAAATGACTTTTTGTTTCAATTTATGGTACATATACATATTTCATAGTCACAACTGACCGTCCGGGTATTACAGGAGTCTATTTCACCGATATATAGATCAGTGCGATTTACACAATTCCAGATTATCTCAAAACAGTTGCTCTTCATTCTAAATGTAAACGTTACTAGACATGGTGCTCAACTGTTTTGAGGTAATCTGGAACTGTATAGGTGGCACTGAATTTTATATTAGTGAAATCATTTCCTCTAATACCCAGAGGGTTGGTGGGAACTATAGAACATACACAGGTACTCAAAATCAATACGAAACATCACTTAATCCAGTTTTTGAAACAACGTTCCAGCACCATATTAACCCTTTACTTCATATAAACACCTTTGGACATCTCAAATATAGACGCCTTTGGACACCTAATATAGAAGGCTTTTGAATCATTGGATGAATTATGTTTATATTAACTGACAGAGTGGAAAACAGTGCAGGAAGTGTTCAGATTGTTTGTTGTGAGCAATCTGAACTCTTCCTGCACTGTTTTCAAAGGCCTTCTGCGATTGGTGCGGGAAAATGCGTATCTATGGAGTAAAGGGTTGAGCAGTACGCGTGGCGTAGGTTCCCACCCTTGTGTTTGTAGTCTACAGTAGTGATTTATAGACCAGTTAATTATAAGGTTGTGAACTCTACCTCACAAGATGAGATAAGTGACTTTATCTATAGAAGGTGCCATATTTATAAATATCTTCTATAAGGCTCCCTGCACTCACAGCACAGCCAAATCTCATCTGAGCTATATATTCCTGTGGGTGGGGTATCCGCCTGTGACATCCATCATTCAACATTTCTTTTCTTTTAATTGCATTTTTAAACAAAATTACCTATTTTCATACTTTTATACAACATCAACTCTGAAACATTTAATTCAATGGTAAACAGATTTCATGTGCATAATTCTAGGGTGAATCTTTTTCAAGTTTGTGACCTTAACAGCTTTTGAAAATGTATGTAAAGGTTTATCGTGTATGATATTGTGTGTCAATTTGATCGTTATCGTTGACAAAATTATTAATGAAATACATTGTACCTTTACATACATATTCTTAACCCTTTGCTCCATAAGCATTTTCTTGGACTCTTCCATATTGAAAGCATTAATTCATCACATATCAGCAATGGGTGAATTATGTTTATATTAACTGACAGAGTGGAAAACAGTGCAGGAAGTGTTCAGATTGCTCGTTACTAGCACTTCCTGCACTGTTTTCAAAGGTCTTCTATGATTGGTGTGGGAAAACGTGTATCTATGGAGTAAAGGGTTAAACTGTTACTATTACTTTGATAACCTAAGTTTGAACCAACATTTATGAGAAAACTCTAGGATTGGTGACCTTGATAGGCCTAATGTCATTACCATGTCATTGCAGGTGCTACATGTATCATGGCAAGTGCTTGTAATTTCGCAGCTGTTGGATATATATGTACTCATATAAAGCTATCAGTTCATGTATGTAAATTTGTCCACCCTGTCCAGATATGTTGCATGTAATTCCATAGTATATAAGTCATGGTCAACACCAAATTTATTGGTTTGGCAGAGGCCTTGATATTGTGTCTATGGTTTGCTATGGTTTGTCTGTACATTTATGTCTTGGTTATTCATAAATAATTATCTCCATATACATATATATATATATATATATATATATATAGGAGAGATAATAAATTAATTAATACACCCAAACAATACTGAATTCTTTAAAATTATTTTAAAAAAAAATGAGTGCTTTCGAAATATATATTATTCCTTCTTCAGGGGATGAAAATAATATATATGTTTATATATATATTCCAGTTTCACAGTTGTTGAATATATATGTATACATTCCAGTTTCAGTTTTTGTTGTATGGTGTTTAGCGTCACTTTCAACAATTTTTCAGTCATATCGCAACAGTGTCTACTTAAGACAGTATTCTGAGCGCTGTCACACTGGAGTATCATTCCACAGACACATGGTATGATACCCCATCCAGTCACAGTTGTTGAAAATATATATGTATATATTCCAGTTTCAGAGTTGTTAAATATATATATATATATTCCAGTTTCACAGAATGGTTACTTAAGTTACATATGGATGGTTCTGACAAACTACTGGCCACAACTACGGATGGCTATGTGATCAAATACAGTGTAGAGAAAGTCGTACAGGTAAGGGCCATCTTACTCATGTGTATTCTACATATATATGCTTATAAGCTTGCTGGGACGAAGTCCAAGGAGAGCTATTGCCATGACCCTGTCGTTGTCGTCATCTAAACTTTTGCGTTTAAGTTTAAGATATCTATGCAACCACTCAATGGATGTGAATGAAACTTCACATGTGTGTTCACCATCATCAATGGAACACACACAAACAAGAAACATAACTCTGGGTTGCATTTTGGCGCAGTTATGGCCCTTTTTGGACTTGGGCACCCAGGTTAAACTTTGCGTTTACCGGTAGTTGCATTTAAGTTTCAGATATCTATGCAACCACTCATTGGATCTGAATTAAACTTCACATGTGTGTTTACAATCATCAATGGAACACACACAAACAAGAAACATAACTCTGGGTTGCATTTTGGCGCAGTTATGGCCCTTTTTGGACTTAGACACCCAGGTTAAACTTTTGTGTTTAGTTGCGTTTAAGTTTAAGATATCTATGCAACCACTCATTGGATGACACTTTGTCATTCAGACATTGAGAAGAAGCGACAGGATTGATCAGGTAAGCAACTTAGGCTCATTTAAGCCTCTTGTTCCATATTAATACAAACATCATTTATTATACTTGTGACTTGTGCCAGGCATATACATGTATTGACTACTTTGCATTCCTTTCTGGTTTTGTTCACTTCGTTAAAGCAAGCTTGAAACTCATAACTACCGATCATTCATCAATGATACTTCATGCATATCTTTACTATCAAACAAGAAGACGAGTAAGACAACTATGTTTTGAAACTATAAAAGGTAAAATTATGGCCGTTTTTGTCAAGCTTGCTTGATGAATGATATCTCACCTGCCGCTGGGAATATATTCCAAGTGATAACACAGATAACACAAATGTTCAATTATTTTCAGAAAAATGCAAAACCAACTATCACGGAAATAATGAAAATACGCATACCAATGGGTCGTGATATTGTGTCCACCAGAAATGTTGAGGCACATTGGGTGCTTGCCATATCAGGAAACGAACGTGGTTTTTTCACCGGAGATTCAGTGGGGCAGGTCACCTGCATGACAAAACGTGGTTACGAATATCACCCTAAACAGAGTATGAAGGTAAGATATGAAGGTGATTATGAAGTAATTGAGTACATGTATAGAGTCTTCATATACTCAATGACCGCGGCATGGTCTAGTGGTAGAGCATCCGCCTTGCATGCGGAAGGTCGTGGGTTCAATCCCCGGCTGGGTCATACCAAAGACTTTAAGAATGATTCTAGAAGCATCCTCGCTTGACGCTCAGCATTTAGAGGAGAGTTCTAGGTTTGGTCGTCCGGTGTTAGTAAAATGTGACTGGATGAGGTATCATACCATGTGTCTGCGGCATGATACTCCAGTGTGACAGCGCTTAGAATACTGTCTCAAGGAGACACTGTCGTGATATGACTGAAAAATTGTTGAAAGCGAAGCTAAACACCATACAACAACAACATCATATACTCAACAAAGTAAATAAAGAGTCTAAGTATGTAAAATATATGGAGCTCATATTTAAATAAGTTTGTTTGCAAAACTAAGAGATTTATTGATTGGTTAGTGTTAGGATTTTATGCCATCTCTAGAAACCCAGAATTTGTTTGAATTTGTTTGAATATTTAGCATCATTTTTATGCCATCTAGGTCTTACTGGTGTTCATTTAACCTAACAACTCTTTCCTGGAGGGTAAACAAGTAATCGAGCACAGCCCATACCCTCAAGTAACTGATTACTTTCCCACTTGAATCAGAGGTGACAAACAAATGATAATGAGACACAATGTGGTATATCAATCATCACGGAGATTGTGGCCAGTCTGGGATTCAAACCCGCTAGAGTCAGATGCACAACTGACTGAGTTAATCTGGCCCATCTAAACTGAGAGAGCTTAAGTACAAATGTTTTCATTTTAATCATAAACCTATCATCAGTTTTTTAAAAATATTTAGTTAAAAAACTATAAAATCTTTCATGTCTTTGAAGATTTTCATAATTTTGAGATCCAAACATCTTTTATTTTAAGTTTGAACAACTTAATATTTTAGTATTATATATTGAATAGATACTAGTGTACAGGTTTTTGCTGTGTTTCTGGTATTATGTAACATTTTCAGATTTGGTCATGTGATACAATATAAGCATCATGTGATACATCATAACTATCTTGGGATACAATATAACCATGGGTATAATGTTCACTTCAGATACACTCGGCAGAGCTCTCCTGCATTGTGAAGACTGAAAAATACCTGTTTACAGCATCAAGAGACAAGACAATCAAAGTATGGGATGGATCCATGTCACAGGTATGTTCTTTAGCTTAGCTGGTCAGTGTTCCAGATAAGCTTTTCTTCAAATGAGTATGTTACCCCTTAAATTAGTATGCAATGCTTATTTTCAAACTGTTCAGCATTTAGTTGCGTTTAAGTTTCAGATATCTATGCAACCACTCATTGGATCTGAAAGAAACTTTGCTTGTGAGATCACTATTATCAATGGAAGGCACAAAGACAAGAACCATAACTCTGGATTGCATTTTGGCACAGTTATGGCCCTTTTTCGACTTAATTTTATAGGTTAAATTTTATTATCAGGTAAGATATCTATGCAACTACTCATTGGATATGAATGAAACTTTGCAGGTTTGTTCACTATCATCAATGAAACACACAGAGACAAGAACCACAACTTGGGGTGCATTTTTGCAGAGTTATGGCCCTTATTTTACTTAATTTTTCAAATTAAAGTTTTTTATCAGGTAACATATCTATGCAACCACTCGTTGGATATGAATGAAAATTCGCATGTGTGTTCATCATCATAATGGAACAAACAGATACAAGAGCCATAACTCTGGGTTGCATTTTGGCAAAGTTATGGCCCTTTTGGACTTATTTTTTCATCTGTAGACACCCAGGTTAAACTTTTGCATTTAGTTTTGGTGTTTGCCTCCAATCTCAATCTTTGTATGGGTGGTTAGTTTTATCCCATCCGCGAGCTTTGTTGTCTTCTGACAACATTTGTTATCTGATGAAATACATATTTACATACAGTAGGACTTTGTTGGCTCGAACACGGACGGCTGGAATACCACATATAGCTTGAACCACTTGTCTGGTCCCGGCCGAATTCCTATGTCGATGTATATACATGATTGTTTGGTATGATGTTGAACGATACTTGTCTCAAACAACCCTTAACTTGAACTATTTTGTCCAGTTCCGTCGGGTTCGTGCCATCAAGGTTCTACTGTGCATGATCATGATATTTTACTTATGTATTTTCAGGTTGGTCAGTTTTTCTGCGCATCCCCAGTGACCAGTATGAAGGTATTGGATGGTTCCCTTATGCAGTTTGTGCCAATCCTCTATGGAGATGAGCTGGGATACATCCACTTATTGCTATGGAGAACTGGGCATCAGTGATTTAACTCCTCCATGGAGATCAGCTGGGATACATCAACTTATTGTTGCTAAGGACCAGGAAATGTTAGATTGAATGCTATACAAATGAGTTAGTTATGCAAGACTGGGAAACAGTCAGTAAAATCCTCTATGGAGATGAGCAGGGATACATCTACTTTTTTTTTTTTGAAGACTGAGAGATATTAATTTGAACACTATGTTAATTTGTTGGACTAGATCTGCTTCTAGTTACTAAGGTCCAGGTAACAGGTATTAATGGCGGCCATGATGTTGTGTTCCATTTGTTTCAAATCATGTGAATAAATTGGCAGTTGTATA
Organism: Panopea generosa; assembly: GCA_029582155.1. Lineage (NCBI taxonomy): Eukaryota > Metazoa > Mollusca > Bivalvia > Adapedonta > Hiatellidae > Panopea > Panopea generosa. The sequence goes on along the minus strand of CM055908.1, from coordinate 19,444,499 downwards.
GACTTGCAAACAAAACATACGGTATAACTGTTGAAGATCAATTCCAAAGAATTAAGTCAATATAACTAATTATTGTGGATATTTATTTGAAAACAATATTTTTTTTTTTTCAATTGGTCTGTCATTCCTCAAACTGTTCATTATTGTACATATTTGTGTCATCATTTAGGTTCATCATGGTTGTATATATTTGTTCATATGAATGTATGTTGAATTCCTCAAACCAATCATTAATGTGCAAATTTGAGTTTGTCAAGCGCCCCATTATTGTATATAAAAGAATTATCAGTTCCTAAAACTGGCTCCTGTTTCGCCAACATATACTTAAAACTTAAATCTAAGAAAAGCATTCAAGTGATCATGATTTTAGACTGGTTCCAGTAAAATTTCATATGATTTCAATGATATTGATTATATTATAGCTAAATAACCAGTCAAAACTTAGTAAAGTATTTAAGCAAAATGTTGGTGAAACAGAAACCAGGCTGTTATTGTGCATGTTTTTGTGCTCATGTAGCTCACTCAACTTACCCATTAGTGCTCATGTTTGTGTGATCATTTAGTTCATGGAAACATTTTATTAGGTATATGTGTAATGTTTTCCTATGAGAGTACAGTTTAGAACATTTATAATTTATACAGATATATGTTTAATCATTTAGATACCTCAAACTCACCATTAGATATGAATGTGTGGTTAGATAACCAATTAGTTCCACATGTATTTATATTGCACATAAACTAGGGAACATATTGTATATACTGAACTGGAGAACCCAGGAAATGAATTCATCCACACAGAACAATTTTTATTTTTCCATTTTTCATTTTATATTGTTTATATTTATATTGATAATTTTATATTATTCTCAGTTAATTATTCATGTACCTTCCTGACATACCCAATTCAAACTTTTTATTGAAAAAAATGAGTAAACTTGTCGGTTACTTGCGGAAGGATGCTGTTTATTCTCGGTTTGATTTTGAGGTCTTCCTTCACCATTATAACTGGATGCCATGTATATTTACCTTTAATGTCTTGAACATGGCATAAAACATTGTGTAAGAGGTGGGATTGTTACAGGTAAAGGTAATTATTTATTTTCAGTGTCACAATCTGTGTTTGACTATATTTTTGTAGTAAAAAAAGGAAAAAGTTGAAGAAAAAAAAATGTCTTGAGTGTTAGAACAAAAGGTTGATGTGTAACATTTTGGTTTTTTTATTAAAAAAAGTGTAATTGTTATGTTGAAATTGTTTTACCTGTTAATTGTGTATGTGTTACTAGAGTCAGTGACTCAATGAGGGTTGTGAACATTCTGAGTGGAAAAACAGATTAAAGCATGTTAAGTGAGTGAGATAAAAAGTGTTATTTTGTCATTTTTCATGTGTGCATGATAGCAGAAGATTTATTCTTTGGATCTGGGTTACTGTTGCTCAGAAGTACCAATACTAATACCATATTTAGATATTCAGATGGATCACTTACAACAGGGTACAAAATATAACTGGATATTAATCATAGCATGATATATATATATTGTCTGTGTTTGGAGAGAGTGGTTGTGATACCTTGCATGAACAAATCAATGTATGTCCAGATATTGCCATAAACATTTCTATACATGTAATAGTATGTTGTGTAGTTGGAAAATGTTGAAGATGTGTGATGCTGTATTTGATTGGCATTTGTTAACCCTTTACTCCATAGATACGCGCTTTCCCGCACCAATCACAGAAGGCCTTTGAAAACAGTGCAGGAAGATTTCAGATTGTAATTGTTATGTTGAAATTGTTTTACCTGTTAATTGTGTATGTGTTACTAGAGTCAGTGACTCAATGAGGGTTGTTGTGAGCATTCTGAGTGGAAAAACAGCTTTGAAAACAGTGCAGGAAGAGTTCAGATTGCTCGTTATGAGCAATCTGAACACTTCCTGCACTGTTTTCCACTCTGTCAGATAATATAAACATAATTCACCCAATAATTTAAAAGCCTTCTATATTAGAGGTGTCCAAAGGTGTCTATATGAAGTAAAGGGTTAAATAGTTTTATAATCATTGTGTAAAAGAAACTTCATTTGTAAAGGGTTTGTGTAAATGAGACTTCATTTGTAAAGTGTTTGTGTAAATGAGACTTGATTTGTAAAGGGTTTGTGTAAATGAAATAATGTTTGCCAAGATGCAAGACAGTGTAAATGAATTTATGTTTGTCAAAAGTCTTCATAATTACTGTATAAGTTAATTATTGTCAAAGATGTTCACATTCACTTTATCAATGTATTAATATTTCCCAAAATACAAAAAATGAAAGAAAGTGTGTCCTGATTGGATAAACAAAAACAAAACAAATCATTATTCGTATTTGTGTATTCAGTGTATGTCCGTACAAATGTGTGTTTGAGAGTATGACTATTGGTTATTGATCAGTATATCAATAACATGAAAGTCACAGTAAATGTTGCAGAATAATTGTGTGAAATACATCCAAAATAATTATTTGAAATACTTTTGAAATAAAAATCATTAATGTGAAATTCCTCAGAAATAGTAAAAACGTGAAATTGTTTTTAACAACTCAGCTTTCAAATGTTTTTATTTGTTTAAGAATTTCACCTGATTTTTTCTTTGAATTTTTTTTTTGCATGACATCAATTTTTTTTACAAAATTTGAAAATATCCAGATAATGATACTTGGAGCTCCAAATGGCTTTATATTCCTTTTTAAAGTTAATGGTTGTATTTATTAAACAAAATAAAAAATATTAAACAACAAATCAGTATATTACCAAACTTACAGTTAAAAAAACATGAGTATGTTTGCTGTTAATAAATCATACCCAATCTATTAATGGTATATGGCAATGCATGTTTTATACATTAATTGTTCAATAGAAATGTGCCCCTAAATTACCTCCTTTTCTACTATTATCTACTATTATTTACTGCTATCTTAATGTTAACCTTCTTTCTCTAGATTAGCTGCTTACCGTAACTTAAAATAGAACAATGTCCCAGAATACCCGGAGAGTTTCTTCAAAATCTGCATAATTCTATTAAAAGATAAAAAAAGAAACTGTAAGAGATAAAAAACAGTTATTTTTCCAATGTTTTAGCCTTTATATATAATGTTTTAAGGCTTTTCATTTTATTTAAAAAAAACAAAAAAAAACGCTTTTAATCAATTTATGATTCTACAATAGAAAGTTATAATGCAATGCTCTAGATGGCATTATCATTTTAGGAAAAATTATCGTTAATCAGCCCTTCTCCCATTCGTATCTGTATCCAGAGAGTGCAAGAGTTGTTGACACACTTCTAGGAGTCGCAGATCTGTCAACTTGGTGATCACTTGTTGTGTGATTGATTATTTTGTTCTTTGTTAATTCTATTTTTACATCATTCAAATGTTGATAAACAGCCAACATCCATCTGTGATAGTACAATCCAGTGTTTTTGATGTACATGTCTATTTTAACATGTACAAGGTATAGGCTGCCATCTTTATGTAAAGCCCTTGTTTATACCTTATCATTAGCACATGTAAATTATTAAATTTGTGCAATATTTGTTAACAAATTGATTAAAATTGACTCAACGTTTTTGTAGTTATTTATAATATGAGAATTAAACCTTTGTTCATAACAAAGTAATATACATTTTAAATATAGACTTTTTGTTTTTATACGATTTCCTTACTGACAAATGCTTTTTTCAAATACAGAAAATAACTATTATATATGTTTGTTATATGGTGTTTAGCATCGCTTTAAAAAAATATTTCAGTCATATCGTGACATTGTCTACTTGAGAGACAGTATTCAGAGCGCTGCCATACTGGAGTATCATGCTGCAGACACATGGAATGAGACCACAAACATTCAAATTATACTGACACTGGGCTGGGCAGACCTAGAACTACCCTCTAAATGCTCAGCACCAAGCAAGGGGATCAAACCAATGACCTTCCACATGCGAGGCGGACACTCTATCACTAGACAGATAGTACTTCTGTCATATCATATACAACTGTCAAAGCTACCCATAAGTCACATAGCACTGTCTTATCACATAAAGCTGTCAATATTAAATCTGATAGCACTTCCGTAATATCACACACAACTGTTAAGGTAAAGTCAGATAGCACCTTCATTATATCACACACAGCTGTTGTTGTAAAGACAGGTAACACCTTCATTATATCACACACAGCTGTTGGTGTAAAGACAGGTTGCACCTTCATTATATCACACACAGCTGTTGTTGTAAAGAGAGGTAACACCTTCATTATATCACACACAGCTGTTGGTGTAAAGACAGGTTGCACCTTCATTATATCACACACAGTTATTGGTGTAAAGACAGGTAGCATCTTCATTATATCACACACAACTGTTGGTGTAAACAGGTAGCACTGTCATTATATCACACACAGCTGTTGGTGTAAAGACAGATAGCACCTTCGTTATATCACACACAACTTTTGGTGTAAAGTCGTATAGCACCTTCGTTATATCACACACAGCTGTTGGTTAAGTCAGATAGCACCTTCATTATATCACACACAGCTGTTGGTGTAAAGTAAGATAGCAACTTCATTATATCACACACAGCTGTTGATGTAAAGACAGGTAGCACCTTCATTATATCACACACAGCTGTTGGTGTAGTCAGATAGCACCTTCATTATATCACACACAGCTGTTGGTGTAAAGAGAGATAGCACATTCGTTATATCATACACAGCTGTTGATGTAAAGTCAGATAGCACCTTTGTAATATCATACACAGCTGTTGGTGTAAAGTCGGATAGCACCTTCTTTATATTACACACAGCTGTTGGTGTAAAGACAGATAGCAAATCACGCTTCGAAGTCTTCCTTTTTGGAACCAGTACATTACAGCTGTTGGTGTGTAGTCAGAAAGTACCTCACAGCTGTTGGTATAAAGTCAGATAACACCTTCGTTATATCACACACAGTTGTTGGTGTAAAGTCAGATAGCATTTTCATTATATTACACACAACTGTGTATGTAAAATCAGATAGCACCTTCGTTATATTACACACAGCTGTTGGTGTAAGTCAGATAGCACCTTCGTTATATCACACACAGCAGTTGTTGTAAAGACATATAGCACCTTCGTTATATCATACACAGCTGTTGGTGTAAAGTCAGATAGCACCTTCTTTATATTACACACAGCTGATGGTGTAAAGACAGATAGCAAATCACGCTCTCGAAGTCTTCCTTTTTGGAACCAGTACTAAGCATATGCGGAAAATTGTCTTGCTCAAGGACACCACACATAGCCGCTACGGAGGATCGAACCCACGACCCTCCGATCATGGATTCAGTGCTCTACCACTGGACCACGCGCTCCATAAACGCGCATCACTCATATTAAGTTGCATGCCGGAGCACATTCACTGATACTTACGTTACCATGCAGAAACGTAAGTACCATACATGCTTACATAAATGTGTGTATTATATCTGATTGGCATTAATAATCTACTCAACACTGATCTACCCATCCGTCAATGAACAACTAATTATTAACAAGTGACATTATTTTGCAAATGAAATATGCACCTACCTTTATGGTGTTTTCTAGATGACTATTATGATGTCTGAAATAAACAAATACCACGAAAATGGAAACGTTGTCGGAGAGATAAAATACTATGGCTGTCTTATTCTTAATGGCGTTATGCTGTGTACAGGATGCTTACTCATGAAATTCCGCCAATAGTAGTAACGTAAGTATCGGTAACGTAAGTATTGGTCTTGAATATTCAAGCCAACTTTTAAGACTAGTGACAACGGCTCTTTATTAATGGTGCTGTTATATCAAATGTAAAGTTCATCACTTTTATTTCACTGATGCACGTGGGGTTATGTGGAGTAGCTGTTATTGAAAAAGTAACGTAACGAGTAACGTAAGTATCACACAGAATCAAACTTCCTAATGCACCATAAGCATGCAGATCTACGTAAGTCAGAAACGTGTTCAGGGACATTAATGCCGATATAATAAATATTATTTTGCCACACATATTGTCCAACAGAAAATCATGTAAATAATAATCGCATCTGCCGACATACCCATTGCAACACCTGCATCAACATCATGGTAACGTAAGTAGCTTCAGTTTGATGGCACAAGTTGAGAAAAGGATATTTCATGTATTCGGCGTAGAGTTTAGCTGCAAAACGAACTAAAATCAAACATTGGATAAAACACCACCATCTTAAAAAGTATAAAGTGGTTAAATAAAATAAACTGTTTTGATTTGTCGCAGGTAATGTTAATATCAAATCAGCGCTTTCGATATTTATTTATTTTTTGGAATTTACATAATGTAGCGCTCGTGACTGTGTTATTTTGGTAGAGCCTGAAAAGTACCTTAACTGTTTACTTCAAATAAACGCCTTTGGACACCTCTAATATAGAAGGCTTTGAACACCTTATATAGAAGGCTTTGAACACCTTATATAGAAGGCTTTTGAATTATTGGGTGAATTATGTTTATATCAACTGACAAAGTGGTTAACAGTGCAGGAAGTGTTCAGATTTCTCGTTACGAGCTATCTGAACTCTTCCTGCACTGTTTAAAGGCCTTCTGGGACTGGTGCGGGGAAACGCGTATCTATGAATAAATGGTTAAAACACATATAAAAATAAACATTGACCTCACCAGTGTACCAAAACACTGTTATGAGAATATATATGGGCAGTGTTACTGAGAATTGGTGTAAATTTGATAACAAATGTAGGAGTTTCACCAGTCATTCAATATGTATTACCAGTGGCTTAATTACAGAGACTGTCCGGCTAATAGAAATAAAATGTACACGGCTGAAATTTCTGGTGGCACCTTCAATAATTCTTTAATTACTCTATGAATCTTTGTCTGAATAATTTTGGTACCAAAGTAAAGCTGGTAAAACTGATGACATTTCCAAGTATAAGTTATTTAATATTTTTTTCTTTTGAATTTAAATTCTTACGGAACAAAAATGAAAAATGTTGAAATTTTTACGAGACATATTTTTTTAAAACAAAAAAACTATTGTATTTGATTTAACAAGAACGTTTTAACAACAAACAATAGAAACTTTTTACCATCGTTGTTTCGACTTTTCACCATCGTAGTTTCGACTTTTCCCCATCGTTGTTTCGACTTTTCACCATCGTATTTTCAACTTTTCACCATCGTTGTTTCGTCTTTTCACCATCGTAGTTTCGACTTTTCACCATCGTAGTTTTCGACTTTTCACCAATATATCGTGTGTTTATGTCAACTTGAGGTGTTAATATAACAGTGCAATACATAATGCAGCATTACTGTGTATTGAAACGTAAGCCCCGTTTATTTATTTTATTTGTATATACCTCCTATTATGATATATCTCCTCTTCATTTCAATTTATCTTTTTTTACATGCCACTTCCTCCCCCACCTCTCTCTCTCTCTCTCTCTCTCTCTCTCTCTCTCTCTCTCTCTCTCTCTCTCTCTTTATTTCTCTCTTTCTTTCTCGTCAATTTTCTTTTCTGGTGCGTCATGAGTTCTCACCTTTCTAATTTGTAGAGGTCCTAATAGTAAGTTTCTGCGAATCTTTTTTTTTTTAGATATTTTAATAGTCCCCACCCCCAAGAATGATTGATACTATTGAGCTGTTCGGGGCAGGGTTGCGGAACACCTTCTCCGTGTCCACAACGATACGGTGTAGTAAGCACCATCTTCCTCGCCTATATTATAGGGAGTGGTTTTCTTCGACGCAAATAATCTTGTTTTACTAAAAATCACAGCCAGCGTTAAAAATGACCAACGCTATATGGCCAATTAAAGGAACATACAGCAATTTTAATATCTTAGACCCACACAGGCTGACCAAAAATCATCACCGTTCATTATTTCAGTGTATTATTTATATTTTTCGGAAATGCTTCGGAATAAATAATAAAATTAGACATGCAGCATTGATGTTGTATTTTTTGTGCGTTTTTTTGTTTTTGTTTTTTTGCTCTTTAGCATATTTTTAAAACCAAATTGCCTCCAGTCCTACAGTTTCTTACAAGTGTTGATTTAACCAGAGACTTTTTAACAAGTCGTTAATTCACTGATTCAACCACCAGCACCATGGGATAGACGTCATAAGGTAGATAATAAAATAAAAATTGAAAGTTGGGGAGTTAAACAATGGAAAGGGGCATAAAAGTTCAATAATATACTATGAAATGCAGTGCCAAACTGTTGATTCCACCCCACCCCCTAATATTTACCTCCCTTTCACAAACGCAATCGGACATCTCGTCCATGTCCATAGCTCACTTTTGTAGAGAAAGTACGATTGTGAATATAGTATAGAAGAGCACGCCATGCACGTGCCATGACATGCTTTACATTCCTGAATAGATATGTAAGATATGTAATCAGTATACGCATAATAATTTTCATGATTTTTTAATTATTTAAAAGTTAATGGGCACCATTAAGGTTCGTCTATATAAACGTTAGCACAGATCGCCTCATCATTCATGTTAAAACAATCTGTTTGTTAATCTTGTTGTGAAAATAATTGATAAGAACAATACATCATTAATTATACTTCATAAACCTAAAACAGTTATAGTTATTTGAATCGCACAATCTCTTTAATTTCCGTCAACTGTCTTGATATACGAACTTCGCCGAGGTAGTTCAATTGCATATGAAGAAAGGGAAATAAGTGGTAAAAGCGCACATTTTGAACAGTCAACATTATTGTAATGCGTATAGAGTAAATAACCGAATTTCTTACGCCACTTTCCATTGTTCAACGCTGAAACTTTTATTTTTTATTTTATTACCTCCCTTCAAGCTTTATTATGTATACAATATTTTGTCATAAAGAATGTACTGTTTGTCGCGAAATGACTTATTGGCTTTGTTGAAATCATAATGAAATGTAAACTTCTCGGGTGGGTTTAGGGAGCAATTGAAAATGTACATATGTGCCCTGTAAACTTCAAAACATAAGCACAAACTCTGTATTGCAGCCTAAAATTGGTGGTCAAAGCCCTACATTAAAACCAATTATAGGAGTCGAAACACAGGGGTAAGGCACCTAGCAAATACCCACCTCAACACCCTGCTCCTCCCAATATATATATATATATATATATATATATATATATATATATATATATATATATATATATATAACTCTCTATTTGCCCAACAATTGAAAAAAAAATCTATATTGTTAAAAAAATATTATTATTTTTCTCAATTGTTTGGCATATAGAGAGTTTTTTTTATATTTTATTTCTTTTTAGGGGGATATTTGCTAGGCGCCGTTCCCCTGTGGGTCGAAACACTACATTTAATCTATATACAACTTTGACCACACAATGGCATAAGCTACTGTCTCCCTGTAACATCAATATATTATATAAAATATGTCATAATGTCAACAAGCCATGATTAAATTGCTTAATAATGTGAAGGTTCATGATGGTGATATTAATAAAGTATATAAACTACGGCGTTAGGTCACCGTGCCCGGATTGAACATGGGGTCACAAGTCTATATTATGTGTCCAGAAAAGAGGGTGAAAGCTCCACATCGCATTGTGCAGAAGAAACAGGAGTAAAAACTCTACATCATAAGTTTCCAAAAAGAGAGGTTTAAACGGCGGCACATAATTATGTACTATACAAGATATATGGAGTGCCCACCACCCCCACCCCCTCCCCCACCGGGGTAAACTTGTTAAAATATATCATACACTTGTCACTATAATAAAATATTTCTTATAGACGTGCTTGCTTGCTGACTGGGTGACTGGCTGGCTGGCAGGCTGGCTTACTTACGTACTTGTTTACTTACTTACTTACTTACTAATTTACTAACTTGCTTACTTTTTTTTTTGTGCCGGGCCCGATTAGCTCAGTCGGTTACACGTCTGACTATCAATCCAGGGGTCGTGAGTTCGAATCCCCCGCCCGGCAACAGTCTCCGTGATGATTGATATACGACATTGTGTCTCATTATCATTCGTCTCTCACCACTGATTCAAGTGGGAAAGTTATCAGTTACTTGCGGAGATGGGGTGTGCTCGAGTACTGGTTAATCCCAGGAAACAGTGGTTAGGTTAACTGATCGTCTGTTAGCCCTCGATGGCATAAAAATGACGCTAAATATTCAACCAACTACTTGTTTTGCTTGCTTGCTTGCTTGCCTGCCTGCCTGCCTGCCTACCTGCCTGCCTGCCTGCCTGCCTGCTTGCTCAAATCCTCATCATTTATTTCTATAATTATTTATGATTTATGAAAACAGAGCCGCTTCATGCACACAAACACCCACCTGATTAAGCGGTTTCTGTGACACGCTCAACGATTGTGTTTGTGTCATCAATTTGACCACGTCGCAATCCGCATATTTTATGTTTAAGAGTGAGCTGTCAACTCGGTATTATAATCATGTTAACCGTTACAGCCCAGACACTTGTCATCTTAACAACGGGATATAGGATGTGCTTATTTAAGCTCTACTGGTCAAATTATGAGATATGTCTGTGATGTTTTAAGTTTTTGCAAGTCAAGGAGCTAGGGTATATAGGAGCCGTGTAAGGGGACTTTGGGTTTATCTACGAATACTATGGGGAAAATATTTTAAAAAATCAAATTTTCTTATCCATTTGTTTAAAGCAACACATCCACGTTTGAACTTAAAAAAAAAAAATTAATTGAGTTATGAGCACATTTCCCATACAAACATAATTAATTAGCTGTATATGAGCATATAAACACAATCCGGAACAAAATGATGCCCACATTATAATGCGTGACAAACACTTTATAAAACAAGCGTGTAACTCACCCGAGTAAAAAAAATTGTCAAAATGACTTTCAAGGCTGGTAAAGTACACTACGCACTAAAACGTGAAGTTTTTTAATACGACTCGCATAATTCAATTTGAAGCCAAGTTGGAATCCTCGGAAATTTAAATATAATTTATAAAGCGTTTGTCACGCTTTATAATTTGAACATCTTTTTTTATAATTCTAAAGCATTCTGGATAGTGTTTGTTAGCACATATACAGCTCACTGACCATATATTTATGTATGGGAAATGTGCTCACAACTCAATTGAAAAACTTTTTAAAAAAGTTTAAACGTGGATGTGTTGCTTTAATACTAAGTTATATTTAGAAATCTGAAGCATTGTCTAGTCTTAGCAAATTAAATTTGGTTCAATGTGGAGGATGGAATTTCCAAAAGGGCACAAAGGGTTCCTTACAGGGTCGAAATTGTGAAATTTAAAAATTCGTCCTCTCAATAACCTTTCTGTCCCGAAGGTAGCATATATGCTCTGGCAAACTTGAACACACGTGACCTAACGGTATGGAGTGGTGTAAAAATCGGAGAAAAAAACGTGTCCGCTTCCGATAAAAATTTGGCAGATCATTTTCTTAATATTTTATGAAAATTCACGAAACAACGACAAACGCCGGTGCTGTTGAGTGGCTATGCAAAACTCGTAGTTTTTGCAAAAACAGCAACGGCGCATTTTTTTTTTCGTAAATTGCACTATTCTTTATCATAACATTTTTTTACAGCAAAATACGCCCTTTTTTGCCAAAATGATATATGCGTCCGATTACATTAAAACAAGACCACTGTTTCCAAAACCTTTATTTAAGGGACCAAAAATGCATCCGTTAATTGGCGAACGACAAAACTGGAACTAGCCCCTACTACAAAAGAAGTGTGGATGTCCGTTTGTCCCTTTACTACTCGCAACGAATCTATTTAAGTTTTATTTAAGTTTTATTTGGGCGGAACTTCACTCCGGCATAATAACTATTATCGTGCGAATCCTTTTTTGTTACAAATACTTGCGAATATGTCACAAATTTGTGAAATTTTCGTTTGGCATGTATACCTCTAGTAGAACAAACGCGTATTTTTCGCATGTAAAAAAGGGTTCGACAATAATGCAATGAATTATTGTTTCTACGAAAAACGTCACGACACAAAACGGCAGAATAGAATAGAACAGAATAGAATATAGTATAATTCCCAATAGCGATGTGCAATTTAAACGGAAACAAACGTGTATTAAGTTGGCCCACGTACAGCTGTACGGTGTGCGGTCTTGTTTTCTCTTGTAGGGCCGAACTCTAAGATTATTATACTGTTATACTTAGCACTGTGTTTTCAGAATTCCACAATGTATGACTGCATATGTAATTAGGTCTCAGTAACCATTGCATGTACTTGATTGAAACTTCACACAAGACTTTCCAGTCATCAAACCTACTAAAACAACTAAGTTAGATAACACTTACGTTACTATATTGCAAATTATGGCCCTTGTTTGACTTCTGGTTAAAGTTTTGCGTGCAATTACCATCATGTCCATATCTCACCAACAACTCAATGTATTTGATTACAAGACCTCCCAGTCATCAAACCTACTGAATAAATAAGTTAAATAACTCTTGCACGAATATAATGCAAATCATGTCCCTTGTATGACTTAGAAATTCTTCTGATTAAAAGTTTTGCGTGCAAATACCATCATGTCCATATCTGAAATTCTGGTTAAAGTTGATATCTCAGCAGCCATTGCATACATTGGATTAAAACATCATACACGATTTTACAGTCAGTTATAAGACCTACTCAATTTAATACGTTAGATAACTCTTGTAAACTTGGATCTAATAAAATGTTTAACTTGACCAAATACAATGTTACACGTTTGCTAAATCGAGGACAATAACAATATAAGCCTAATCGATCTTGTATAGCCATACACATTCTATCCAAATATTATTAAGATTAATATTGAATAAAAAGATCAAATACAGTTTCTTGCAAAATCACGGGAAATAACACTGGTGTTACGGTGTTACGAAGTTGATCTGACCAAAACTCCAACTTGGCCAATATTTTAAAAAACATTCACATTATATCTAAATATGACTCAGAATGATTAATAATTGCTATGCATCTGGTCATACTGGTACGATCTTGCCCATTATTGAACTTTTTAGATATTTTAGTCATTCATGTATATATTTGTTATACGGTTTGTCAATAATGCTTGAAAAATATGGCTGCTAGACTGTAACATACCATTGATATAAGCGATAAACTGTATTCTGTAAGCTGGCTGTAAAAAAATACATTCGTACCAAAAAGTGAATAAAAAGCCAAACGTATATGTCACATGTCTGATTTGTGACATATTCGCATGTATTTGTAACACAAATGTGAAGGATTCGCACGAATTCCTCACAGGTTTGAAGAATTCGTTTCTGTGAAATTTACATCTGATAAAGTAGTTGGTAGGTTTAACTCTGTATTCGCTTAATCAAAACGAAAACGAAATGAGGACTATTGCTGCGGACAGTGGGTAATCTGTATTAATATAATATATAATATCAAATAAAGTGGTTTAAAGGTTCAGGAGTGCGTATTAAGTTCAGCGAATCGTGAGTATGGCTGACCCCGTGAAACCTTACGGTTACTATGTCAAAAGTGATAAATAGAATCTTACAATCTTGTCCAGTTTATGTTAATGAGATGATCTGAGTTTTGGGGATTTTGTGTCCATTATGCGTTACATGTGTTTCGGTAAATGTCTCTTATTTTATCCAGCAACACGTGTTGTACATGTCATAATGTCTTTGATATCATCAAATTGGGACTATGAACTTTAATTATATATCCTAGTGGAGCGCGTGGTCCCGTGGTAGAACATCGAGCGAATGGTGGGAGGCTCGTGGGTTCGATCCTCCGTCACGGCTATGCGTAGTGTACTTGAGAAAGACCCCCCCCCCCCCCCCCCATATGCTTAGTACTGGTTGTAACCAGGAAGACATTGAGCGTGATTTGTCTAAGTTGTAAGAACTTGTTTCACAATCGAAGTTAAAGAAATAAATTTAAACTAAGTAATGAATCCTGTCGTCCTAGTCCTAACTCAGAAAGCCGTACATGAGTTACCTTAATATCTTTAAAATTAAAAATAATACTATAAAATCAAGTGGTTTTATGTATGAAAAGCGGTAATTGAATTTGAAGCAGCAGTAGCATCAGCAACAGTAAGAGTAGCAGTAGCAACATTAGTAGTATTAATAGTAAAAGTGTTATCACCACCATCATTATTATCATCATCATCATCATCAATTATTATCATCACCATCATCACCATCGTCGTCAACATCATCATCATCATTATCATCATCATCATCATCATCATCATCATCATCATCATCATCATCACCACCACCACCACCACCACTACCACCACCACTACCACCACCATCATCATCATCATCATCACCATCATCATATTTCTATTAGTATGATAGTTCCTTTAGCAATAGTAGAAATAGTAGTAGCAATTGTAGTATCAGAAGCAGCTGTAGTTGCAGGAGCATCAGTAGACTAGCTGTAGAAAGAGTAACAAAAGTAATTAGTTTGATAAGTTGGTATTTTCAAACAAAATATGTTCCGTTGTACAAAGTTTAATGGTGATGACAAAACAAACCACGTACAACACATTAGCAAGTCGATAAAATACACGGACGGTATCAATTAACAACTGTCCGAAACAGAAACGTATCGTAGTTAACCTACACTTTGGGTTTTTTGTTAAGGCTGTATGTTTATGTCTGAGTCTATATATCAAACGGAAAACAAATGGAAGATAAAAACGTTTCGGAGAGCCATGCGTGCGCACGTTGTCCAGTCAAAAATTGCCGATGTCGTCATACCACGTGGTCAACAGTTAGGGTAGTACATAACCTGCTGCAAAATCAGCACGCAGCACATGCGTTCTCTGCAGACCTAAATTTGGACGTTGCGAATCTACAGCTACAGTCTATATATTTTTTCCGAATTAAACAAAAAGCATAACCATGGTAGGCGTCCGTGTTTCCTTCATCTGTATGCTGGTGCTGGCTATTTTAGGTAAGTGTTTTTCTTATAAGTGTTCATTAGGCCATTATCAATTAATTGCTAGATAGATTATCATTCAAACTTTGTCTAAAAAGGGGAGGGTGGGAGGATTTTATTTTTAAAAAAAAAAAAAGAAAACAAAAAAAAATTATTTTTTTTTATTTTTGATTTTTTTATGAAAATAAAAAGGGTCGGGGCAGCATGAAAATTAGGGGGCGGGCCGGGATGATAATCTAGCAATAGATTTATTATGGCCTAACTATGTGATAGCAGTTTTTTTCTATCTTAAAAAATATTTGTCATTTATTTGTGATGTTTAAACTTATATTTTACTTCGGTTCTTACAACTTAGATAAATCACGCTCGAAGACTTCCTGGGTAGAACCAGTACTAAGCATATGCGGAAAAAGTGTCTACCTCAAAGACACCACAAAAAAAAAAAAAAAAAAAAAAAAAAAAAAAAAAAATTGTAATTGAATGTCCGGTGTTATTTGGTGAATAGAATCGCACAGTCGTGTTGTTACCACAGGATTTGTAAAATCGTTAATGCGATCGTCCTGAGGTCGTTTTCACCAACCTTTCTTGAGAATATTCTTAGACATGGGATTGAAAATTTAACCTTAGATATCTCATTTACCATGACATAGAGAATATTTGTGAGACTTGGTTTGACTTTATATTAGGTGTCTCTGTATGCTTGTAAATTTTTGTCTCAAAAATAGTCTCTAATTGTGTTTTTCAAAATTCATTCTTGAGTTTAAGTCTAAGAATAATCTTAAGAATGGTTGGTGAATATCATCCCTAATGCTGTCTCAACATCAGTATGCTCTCGCCATTGAGGTCGTAGGTTCGAGTCCACATCTGTCAAAATAATGAGAATGCTTGCCATGTTCTTCCGAAACGGCGATATTTCGACACATCTTCGTGAATGTCTATTAATCAGTTCAAAGCTTTATATTTACAATGGAGTAACAATTCTTAGCAAATCTAATAAATCGGGTAGCTCTCATCAAAATTATATACATTATTACACTTATATGTATATACACTTATATACACATGTTTACTTCTTTTGTTTATATGTCAAATAATGTTGTACTTTGTAAATATGTTGAGGGCCTCATGGAAGATTGAATTTATTCAATTGAGTTATTTTGTTTATAAAAGTCTTGATTATTATTAATATCATTATTGTTATTATTATTATTAGTAGTAGTAGTAGTAGTAATAGTAGTAGTAGTAACAGTACTAGTATTATTATTATTATTATTATTATTATTATTAGTAGTAGTAGTAGTAGTAGTAGTAGTAGTAGTAGTAGTAGTAGTAATAGTATCGAATTGAGGTTCTCCTTCGTTAGCAAACCCGTAGTTTATGTAATGTTAACTTGACTGGGGTTGAATCACATTGAGAAAAAGAAAAAGAAAAAGAAAATGTATAAAATATATTTAATTGGATCGATAATGTATTAATAAACGGCTTAAACAAATTGATCTAAATATGCAAAACTAATGAACGATTACTCATATACGGTATCATATTATATCAAAGTTAATAGTTAATGGTTGATTATTTTTCTCCACGGACGCTGCCATTTTTTTGGTGACTGCAAAAACCGAAAATTCTAGTTTTTATCTATTTAAGGCATTAATGATTAAGTTTCTATTATTTCATGTATCAGATATGAATTTTAAAATATTTTTTGCTAAAAAAAAAAACATTTTAAAAATGTACGATTTGATGCTTTTTTACATTAATTTATTATTATAAATAATTATATTCAATATATACAGATAGTTGATTAGTTTACGAAAAAAAAATTATTCAAAGTTATATCCTAATAAAAAATCAACATAATTTGTTTTGTTCTGTTTGTTGTTTAATGGGGTTCAACACATGACAGGCTATATATGGCATGTAGACCTCAGAATGGGCAGAATAACCGTTCTTCCGTAAGTAACCTGCTAACTTCCTCACATAAAATGTTCAGAACCGAGGCCAATAGTGAAAGACAAGTGATATGAGACACAGAAGCATGGAGACAAGTTTGCTTTAAGGATGGTGATATAATATTTAAAACAAATGGAATGTAGGTTTCAATAAAAAAATGATTACAAGCCAAACAAATAACCGTGTCCCGTTTCACTAATGAATTATTTGGCGTTAGTTAAGGTTAAGAAAAAATGGATCTGAAATGTATTCATTGTTCCATTAACATCATGATACGAACGTTTTAGGAAAATAATATTTGTATTAGAATGTGAACAAAATCTCGATACGAATCGTCTGCGGTAACCCTTAGTGTAACAAAAACCCTTAGTGTAACAAAAATGGGTTGCGGTGTCAACCCTTAGTGTAACAATTGTTACACTTATGTTTTTTTGTTACACTAACGGTTGCCACAAACGTCTGTATTAATCATAATCGTTCGGACGAAAATCTTACGGTTACAGACGTTAGTGAAACGGATCTCATATTCTTTTTGTATGATTTAAACTCGTCATATTTATTTCAGCCTTTGTAAGTGGACAATACTTGGACAACAACGATTTCGGACAATTTTTCGGACAACAGAGAAACTTCGGTAGAAGCGGTAGAAGGTCTTCTTTTGGTGGACAGATGCCAATAGTCGGAAATTCACAATTTGACTTTGGCGGCGGATTCGACGGTGGATTTGATGGCATCAGTGGAGGATTTGACGGCATCAGTGGAGTATTTGACGGCTTCAGTGGAGGATTTGACGGGTCGTCGGACGAATGTAATTATTATTTATTAATTTTCAATTTTTTTTTTTTATTATGAACAATATCAGAATTGCGGCACTTCTGTTACTGTAAATTGATATAATTATCGTTTGATGTTAACCGTCGTTAACTGTTGAGCAGTTAGAAATTTAATGTCAGCTTTTCGTCCGTTTCGATATTTAAATCTGTAACTCTTCAGCATTGGAGGCTAACAAGGTTGTGGCTAGAATCAATTCCATGTTGAGAGCCTCGTTATGAAATACGGACATTAAACTAACTAAACCAGTTAAGTGTAGTTTCCTTGAGCAAGATACGTTTTCTGCATACGCTTAGTATTGGTTCTACCCAGAAACACTCCGAGCGTGATTTATGTAAGTTGTAATAACTTGTTTCACAATCGATGTTAAATAAATAATAAAACAAACCAACTTCAGTCTACTTAATCATTGCTATTTCGCCATAACGACTGCTAACATCCCGTGCTTAAATTATATTTATCCACTGATTGGGTCCTCTGTGACCGAGTGGTCTAAGACGCCGTCTCAAGATCTGACTTAACTCTCACCGCTAAGGTCGTAAGTTCGAGTACCACTCTCTCCAACGATCCTTATTTGAGAAAGTCAATTACTTGCGGAAGGACGTTGGTTCTACTCAGATTCTGAGGTCTTCCTTCATCAATAAAACTTGATATGGCCATGTATTGAAAACAACACCAATTGTTTTTATTCACTTTTGGTATGTGACAATATAAGCATAATTATGTATGCATATTTACCTCAGTGCTGCAGTCGTTTTAAATTAACTATATGCTCTCAGTTTAAGCGTATCTATTGTATCTATCTGAAACAAATTACTACAACTTACACAAATCGCGCTCGAAGTGTTCCTGGGTAGAACTAGTACTAAGTGTATGCAAAAAACGTCTCTTGCTCAAGGACACAACACATAGCTGGTTTAGTTAGTTTAATAAAGTGCCTTGCTCAAGGACACCACACATAGCTGGTTTAGTTAGATGATAAGGTGCCTTGCTCAAGGACACATCACATAGCTGGTTTAGTTAGATGATAATGTGCCTTGCTCAAGGACACCACACATAGCTGGTTTAGTTAGTTTAATAAGGTGCCTTGCTCAAGAACACATCACATAGCTGGTTTAGTTAGTTTAATAAGGTGCCTTGCTCAAGGACACCACACATAGCTGATTTAGTTAGTTTAATAAGGTGACTTGCTCAAGAACACATCACATAGCTGGTTTAGTTAGTTTAATAAAGTGCCTTGCTCAAGAACACCACACATAGCTGATTTAGTTAGTTTAATAAGGTGCCTTGCTCAAGGACACCACACGTAGCTGGTTTAGTTAGTTCAATAAGGTGCCTTGCTCAAGGACACCACACATAGTCGTGGTGGAGGATCCGACCCATGACCCTCCGATCTTAGGTCCCATGCTCTTCCACTGGACCACGCACCCCACGCTTGAACTATTAAGTCGGGTCACACAACACAATTAAATTTTGGTCTATGTTCAAGTAAGACTCATTCCTCTATTTTTTTAATGTTCTTATTAATGTTTTTTAATGCAACTTTTCATAAAATTGCACAATTTCACTGGTTTGCTGATCACTTTTTAAACAGTTCTCAACCGATCCAAAATACATTCGCATGAGTAAATTCATTAAAACACCTTCCAGAACCAGTGGTGTCTTATTACATATGCTCTTTTACTGTTGATTTGCAATGTTGGAATGATTTTTGTTTAATAGGTACAAAATAAATTGTTGCCAGTTTTGGTCTGTTAAACATTCATTCTGATTTTCGAAAATGAAGGAGTCCAATGCCATTTCTTATCAAAAGAAGTGTAAATATCGCGTTACTTAGCCTTGTGTGATCAAATGACATTGTTCAAATGTAGGTGAAACATGTTTTTATTAACATTACTACCAGTGTTTGTGTTAAAGTAATATTTGCACGTATCTCTATCGAAGTTTTATACCATTCCCAATAGGTGTTGTGTCACTTAAAAAATAATGGTCGTAGATGTGTGACCGAGTTTCAATAAGACAGTATTCTAAGCGCTGCCACACTGGAGTATCATACCACAGACACATGGTATGATACCCCATCCAGTCACATGTTACTAACACCGGACCGACCAGACCTAGAACTGTCATTTAAATACCAATATTTCAAGTCTTTGATATGACCCGACCGGGGATCGAACCCACGACCGTCCGCATGCGCACATGGCGGACGCTCTATCCGTAGACCACAGCTGCGATTTATTACTAAAGAGAGCAATCTGATCACCTCTGCCTTTTATACGGATGATACGTAAATACCCGATGTTTCACGATTGTAAAGAGAGTTAACTGTGTTGTCTCCCTTGAACCATATAACGGTGAATCAACACACATGACAAAATAATGTGAAAGTGAATTTTGCCAGCATTAAAATGTTCATTTAATAAATATAGAACTTATATGATTTATGTTACAGAAACTTGAGAGATTATTAAGGTGTCCAGTCAACTACCAAACATGGACGACCTCCTCAGTTGCTACACAATGTTCGTCCTCATGGTAACGAGGCTATGACGTAACCGCTGCCTTTGGACAGAAACAACTAATTATGTCATGTTAATGTATTTTCTATGCCGACTATACCTCAATGTAAATTTACTTATTATCACAAATAAATTCTTATTTATTATGCAAAAATCTTCCATTATTTTTTAAAATCACTATCCTTTAGATGGATTGTCCGTCGTCGGTAACGTCTCTTGCAGTTTAAACCGCATTTTGCCAACATATACTAAAACGAGAAGAAAAGCCAGGTGTCACATTGCCAAACTATTGCAAGCGATATTTAGTTTTGAAATGTTCATGTGAGGGTATTTGATTAGTGTTTTTGTCAATACTAATGGTCATATTGACAAAATCATTAATTAAATACCTTTATTTGTAAACTGTAAATACCACCTACAATATTTACAGTCAATATTTTGTATTATTCCTACAATGGAGACCATATAATAGTTTGATAAAGTGGCTCTTGAATAATTCACTCGGCGTTTCTATCTCCTTTCGGTATACTTTAATTAAAAATATTGACCGTTACTTGCGAAAGGACAGGTGAAAACTTCACTTGAAAATTAAATTACCATTAAATCCTATATCTAATAATGATTAAACGTCTTGTTCTGGTATGAATGTTCACATAACAAATTACAACAAAAATATTCGTATATGTAAACAAACAATTATTCATTTTTATGCTTATCCGAATGAAGCTTTAAACATGCAGAAACTTATATATTTCTGTCAATACAACCAACAAACTGCGTATATATATCCAGGGGCGTAGCTTCCTATAGGCACTGTAGGCACGTGTCTACACTTTTTTTCTGAGAAATCGAAAACTTTTATACACACATATCAATGAATAATTTACGATAGGCCAATTAGATTGATGAAGTGTAATCGGCATAAAAATTGGAAACCCTGAAATACATGTCAAAGTACCATAGCTTCTCGATACTGGAAAATAACTTCAAGTTATTTCTCTTCGATATCTAGGTTCATACACAGCCGATTGTACCAAATCAATTTGGCATGTTGAGCATACAGTGTCACAAACAGGTACTAAGTGTCAACAACAACAACATGTACCACATATTTGTTTATATAGCAACATTGTCGTCTAAAAGAACACCTGTAAAATGCCAATTAACAAATAAGACACTAGACATAGTCACCCGACAAAGGTGGTAATTAAACACAATGTTAAAAACAAGTGCTAAGTGTCAAAAACAGGTTAGGTTTGTTTTCATAACGATAACAAAACAGTTACTTCGCTTTAATAAATACTTTACAGTTAACAACAACAAACACGTTTATTTGTTTGTAATCCAAATTAATAAAAACTGTTACAATATATATAATTTTTATGTTTTAATTTATTGAGTAATAAAAAGAGTTTCATACTATGATCTAATACATTTTTTTTTAATTTCGTAGATGTTTACTACATATTTATGTAATTTTAAAATTAAAATTATAGTGAAAAAAAATAAAACTGAAAAACAAAAACCATCAAAACTATAAAACACAATGATCTCTAAAATAAAACCTATTTTTATAAGCCTATTGGTTTGTGACGCTAGAGTTTTATGACCCCAATAAACTAAACTGTAGGAATCGATAAGTTCTTATAACATCAATACATATCAATTTTCATGCACAAAAATGCTTTAAAAATGTCATGGTACTGTTAAAAAAAGTTAAAAAGGACCAAAATATTTTATATATATTTCATAAAAAAATATATATTCAGAAAGATGAGACATTCTACTGTTTTAATCCACTTGTTGTGAAAGCAAATTTTGTTTAAAAATGTGTTTATTTAGGTAATTAAAAAAATGTTTCATTGAATTTTAACCTTTTTTATATAGAACATATATGGAATACAGGTGACTTACGTTAACTGCAAAAAGGACCAAAATGTTTTTATTTGTAAATTATGAAAAACAGATCATAAAATCGGGGAGGGTTTAAGCTTCAATACTTCGTTTGTTGTTAAAGGATGTTGCCATTCTTATTTGAGATATTAGTTAAAAAGTAAATTGGCCCTTCTTTGTTCTATATAAAAAATATATCGGCTTTTCTAGAGTGGATGAAACTGAAAGTTGGGTATGAGTAAAAATACCAATAAAAGGTCAATAAAAATCGAAGCCTTAGGGTTTAAGGGGGGGGGGGGGGGGGGGGGGGGGTAAACTATAAACATTGCAATACCTGTTGTATGAAAATAGTAGCCACCTGAAACCATGAGATCGAAGACTATTTAACCTTAAATCATTACATTTATTATAAATTTATTTGGTTATAAAACAGTAAACTCAACCTTAATATTTAGAATAGCCAATCCCCTAAAAACATAAGAAATATACACCAAAACGCACCTTTGATAGTCTCCTCTAGCTGAAAAAAAACAACGGTGGAGCATGACCCCCAGACCTTTTTACTGTGCCTACACATCGTTTTCAGCTAAACTACGCCCCTGAATTATCGAATCTATTGTCAAATTACTTACGGCGATTTTTATCCGAAACGTTTTAATAATGTTTCTTGTAGGTTGCCCTTTCAGGTTTATTTTTTTATTTACTTAATATAGATTAGAATTTAGAAAACTTTCGTATTCATATTACCTCTTAAAATCCACATGTAATACTAAGCAGATTTTCAGTGCACACTCCTTTGGCGATCAACACTCTGAATTTGGGGGTTTAGTCTTCATAAAACCCTCAAGCATTGACTTAGTTATATAGGGAACTACATATACATCTAAACCTCTAAGTATTGTTTTATTGTGTTCTCTAAGTATTGAATAAAACAACTATTACCTAAGTAGACAAACTATCGTACATTCAAACACTATCTACAAAAACTCTTGCTCATTTTAGTAGTACTACATTGTAAAATGTTTATATTTAATACGTCACGTGATGCCACGGTCACATCGACACAAAACAATTAACGAAACACACTACGTCCGTTATTCTTGCAAATATATCAAATAAGCTCGTAAATACATGTCAAAGAGTCACGAGTAGTGTCCACTACAGCAGCGTATATGGTATGGTCAAGAACTAATACCTGACGCGAGAGCGGCGATCGCTCCACTCTCTGACCACGTAGTGTCTTCTGTCAAAGTAAATATACTGCGTAATAAACTTTCTATTCCGGAACCTGTGTTCTCTCGAATCAGGTCTATTAACCACCAATGAAAAAAGCAGGGAATTCTTTGTCTGTCCCACAATTCATAGCAATTGAACGCTTCCTAAATCATGACGTCATTCAAACTTTCCCTGAAGCAACTGACCAATCAGCGTGCTCGTAACAATTGCTGTTGAACGGATCCAATCGGAAAAGCTGGGTCTGTTCTACAGACTAATGTTATAAATATATTGTTTACTTAGAGACCATTAGTTTGTCTTAAGAAAATGGCGACGTAGCAACCAATATCGATCGCTAATTGGATTATCGGCTTGTTTGATTAACAGCTCGCTTCAGGTCAATTCCTTGGTATGGTGAATAAAATCTGCCACGTGATTATAACGTATCCGGTTATCTTCAGTTAAAGCAGTGACTTCCCACCAGGCTCGCCAAAATGACTCGGTTCAAAGCGCGAGGATAAATAAAAACTTACGACGACGGCTTCCCACCAGACACGACAATGTCGTTGGCCAAGCTATTACAGATATCATAGGCAGACGTGAATTGTACTATCGTTATACCACATATAAAGCTGTTTATCCGGACAGATCAAATCACAAGCAACGTCCCCTTTTTTTGATATATCACACAGACGCATTATAACGAAAATCTAAATGAAACAATGTCGCTAGAAACACTGTAGAATACGCCATTCGTCATCGTGTGATTGGTATTTTTCATTTGTAGAAATCTATGAAAATAAAAAACACAATGCACCACAAAATAATTATCAGAGCGTTCCGTCGCCTCCGTGTTATTGTTTTATACACGTAAATGACACTTACATTGTCTCTACTAAATGTTAATGAAATGGCACGCGAAAAAATAATATGTCGGAAAAGTAAACATTTAGATTTCACAGGCAACTTATTTCTCATACATAAAATGTAAGCTATATGTAGTTTTATATGTTTATAATGTTTTAAACACACTAAATGATCTTGAAATAAAAACATTGCAGTTAGGAGTAAATGTCTAAGTATCTTTGTTATTTTTTCAATTGCATTATACACATTTTATAACTATAAGCTCTTCAACAATTCTAAACACAGCTTGCCTGGAATGATCTCGTTTTGTAAAGAATTTCATTGCGCAAAGAAATAATATTGATTTGTATTCATAAGATTGATGGAAATTAGGAAAATTGTAAACGAGATTCACGAGATTTTGCGAGAATACGCGAGCGTTACTATAAAATCTCAATCAGTTGCTTTTCCTTCTCTATATACGTCTATGCTTGCTCTACGAAGAGTACGCAGTGTCCTATTATAACAAACATGTCATCCTTTGCAATGTTATTTTATTTCAATACTTTTCTTAAATTATGATGTCTGAAGCAGACACATTTGTGTTCGTCTTCCTCTACGGGCTTTGCCCACTTTATCCAAGTATTCATTTTGTGAGACTTCTTCATCTGCCTTCTTAGCTCGATCTTTGTTCTGGCATGCTGCAGCTTTTCTTCTTCGTACTTTATGTTTGCATCTGAAAGCGCTTGTATTTTCACATCCATCTCGGCTGACAGTTTATGAAATCTTTCAAGAAGTTCATAGTTTTCACTTATGCCCGTCTTAAGATTATCAATTCCACAATCCTTTTGTACCGACCTAACGTTATCATTAAATGTCGAAGCTATTTGTTGTATGTTCTTCATGTTAGATTCACTGGCAATGGCTATTGTTTTTCTTAATTTTTTCGTCTCAGTTTCTTCCGCTAACTCTTTCATTTTTATTGTTTCAACAACTTTATCAATTCGCTTTTTCAAATGATTCATCTCGATTTTGTCGATGTTTTTCTGTTCAGAATCTTTAGCCTGTTTCTTGAGTGCTTCTTTATAAGAGGCGGCAATGTCTTCTACTTCCTGTTTCAGATAGGCTTCCCACGGTTTAGTTTGTTTTATTATTTCAACAACTGTATCAATTTGCTCTTTCAAATGATTCATCTCCTTTAGAATTTCTTTAGAGTTTTGTTTTACGAATTTATCAATTTTATCGATTATTTTTTTCTTATCCAAATCATCAACCAGTTTCTGGTGTGCTTGATTAGTTGCGGCGACAATATCGTCTACTTCTTGCTTCAGGTCAGCTTTCCATGATTCAGTTATCTCCATAAACTCATCTCTTTTTTTCTCAATTTCCCGACACCTTCTATCCATATCTTCACGAATTTGCTTCAGGTTCTGCTCATACTGTTTACTCATGTTGTCGCACATCTTATCCATTATTGTAACCTTTGTCTTCTCGGCAATGTGTTCATCTTCTGCAATTTCTTTTCTGCGAGTAAGACTAAAACTAGCCGCACATTCATCAATACAAAACGTTCTTATCTTATCGAAGTTGTACTTGTCTGCAGCAGCTAGGAATCTTAGGATGAACAGCGTAGGAATGCACCCGAGCCTGTGTTCCATGCGCATGTCTGTCAGGCAGTTATACATAGCACTTCCGCATTGGCGTTGGAAGTGGCCCATTCTGTATTCCTCTGTTAGCGGTAACAAGTCCAAGGCAGTTTCACCTGAAAATTTTACAAAACATATTCGGGGTCAACAGTTATAAAACGTAATTCGAGATTAATAATATTGTTTTATTACATTTGATAACAGTATTTGTATGTATTGTTGTCTGGTGGGGCTATTCTAATATACACTGCCTTTTCGATGACATGGCAACAAGGGAAGGGCATGGTTAGAGCAATCTTTAACAGTGTATAGATGTTTAGTATATTGCCTCTGAGCAAACAGTGTGCTGAGCGTCGAAATATTGTTTTGGAAATACACAATTCAACTTCGAGATTGAGCTTTTTTTAAGTGTGTCATCTTTGAGATTTAAATTTCTTTTAACTTCGATATTCGATTTTGTTTTTACATTTATATATGTCAGCTCGGATATAATATTTGAACATTATAAATACATCTAGATCACCTTGAAGATTAAACTTTCTTAATTAATAGTTTTATTGCAATGTGAACGTAGATTATCTTGGAAATTTGACTTTCTTCAAAATATATAAATCATCTTGGAGACTGACCTTTTTTAACCATATATACAATAAATAAAGTTGGCTATTAACCTTTTTTTAATATATATTTTCAACTTAGAGATTGTATTGTTTCTGCTTTTGAAATATATTCATCTAGGTAATCTTGGAGAATGATTTTTTTATGTATATTCAATACGACTTGGAAATTGAACTTTCTTTGAAATACATAATATACTAGTTGTTGTATGGTGTTTAGCGTCGCTTTCAACAATTTTTCAGTCATATCGCGACGGTGTCTACATGAGAAAATATTCTAGGCGCTGTCACACTCGAGTATCATGCCGCAGACACTTGTTATGATACCCCACCCAGTCACATTATACTGACACCGGGCAGACCAGACCTAGAACTCTCCTGTAAATGCTGAGCGTCAAGCGGGGAAGCTTCTAGTACCATTTTAAAGTCTTTGGTATGACCCGGCCGGGGATTGAACCCACGACCTTCCGCATGCGAGGCGGACGTTCTACCACTAGACCACGCCGCGGTTCTAATAATATACTAGAAACTTGGAGATGATTTTTTTAAATAGATACATGAACTGAAGTATTTATTTTTTAAAGTATATATATAATTCAATTAAATAAATACTGAACTGTTTCTTTTTAAATATACACGTTTAGATTGTGTTGGAGTTTTTTTACTATATACACAGGAAAATTAATTTGTTTAAACATCTCTATATAATCTATAACCAACTTATAGTTTGCTACGCCCACAAATTGAACACATAACTTGTGAAATGCGAGTGCTTCTGGATAAACAGTTTCCATATTTGGTATGATTGTGATTGACATATAGAATAACGCCTGTTTTCACGCTGATTGGTTATGACAATGAGCGGGAATTATTTCCATATCTGTCAGGTAACGAGGGGTGCGCATTTGATCCATGGAATCAGCATTTGATGTCGTGAAAGTGAAAATGCTTCGTTTGTTACTGTCGCCGAATTTATCGGGAGTTTGTATTTTAATGATCTGTACTTTTTTCAACAACCAAAGAATAATTGTTCTTGTTTTTTCCCCCACAAATTGATTCAATTTACCAATCAACAGCATTTTTTTTTTGAAAACATAAACAAAGGTAGATTGCTATTTAGCAGCAGAAATCCAACGTAAAAGATTGATATTTACGTGCGAGTGTTGCTATCAAGAATTTCTCGGGTGGAAAACAATAGAAGTAAGTCTTTACCGGCTGAAATATAATGTTAATAAAGCTAGGTTATTTCATGTAGTACTACTTTTCCTAAGTGTGCAGTGTGATCGGCCAAAAATAAACCGTTTCCTAGAAGAATGTGTGAATTTCAAAAGCTAACAACACATGCGCAGTCGAACTGGGAGGAGCTAACTAAAGCCAGTTTTCCATGGCGCGTTTTTTTGCTGTGCCGTTTTTTCCGTAAGCTATTTTTTGTCGCACAGTATTAACAGGCGAACAGACAATCAGTTTGCAGATTGTCTGAGCAGAGTTTATCGAGGCACGTGCGTGGAAATACACATGTATTTATTGTAAAGTTGCCATCCAAAGTGAATTTCCACGCATTATACATGCAGACATGCGTAGAAAAATCGCTTATACTGGCGACTTTTGTTCGTGCGGTTATAAGTCAGCGCAGAAATCTGCTCCGATGGAAACGAAAGTATGCTAGATAGTGTGAAGCGATTTTTACAAAAGCAGCGCCTGTTTTGCGCATACAAACCCCTGCGATTTAGACGCCGAAACTGTCAGAATAATACGCGCCATGGAAAAAGACCTTAAGTGTCATTACATTTAATACATACAGCCATCGTCGGATACCCCCGAGTGTCATTTCCGATACTCTCCGTCCATTAATAATAAATGGAGAGTATCGTAATGGATTACCCGTGGGTACGATGACATACAGCAGACTTCCGTAAATTATGAAAACAAATCGGTGGGATTTGAACGAAATGGGGCCGTTTTATTGGTTAAGCATTGGTTTTATATACATGTACATATATGTCGATCATCTGGGAGATTGAGTTATCTTTGAATTATCTTATTTATAGTTTACCACAAGTGTTTGGCTGGCGAAACGACTCTCATTCTAAATTTAATTTCATAATTTTCGTAAGTTCGCTATATGTATTAATTTTAATCCCAACATTTCAACATTTTAACATTTAGTTGCGACTGCGCATGTGTTATTGAAAGTGGCATAGTCTTCTAGGAAACATATCTATTTTCAGCCTAACCACACTACACCCAAGTTTACAGCACGAAGCATTATCACTTCCTGGTTCATGTATAAACAATGTTTGTGTAGTTTTAATTATACAACTGTGTAATAGTGCTGTCTAGTGGGCGTTGTAAACCGCAGTTAGTACCAGATATGGAAACTGTTATCTCGAAGCACGCGCATGTCACCCGCTAGGGTTCAATCTGGGTGCGGCAACCGATAAGTCGGTTATAGATTATATAGAGATGTGTTTACAGATTAATTTATTTAAAATATCCCTATATTATATATAACTTATTCTTGGAGGTTGAAATTTCTTCGAAAAGTATACACATATCTGTCTTAATTAAAAGTTAGTTAAAATCAAACGTTATCCTGCCTTTTATATTTGTCATACCGATACAACAAACAACGGTTTATAAATAGAACATTTCACTTCTACTACTAGTAAATCACTTTTCATCAGTTTTCTCATAAAATGTCACGGGCTTCATCTGACAGCAACTTTATTATTTTATTTCCCTCGACCATTGATTGCCCAGGTATCAGTACTATAAGTACTTTGATTGGCAAGATGTTACGAATACTTAACAACATGTAAAGTTAAATATTTTAATTCAAAGTGCTATTTTTATCAATGATCGGAATTGTCTTGATCAAACGTCATCTGTTGCCTAGCAACTTAGACGGCAAATACGACATCTTAAGGTCACTTAACTGTCGTCGCTGTTTAAGGACTTAATGCAATAAATTTTGCCAATTAGGCCGTCCTTAAAAAATAAACTGTTTGCCGGGCTCCTTCCTACTCACTCAAATTGCAGCTACCCAAACTTTTTTTATTGACTTTAAAAACTTTTAATTTTTTTCATGACTTATGTCCATTATTTTGTCTTTAAAATGATTATATAAATTCTAAATTTAGCCAAAAAAATAGCCACGTACCTACCCACATGAAAAATACTGGATCGGAGCACAGCAAACACATATTTCTTAAGGATGGCCTTACTTATGGAAAGACGAAGGTTCTACTGAGAACTACGCTTATGTCTTCAACCACCAATAAAACTGGGTGCCATAGAAAACCT
Organism: Panopea generosa; assembly: GCA_029582155.1. Classification (NCBI taxonomy): domain Eukaryota; kingdom Metazoa; phylum Mollusca; class Bivalvia; order Adapedonta; family Hiatellidae; genus Panopea; species Panopea generosa. The sequence goes on along the minus strand of CM055908.1, from coordinate 19,414,718 downwards.
CTATTGTGCAGAAAAATGGATTTAAACTCTCATTCGCTATAACGGTCATAATAACTACAAAATGCAATACGCAAGTGTCTGTTATACACAAATTCTCCATCTAGCAACATACTTGAAACGGCTCGGCCCAATATTGATACAGCACCAGAACTCAAAAAAGCTCAGTCATAATTTAAAGTTGAAAAAGATAGAAATTTATAATTTAAGATTATCTTTTAAAGTTCTATATTATTTTATGGATTAGTAAACTTATATTTCCATTGAATGGATGAGATCTAAATACGTTGATCATTTATGTATTTAAAATAGAAAATGTAAAAACGCCATCGAAATCTGATGTCAATATTTAGGTAAGTTTCTGCTTAAGTTAGAATTGAGCTAATTTGAGAAGTTTTATAAATACGGACCCATGACAAGATAATATAGAGTTTTTTTTATGTTTAAACTTAAGGACTCCCACCACTATTATCTCCCTTGAGAACTCCGGACCCACAGAGGAAGAAGGTAGAAATAAAACGTTTATTCTCTTTTTCTTCTTTTTTCAGGGCTTTGTACTTCAGTGATTTATTTTTCCTACCGTTTGTTAAATGGTCAGTATTTGAGAAATCACCACTGAAACTTTGATGCTGATACAAAATTTCTGGACAATTCTGTTTCATTTTAAAATTGGTTGTTAGGACCGCATCGTGGGCGAAACGTTGATATAGTATTACTCTGAAAATTGATAGGTATCACAAAAACATTGAATTTAAAAAAAAAATCGTCAAGGTTGCCTTTTTTCTTTCATAATTGCATATCTTGAACCAGTGAAGAATTTGAGCCCAGATACATGCTGTAGATTTTGTTTTTTCACTATGTTTTTGGACATAAAAGTTACAACGGAGCCCAATGGGAAATGTTTAGGTCTCACTACACAGTTGAATTTTGTTCTGTGTTCTATATTAAGTAAGGTCTAGGATTTCCCTTGTAAAACAAGAATTCCACATAGATCTTTTTGTAAGTATTTTTGTTCATAGCAGGAATGTCAAATGCTCATAAATACATGCATATGTTGAAATCCTATAAAAGTCACTTTTTAACACCAGTGATGTCTTATTGCAGTATATGCTAAACCAACCTTTGTTCTACTCATCTGCAGCAAGAAATCACAACTACTATGAACCATTTTGAAAATATTTCAAAACCAAATTACATAGGCCTTGTTTTTAAGCGTAAGAATCATGGAAAAAAGGGACGTAACTGTGTAGTGAGACGTAATAGTGGTGTGAGACGTAATGCTACAGTGGAGCCCTATGGGAAATGTAATAGTGGCGTGAGACGTAATGTTACAATAGATCTCTATGGGAAATGAAAAAATCGTGTGAGACGTAATGTTACAGTGGAGCCCTATGGGAAATGTAATAGTGATGTGAGACGTAATGTTACAGTGGAGCCCTATGGGAAATGTAATAGTGGTGTGAGACGTAATGTTACAATAGATCCCTATGGGAAATGGAATAGTGGTGTGAGACGTACTGTTACAATAGATCTCTATGGGAAATGGAATAGTGGTGTGAGACGTAATGTTAAAGTGGATCCCTATGGGAAATGTAATAGTGGTGTGAGACGTAATGTTACAATAGATCCATATGGGAAATGGAATAGTGATGTGAGACGTAATGTTACAGTGGATCCCTATGGGAAATGTCATAGTGGTGTGAGACGTAACGTTACAATGGAGCCCTATGGGAAATGTAATAGTGGTGTGAGACGTCATATTACAATAGATCCCTGTGGGAAATGGAATAGTGGTGTGAGACGTAATGTTACAGTGGATCCGTATGGGAAATGTATTAGTGGTGTGAGACGTAATGTTACAGTGGATCCCTTTGGGAAATGTAATAGTGGTGAGAGACGTAATGTTACAGTGGAACCCTATGGGAAATGTAATAGTGGTGTGAGACGTCATATTACAATAGATCCCTGTGGGAAATGGAATAGTGGTGTGAGACGTAATGTTACAGTGGATCCGTATGGGAAATGTATTAGTGGTGTGAGACGTAATGTTACAGTGGATCCCTTTGGGAAATGTAATAGTGGTGTGAGACGTAATGTTACAGTGGATCCGTATGGGAAATGTATTAGTGGTGTGAGACGTAATGTTACAGTGGAACCCTATGGGAAATGTAATAGTGGTGTGAGACGTAATGTTACAGTGGATCCGTATGGGAAATGTATTAGTGGTGTGAGACGTTAAGAAAATTTGCCCTAAGAACTAGCATTTCCACTTACTCGATCGTAAAACAGATATTATATGACCGTGAGTTATTGTAAAACGATATTTAACAATGTACACATCGATCTGGATGTTTAGACGAATAAACAGTCACTTCCACAAAGTCTATACAGTTTTATTGATCCGTTTTCATAACTTCAACCAATTAAATATGAATGTATTCAAAAGCTTTTGTAAAATATATTTTGTTCAATACTACAAACACAATTGTAGGTCGCTTAAAAATAAGCAAGACAATAAAGCGATTTTTCGATTTATGGGAAGGCTGAATTGAGCTTATCTTGAGGTTTTGTTGTATAGTTTTAATGGGCTATATTACTTGGTCCTTGGTAAGTATGAAATATGGTTAACGGTTTACCTGCAATATCTAATACGATCATTTACCATCATAGATACAATAAGTTGGATTTTAACAAAGCGTAAAAGGGATACATGGCATTTTGATTGCTTGGTTGATTGAATATTAAGCGTCATTTTTATGCCATCGAGGACTACGGTCAGTTAACCTAACCACTGTTTCCTGGAATTAACCAGTACTCGAGCACACCCCATCTCCGTAAGTAACTGACAACTTTCCCACTTGAGCGGTGTGAAGCGAATGATAATGAGACACAATGTCGTATATCAATCATCACGGAGACTGTTGCCGGATGGGATTTCGAACTCACGACCCATGGATTGATAGTCAGACGCGTAACCTACTGAGCTAATCGGGCCCGGACATGCATGGCATTTTGAAAACTTTTACTAAACGTTATATTTCTTAAAGTTGAAAATAATTAACTGACTTTCGGTTCAAATTTTGAGAAGAATTGAGAAATGTATGAAGTGTATCTAGTTTTGTAAATATTGTGGTCATCCGTACACTGGACTAAATGTAGGTTCACATTATTTTTATTATTTTATAGACGAGGAGTGTTGTTTTTTTTTTTGTGTTTTTCTTTAAATCAATCTGAACACCCATATATTCTTGGGTGTGTTCATCATACCGAAACAGACGAAATATAAATTTCTTGCTAGTGTTATAGATGACTTAAAATGGAAAACACTGAATGACTTATAACCATCTAATTCAGGTATGCATCTCTACCAACAAAATTTATGGTCGGTGTACGTACTTGGCAAATAAAGTCAATAGTTGCATCATTGCGTTATATATGTTACTTGTAGAGAAGGTGATACACATAAGTGAAAATCATGAAAAGTGCCAAGTGTTTCTTTAAGCCAAAACTACCGAATTCAAATGAAACAGCAGCTATCCGGTAAGCTCAGTCGGTAGCACATCTGGCTGGACTCATGGTCGTGCGGTCGAATCCCCGCCCGACCACAATATTCGTGATAATTGAAAAACGACATTATGTCTCATTGTTATTCGTCTTTCACTTCTGTTTCAAGTGGGAAACTTTTCAGTTACTTGCGGAGATGTATATGCTTGGATAATGGTTAATCTCCCAGGATCCCAAGAATTAGTGATTAGGTTCTGTAAATCGTCTGTTAGCCCACGATGGCATAAACTTAGGATAAATATTTAAACAAACTAACATTGATTGATGGTCAGACGTGCTACCGACTGACTGAGCTAACCGCGCCCTGCAACAACAATATACATTGAGTAAGAACTTGTGTAGAACTCACAAATGTGAAAATTGACATCAATGTTTTAACCACATATGAAAAACGCTTTCTAAAAATGTGAAACCAAACATGATGATGGTCACAAACTAGTATGTCATAAAAACAGTTGTGACCATTTTCACATTTGGGGGTCCTACAAACATGCCATGGTTAAAATTGAAAAACCTAACAATACCTGTCAGTGGGCCATGCTTTTCGTTCTTTGCTTCTAGATGTCTCACCATAGTTTTCACGCGTTTGTATTTCTGGTTTGTCAGAATAACTCGGGTCATCTTATCGTTTGTCTGGTCGGGAGAATCTTCATCCCAGCTGTACACGGCTCGTGATTCTTTGATTTTCTGAGACAAAACGTTTGAATTATAAGCCAGAATGCTGCTGTTTGCGCGAATTTTCTTGCCTTCCACAATCAAATACACATCTTCAAACGCGCTATCGTCGTTTGTGTATCTTTTATCCTCCCGATCTCCATGGTGCACACAAATGCTTGTCGTAAGTGACATTATTTACAGTTACACCTTTTTTCTATACAGTAAAGAAATTCTAAAAAGTATCTACTGCACAGTCTTTCTTTAAAACACTATTTCATTAAAATGTTACTATATAGTGAAGTTTAAAACTCAGATAATTCACTGTAGCAGTTTGTAAATAAACGTCCAGTTTAACAACTCAACAGTTGACATAAATTTAGATTTTAAATACATATACACTCATAATCCGTAAAGTAATTATGGCAGTAGGTATACACGTCTCGCCAAATTTATGATTTAAAATATCTATAAAGTACCCGATAGCGTATGCGGTATGTTTGAAGCACCGTGTCACGTGACGAAAAAATCCAATATAACCAGTATACATTTTGTAAAGGTGCTTTAGATATGTTAATTTGGATCAATATTTCGCATATAAGAAATATAACAATTATCACGTATATATATATATAATTATCTCCACATTATACAGAGATATATAAAAAAAATCCTTGCAAGAAGTGCAGACACACAGCAGTGTTTTATCTTGTTTCTCTAATGCGGCCAGATATGTTTCTAGACAAGTAAGCAAAATGTTTCACAACCCACACGAGTGTAATATACGGGGCTTGTTCACAATTATGTGGAGTAGGCCTACATTCACATATCGTTCTTAGAAAATCCATCAAAGATAAACGAGGCAGAGTGTTTATGTAATATATCCGTGAGCAAGGATGAAACGGTTGGCCAAAGTATCACAACAGAGCTTACATCATCACTGTGGCGGGAAAGAGCTGACGTACGTTAGCCGTGTGTAACCTTTCATTTCAAACACTCTTTGCAAAATTAACACGCACGCACATGCTGAAGTTTTAAAGAGAGCAAAATAAACACTACAATTTTTTAAAAAAATATTTGGACATGTTTAATTAATAGATATCCTTTTGGCAATACAAGGTTAGTGAGTATATACAGGCATGCTATATTGGGAAAAAGTTGTTTTTAGGCTATTTTATTTTTCTAAAAATCCTGATAATTATATTTCCTTTAAAACACATTTGATCTATTAAACCGCAGTCTTGGAGAATTAAACGCCGAGTGCAACTGGCATAACCTTAGCTGTGAAAAACTGTTACGCTCACAATCCGCAAAGGTTTTATACCAGTTGGTATAACATATATCGTTCATATACCTACATATAGCTGCTTTATTTCAATTATTAGATTTCAACTGTTAGATTACGGTATGTTAAGTTTGAAGCCAGTTAGATTTGTATATAAAAAATACAAATATCTAAAAATATCTACTTGAACCTTTTCTGTAAGTTATCCGATTGTGTGCGTGCAGATTTACAATCGTATTATCACTGGTTTGAAGCACCGTGTCACGTGACGAGGATTGCCTTATATTGGGTATAGACATTTGTAAAGGTGTTAACTGCGATAAATCTAGCAAAATATATATGGCATATGCTAATTGAGAACCATTCAATGTAAAACGAATACAATATCAAATATAATAGTAATCGAAATCCAATGAACTTGGTCGGCCTTTAAGATCATGGGAGTTATATTTTGCGGATTTAAATGTTGACTTGACAAGTGTGTTAAGTTTAATTTGTGCGTGACTCGTACTGATAATAATAACTAACAAACTAACAAAAGGGATCTTTATGTGAATATATATATATAATGTCTGATATTTCATTGTCGTATTTGTAAATTAAAGATGATGTAGTAAATGTATTCATTATAATCTCCAAGTTGAATAATGTATGTCAAACAATGTCCAATCTCAAAGATAATCTTGTTTTGTATCCAATCCACATTTGTCTTCGGTGCTGTGTTATATTTATTAGTTAAAACATATACTGACACCGTCTTCCGTGGCCTTGTGGTTAAGGCGTCCGCCTCGGAAGCGGGACGTAGAAGGTCCGAATCCCGGTGGAAGCACTTGGATTTTTCTGATATGGCCGGTTGCTCACTCAGCAGCTTGTTAAATTGAGGGATACCAAATGTCTATCAGCCTCACGCCTGGCGATGATAGCTTTCGGGAAGTAACTGTGTACAGCAGAAAGCTGTCTCATAAGCCCAGTGTAGCTGGCCCTATCAATATGGCTTATAATAATAATAATAATAATAATAATAATAATAATAATAATAATAATAATAATAATAATAATAATAATAATAATAATAATAAATAATAATAATAATAATAATAATAAACAAACACTTTACTTACTTTACTTTTATATTGACATGTTTAGGAATACATCTAGTGGCGTATCTTATTAAGTTCTTATCCCTGTCCATTACATTGGCATTTTAATAAGTTTGCAAAATGAAATAGAATCGTGGACATCGAACAATCAAAAACAAGTACTTGTAAAAGAATAAGACAATCTATTGAAGTATAATTGTCCTACAAAAACAATTAGTGAATATTAACAAATCAGTCGAAAAAAATAGGGATGCTGTTCTTGTTGACGTGTTATAATATTTATTATAATGGAAGGTAAAATATACAGCTTCAATAGAAACAAATGTTCAGAAATATCCAGCCTAAACAGACATAGCAGTCCCTACGGTATAGAAGTAAGGTATCCAATAACACGTGCATTAAAACAAAGGTAAAGAGGGATGCAATCATATGTATAGCTGCCATTACGCCACAATGCCCGGACTTGCATATTATTTTGACTTGTAGTTTTTGCATCATAATATCTTAACATATTTTTCTTGTGTGTTTGCCCGATGAGCTTACACGTCATTTCAGGCACTCGGAACACCTTGGCTATTACTACGTAATACCTTAGGATGACGGAATTTGCCGAGTATGTACGATTGCATTGTAGGATCAGCTACGCCACTGACAAACAGACGTCTCCCTATACTTTCAAGCATGTATTAACGAAACATGATCTTTTTTAAAAGAATGCAAGTTTATATCACATTTCATATTTGCTATGTAATCCTGCATATGAGTTTAAAGGAGATAAAAAGATTGCAATTGAACGTTGAATTGAAAGACATAACACGCAACAATTGTTGCGATCTCAAGTGAGTGTAATCCATATGTTAAGAGACCTACACGAGTAGTTTCCCTTAGTGACATTTGAACAGACTTTTTAAATTATTGGTTTCTGATCTAAAAAAATAGATGAAAGGGTGTTCGAGAAGGAAATTAAAATAATATGTCCAAGAGATAGCAGTTTCTAATACTTTCCCAACTCTAATACCATTGCCAGAATGAAAAAAAGTGATAATCTCAAGGGGAAACAATGGAGACGGCGTATTCTGAATACCAACAAATAAAAAAATGAATGAAATAGTGTAATAAATTACACATTATAGCCAAAGGTTCCATTGTCCTCACGAATACAGTTTTCCGGCATAGAACTATTTGGGCCGTACTATTTAAAGTACTACATTTCCTTGTCGGAGACCGAAACCGGGATGGCAAACCCGTTAATAAGACCGGGATTTACACATGTCCCGTTTTAACCTCCGATTCTTAATTTCATAAAATTAATGGCCTTGGGGGAACTTCTGTGCACCACCACCACGCCTAGTTTCGTTGAGCTACGTACGTTCTTTCAAGAACCCAGCTCAGTATATGGAAGAAGAAGAAGAAGGAACTGAGAAGTGTCAAGTTTCTTTTTTGACGGAGGACAGGTAATAAGAGCTTGTATGCAGCTGGTTTGAAAGGCCATTGATCGACGTACATCACATCTTTATAGTTATTTTCATTTATTTGAGCCGCTGTCATGTCATTTTCACGTTTGATTTCCATGCCGGCTGGAGTAGCCAGGTTATTGACAGTGTCTACAACCAGGACTGCGCGTGCAACGTCGGTGATGTTTTCCACATCACAAAGACGAGAACTGGACATAAGTGGACTGTATCCACCGATAGCCACGCCCTTTAATCAAGATGAGACAATCGCATATGACAGACTGCAGCAAAACATGGATATCTGGAACAAGATACCATTCAGAGGTAGGATGATTTTTATTCAGTATTAGTTATGTAATATGATATTTACAACAAGCGGACCATGCAGGGTAGGTAGGTGGAGGTATTGGGGCATGGAGTCAAGCATCACCCGAGATACAAATATATATGTCAGAACAGAATCATTTTTAGTCAAATACTTTCTCTGATCCTCCCCCGCCCCCATCCATGCACACTTCCATATAACTTGTGTATCCAGAGACTAATTTAGATGTTTGGGGTTAAATGGAATATATCAAGAAAAAAAAACACTATAAATCTCTTTAAAAAATCAAATTATTATAAAAATACATCTCATTGTAATTAATAAAATTGCTATTTAAATCAAAGTTGTAAGCTTGAAACAAAATCCCATTATAAAAATAGACAGCACTTAAATACTGCTAGACGCCCTTCGCATAGTCATTTGGACTCTTTCTAAGATGAAACAATTTTTACTATGTGTTAACACTTAATTGGATCAAACTGAAATCAAAATGAAATCATGTGACTCATTTAATAGGTCACAAAATATGTTTCAATCTAAATTGGGACATCTGTTTTAGTCTTACCTAGGCGCGTAGCCCAAGTTAGGAAATGTCTTTTCAATATATTATTTTGGCATGTTTAAGTAAATATCCTTTTGGCAATAAGGGGTCAGTGAGTATATATATAGGCATGATATATTGGGAAAAAAATGTTTATAGCCAATTTTAAAATTACAAAAAATCCTGATATATTCCCTTTAAGGGTGAGTCACCCTGGATTGCCTACAGACATGTATGATTATACAGCAGGTGCTGCTTTTGATTGGTTGAATTCACAATACATGTATTTTGATTAATTTTCAATTGTGAATACATGATGTGACTTGAAAATGTTCACCCTGGGTTATTTTCCCATTTGATTGATAAAGGAGATTGCATATCATTATCATTAACGTCTCTCATCGCTGATTCAGAGTGGGAAAGTTATCAGTTACTTGTGGAGACAGATGTGCTGGAGTACTGTTTAACCTTCCAGTATCCCAGAAAACAGTGGTTTAGGTTAAAGAATCGTTAGTTAGCCCTCAATGTCATAAAATTGATACTAAAAATTCAAACAAACAATCTATCCATGTATACTGTTTGACTACCCTTTAAGGAATTAACAGTTTACAGTTCCCCATTAAAGGTAAGTGTGCATAGGGAACTCATTGAAAATCAACGACAGATTTTTGTGATTTTGTATGACCATCTTATCAAGGTATAAGACAAAACTCCCTATATATATATATCATCTTTGATACCTATATGTAGTTTGCATAAATATTACAGATATAGGTGAGGCCTGTTTAAAAGAAGAAGATGCATCTTACATTTTGTGTTTCATTTCAGGTTTTGTAGTGCAGGGCTCAAACGGAGAGTATGTTTACCTGGACAACGAGGAGAGAGTGGAGCTGGTGAAGAGAATGTCAGAAATGGCAGACAAGGATAAACTCATCATAGCAGGTGCTGGATGTGAATGTAAGTCACATCAGAAATAACTATAATGACAGGCATCATTTACATTAACATTCGCAACCATAATGAAGGATTTGATCTACACCATACATTTACAACCTTAATGAAGGACTTGATTTACATCATACATTCACAAACATAATGAAGGACTTGATTTACATCATACATTCATAAACATAATGAAGGACTTGATTTACACCATACATTCACAACCATAATGAAGGACTTGATTTACACCATACATTCACAACCATAATGAAGGACTTCATTTACATCATACATTCACAAACATTATGAAGAACTTTTTTACATCATACATTCATAAACATAATGAAGGACTTGATTTACACCATACATTCATAAACATAATGAAGGACTCAATTTACATCATACATTCACAACCATAATGAAGGACTTGATTTACATCATACATTCACAAACATTGTGAAGGACTTCATTTACATCATACATTCACAAACGTAATGAAGGACTTGATTTACACCATACATTCACAACCATAATGAAGGATTTCATTTACATCATACATTCACAAACATTATGAAGAACTTTTTTACGTCATACATTCATAAACATAATGAAGGACTTGATTTACACCATACATTCATAAACATAATGAAGGACTCAATTTACATCATACATTCACAACCATAATGAAGGACTTGATTTACATCATACATTCACAAACATTGTGAAGGACTTGATTTACATCATACATTCACAAACATAATGAAGGACTTGATTTACACCATACATTCACAACCATAATGATAGACTTGATTTACACCATACATTCACAACCATAATGAAGGACTTGATTTACATCATACAATCACAAACATTGTGAAGTACTTCATTTTCATCATACATTCACAACCATAATGAAGGACTTGATTTACATCATACATTCACAAACATTGTGAAGGACTTGATTTACATCATACATTCACAAACATAATGAAGGACTTGATTTACACCATACATTCACAACCATAATGATAGACTTGATTTACACCATACATTCACAACCATAATGAAGGACTTGATTTACATCATACAATCACAAACATTGTGAAGTACTTGTTTTTCATCATACATTCACAACCATAATGAAGGACTTGATTTACATCATACATTCACGACCATAATGAAGGACTTGATTTACACCATACATTCACAACCATAATGAAGGACTTGATTTACATCATACATTCACAACCAAAATGAAGGACTTCATTTACACCATACATTCACAACCATAATAAAGGACTTGATTAACAACATACATTCACAACCATAATGATGGACTTTAATTACATCATACATTCACAACCATAATGAAGGATTTGATTTACACCATACATTCACAACCATAATGAAGGGTTTTATTTACACCATACATTCACAACCATAATGAAGGACTTGATTTACACCATACATTCACAACCATAATGAAGGACTTGATTTACACCATACATTCACAACCATAATGAAGGACTTGATTTACATCATACATTCACAAACATTGTGAAGGACTTGATTTACATCATACATTCATAAACATAATGAAGGACTTGATTTACACCATACATTCACAACCATAATGATAGACTTGATTTACACCATACATTCACAACCCTAGTGAAGGACTTCATTTTTATCATACATTCACATCCATAATGAAGGACTTGATTTACACCATACATTCAAAACCATAATGATAGACTTGATTTACACCATACATTCACAACCATAATGAAGGACTTAATTAACATCATACATTCACAACCAAAATGAAGGACTTCATTTACACCATCAATTCACAACCATAATGAAGGACTTGATTAACACCATACATTCACAACCATAATGAAGGACTTGATTTACATCATACATTCACAACCATAGTGAAGGACATCGTTTACATCATACATTCACAACCATAATGAAGGACTTGATTTACATCATACATTCACAACCCTAGTGAAGGACTTCATTTACATCATACATTCACAAACATAATGAAGGACTTCATTTACATCATACATTCACAACCATAATGAAGGACTTGATTTACACCATACATTCACAACCCTAGTGAAGGACTTCATTTTTATCATACATTCACATCCATAATGAAGGACTTGATTTACACCATACATTCAAAACCATAATGATAGACTTGATTTACACCATACATTCACAACCATAATGAAGGACTTAATTAACATCATACATTCACAACCAAAATGAAGGACTTCATTTACACCATCAATTCACAACCATAATGAAGGACTTGATTAACACCATACATTCACAACCATAATGAAGGACTTGATTTACATCATACATTCACAACCATAGTGAAGGACATCGTTTACATCATACATTCACAACCATAATGAAGGACTTGATTTACATCATACATTCACAACCCTAGTGAAGGACTTCATTTACATCATACATTCACAAACATAATGAAGGACTTCATTTACATCATACATTCATAAACATAATGAAGGACTTGATTTACACCATACATTCACAACCATAATGAAGGACTTCATTTACATCATACATTCACAAACATTATGAAGAACTTTTTTACATCATACATTCATAAACATAATGAAGGACTTGATTTACACCATACATTCACAACCATAATGAAGGACTTGATTTACACCATACACTCACAACCATAATGAAGGACTTGATTTACACCATACATTCACAACCATAATGAAGGACTTGATTTACATCATACATTCACAAACATTATGAAGAACTTTTTTACATCATAAATTCATAAACATAATGAAGGACTTGATTTACATCATACATTCACAAACATTGTGAAGGACTTCATTTACATCATACATTCACAAACATAATGAAGGTCTTGATTTACACCATACATTCACAACCATAATGAAAGACTTGATTTACATCATACATTCACAACCCTAGTGAAGGACTTCATTTACATCATACATTCACAACCATAATGAAAAACTTGAATTACATCATACATTCACAACCATAATGAAGGACTTGATTTACATCATACATTCACAACCATAACGAAGGACTTGATTTACATCATACATTCACAATGAAAATGAAGGACTACATTTACACCATACATTCACAACCATAATAAAGAACTTGATTAACACCATACATTCACAACCATAATGATGGACTTTAATTACATCATACATTCACAATCATAATGAAGGACTTTATTTACACCATACATTTACAACCATAATGAAGGACTTGATTTACATCATACATTCACAACCATAATGAAGGACTTGATTTACACCATACATTCACAACCATAATGATGGACATTAATTACATCATACATTCAAAACCATAGTGAAGGACTTGAAACTTGACATTGTGATAGAGGGCAATAAAGAGATTGTTTTATTAAATATATAGTGACAACATTTGGATCCTGTCATAAGGAGCAAAACACATAAGGAGTAAAACACATAAGGAGCAAAACACATAACGAGTAAAACACATAAGTAGCAAAACATCATAAGGAGCAAAACACATAAGGAGTAAAACACATAAGGAGTAAAACACATATACTTTTATGACAAGAGTCTACTTAATTCTGGTTCACCCATTGTATACATGTGTATTCCAGCAACGAGAGACACAATTTCTATGTGTGAGAAAATGGCGAGGGCAGGCGCAGGGGCAGTGCTGATTGTTACACCTTGTTTCTACAAGGGACTGATGGGAAATGACGCTTTAATTGCCCATTTTACCAAGGTAAAACAACATATAGCCATATTATATAGACACAGGGCCCTTGTTTGATCAATTTGGGGCCCAAATTTGGTCCTATTTCCCCTGCCCTGCAATATACTTTTTAACTCTTACATTAATGAAAATTTCACATTGAAAGAAAAAAATGTTTGAATATGCCAGCTTGCATAACATCTCAGTCAGTTGCTTTTCCTTCTCTATATAAGTCCTTAGCTGTATGTACAAACAGGAAAGACGTGTTTTTATATTCCACAAAGTAAGTTAAGGACCATGTAATTTATTTTCGATAGATATTACATTAAAATGTTATATGTACAGTTTTTAAAAACAAGTTTGGAGCTGCTCGGATACTTTATGCAAAAATAATGCTGTAACAAGTATGGGCAATATATTCAAATACAATATTAACCTATCGGTAAATATATATTTTTTAATTTACATTATTAGAAATAAACGCATATCTAAAAAATAACAGTTTTTTGCCCAAAATTTTGTATTTTTCTTTCATTCAAAAGCTCTTATTTATCAATTTAAGATTCTCAAATTTAATTATGAAAACTGTTTTCACAACACCCTGTTGAACTTGATCTTGATGTGTCAATATAAAACACGTACATTTTGGTGTGAAAAAATCAGGTATGCTGTTTAAAGTCCTCTAAATCTTATGTTAGATTATTTTCAAATTCATTGACAATTATAGTACATGTACTCCAATACCAGAAAACTATTATTAGGTTAAAAATGCCTTTTTTAACAAACTTTAAGTAATTTTTTTTTCGTCAAAAATATTTGTAGTAAAGAATTCTCAAATCTAATGAATGAGTCAAGCAAGAGGTTGTGAGTTTGATCCCCAACTGGACCGGTTGGGCTCTCCAAAACAACACTTAGTACTGGTTCTACCTAGGTAATGGACTCAGGAGTGGTTCGTATGAGCTCTGTGCTTATTTCTTATTTGAGCTAATTAACTAAAGTAAAGCCACATCTATTTGTAAATACATGCATGTACGTCGCTCCACAGAATTGAGAGATGGCCAAAATTAATGTTATATTTTTTATATTAGGTAGCAGACGCAAGCCCAGTGCCGGTGATATTATACAGTGTGCCTGGCAACACAGCTATAGACATGCCTCCAGAGGTGGTTATACAGTTATCTAAACATCCAAACATCGCCGGGGTGAAGGACAGTGGTGGTGATGTATGTGTTTGTCTGTCCGTACCTTCATTTGCTTGTATAGGTTAACATAGATTAAATATTATCTCTTACACTTTCTTTCCATTATTATGTTTTTTAAGGGATGGAAAGCTATTTCAAAAAAAATCATTTTAACATTATTTAATATTGATAAAAAGTATATACTAACACCTGTCTTATAGTGGAAATGGTCGAGTGTGTGAAGGATTAAAGTCATTTTGATGAATAAATGTGGTGACTGGTGACTAGATTGCAGAGGTGGGGATGGGTGACTCCAGATGGCAGAGGTGGTGACTGGTGACTAGATTGCAGAGGTGGGGATGGGTGACTCTAGATGACAGAGGTGGTGACTGGTGACTAGATTGCAGAGGTGGGGATGGGTGACTCTAGATGGCAGAGGTGGTGACTGGTGACTAGATTGCAGAGGTGGGGATGGGTGACGCTAGATGGCAGAGGTGGTGACTGGTGACTAGATTGAAGAGGTGGGGATGGGTGACTCTAGATGACAGAGGTGGTGACTGGTGACTAGATTGCAGAGGTGGGGATGGGTGACTCTAGATGGCAGAGGTGGTGACTGGTGACTAGATTGCAGAGGTGGGGATGGGTGACGCTAGATGGCAGAGGTGGTGACTGGTGACTAGATGGCAGAGTTGGGGACAGATGACTAGATGGCAGAGGTGGTGACTGGTGACTAGATTGCAGAGGTGGGGACGGGTGACTCTAGATGGCAGAGGTGGTGACTGGTGACTAGATTGCAGAGGTGGGGACGGGTGACTCTAGATGGCAGAGGTGGTGACTGGTGACTAGATTGCAGAGGTGGGGACAGGTGACTCTTGATGGCAGAGGGGGTGACTGGTGACTAGATGGCAGAGTTGGGGATGGGTGACTCTAGATGGCAGAGGTGGTGACTGGTGACTAGATTGCAGAGTTGGGGACGGGTGACTCTAGATAGCAGATGTGGTGACTGGTGACTAGATTGCAGAGGTGGGGACGGGTGACTCTAAATGGCAGAGGTGGTGACTGGTGACTAGATTGCAGAGGTGGGGACGGGTGACTCTAAATGGCAGAGGTGGTGACTGATGACTATATGGCAGAGATTAGGACAGGTGACTCCAAATAGCAGAGGTGGTGACTGGTGACTAGATTGCAGAGGTGGGGACGGGTGACTCTAAATGGCAGAGGTGGTGACTGGTGACTATATGGCAGAAATTGGGACAGGTGACTCTAAATGGCAGAGGAGGTGACTGGTGACTAGATGGCAGAGGTTGGGATGGGTGACTCTAGATGACAGAAGTGGTGACTAGATGGCAGAGGTGGGGAATTGTGACTCTAGATGGCAGAGGAGGTGACTTCAGGTGACTAGATGGCAGAGGTGGGGACGTGAGACTCTAGATGGCAGAGTCGGGGAAAGGAAATTCTAGATGGCAGAGTTGGGGACAGGTGACTTTAGATTGCAGAGTTGGGGATGGGTGACTCTAGATTGCAGAGGCTAGGAAGGGAGACTCTAGATGGCAGAGACGGGTATGGGAGACTGTAGATGGCAGAGGTGGGGACAGGTGACTCTTGATGGCAGCGGTGGGGACAGGGGACCCAAGATGTGGGGACAGTGACTCCAGTTGTGGAGAAATGGGACCCCAGATGTGAGGAGAGGTCACCTCAGAAATTGAACCCTATAGTTGGGGACACAACCTCCAAAGGACAAGGAACTCCATATGGCAGAGGTGGGGACAGGACCTTCAGATGTGGGGACAGGGGGCCACAGAGGTGGGGACAGGTAACCTTAGAAGTGGAACCCTAGAGATTGGGACAGGTAACTCACGATGTGGGGACAGGGGTCCTCATAGATGGGAACAGTGACCACAGAAGTGGAGACAGGGAACCCCGTCTGCCAGAGGTGGGGACAGGGGACCGCAGAGGTGGAGACATGGGCCCCGAGAGATGGGGACAAGGGACCCCAGAGATTAGGAATAGTTGACCACAGTCTTCCGGAGGTGGGGACAGAAGATCCTAGAGGTGGGAACAAGGACACTAGAGGTGGAGACAAGGGACCCTAGAGATGGGGACAGGGACCCTAGAGGTGGAGACAAGGGACACTAGAGGTGGAGACAAGGGACCCTAGAGGTTGGGACAGGGACCCTAGAGGTGGAGACAAGGGACCCTAGAGGTGGGGGCTGGAACCCTAGAGTTGGGGACAGGGACCCTAGAGGTGGAGACAAGGGACCATAGAGGTGGGGGCTGGGACCCTAGAGGTGGGGACAGGGACACTAGAAATGGAGACAAGGGACCCTAGAGGTGGGGACAGGGACCCTAGAGGTGGAGACAAGGGACCCTAGAGGTGGGGACAGGGACCCTAGAGGTGAGGACAGGGACCCTAGAGGTGAGGACAGGGACCCTAGAGGTGGAGACAAGGGACCCTAGAGGTGGGGACAGGGACCATAGAGGTGAGAACAGGGACCCTAGAAGTGGAGACAAGGGACCCTAGAGGTGAGGACAGGGACCCTAGAGGTGGAGACAAGGGACCCTAGAGGTGAGGGCAGGGACCCTTGAGGTGGGGACAGGGATCCTAGAGGTGAGGACAGAGACCCTAGAGATGAAGACAAGAGACCCTAGAGGTGGGGGCAGGGGACCCTAGAGGTTAGGACAGGTCACCTCAGGAGTGGAACTGCAGAAATGGGGACGGTGACTCGAAATATGACAGTATGGTCAGTCAACTTTTGTTGAATGAAGGACCCACCTGCAATTGGTAAATGCTATCTGCCAAAAACCTTGAGCCGCTTTCATGTTGTTATTCATTTCTTTATCTTATCAGTGACATTGTTACAATTTTAGAAACATTTTACTTAAAACTAAAACAAAATTGATGTAACACATAGGATTTTAGTTACTACATGTATAATTATGTGTACATTGTGTTATAGAAAGTATAGATGAAACTACAATTTAGATGATATAATTTCTTAAAACTTACTTCAGAAGCTTTGCAATGTCGTGAACAATGATTAATATAGATCAGATATCTTAATGCTATTACAGATTTAAAGTAGGATAGAAGTGTTGTGGATAGAGTGTTGTATGTTCATGTAAGAGGTCTTGGGTTCAAACCCAGGCACAACCCAATGGCCTCTCAAAACCAACACTCAGTACTGGATCTACCCTGGACCTGAGAGTTACTCCCCAATGGCCTCTCAAAACCAACACTCAGTACTAGTTCTACCCTGGACCTGAGAGTTAATCCCCAATGGCCTCTCAAAACCAATACTCAGTACTGGTTCTACCCTGGACCTGAGAGTTAATCCCCAATGGCCTCTCAAAACCAACACTCAGTACTGGTTCTACCCTGGACCTGAGAGTTAATCCCCAATGGCCTCTCAAAACCAAAACCAACACTCAGTACTGGATCTACCCTGGACCTGAGATTTACTCCCCAATGGCCTCTCAAAACCAACACTCAGTACTGGTTCTACCCTGGACCTGAGAGTTAATCCCCAATGGCCTCTCAAAACCAACACTCAGTACTGGATCTACCCTGGACCTGAGAGTTACTCCCCAATGGCCTCTCCAAACCAACACTCAGTACTGGATCTACCCTGGACCTGAGAGTTACTCCCCAATTGCCTTTCCAAACCAACACTCAGTACTGGTTCTACCCTGGACCTGAGAGTTACTCCCCAATGACCTCTCCAAACCAACACTCAGTACTGGATCTACCCTGGACCTGAGAGTTAATCCCCAATGGCCTCTCAAAACCAACACTCAGTACTGGATCTACCCTGGACCTGAGATTTACTCCCCAATGGCCTCTCAAAACCAACACTCAGTACTGGTTCTACCCTGGACCTGAGAGTTAATCCCCAATGGCCTTTCAAAACCAACACTCAGTACTGGATCTACCCTGGACCTGAGAGTTACTCCCCAATGGCCTCTCCAAACCAACACTCAGTACTGGATCTACCCTGGACCTGAGAGTTACTCCCCAATTGCCTTTCCAAACCAACACTCAGTACTTGTTCTACCCTGGACCTGAGAGTTAATCCCCAATGGCCTCTCAAAACCAACACTCAGTACTGGATCTACCCTGGACCTGAGAGTTAATCCCCAATGGCCTCTCAAAACCAACACTCAGTACTGGATCTACCCTGGACCTGAGATTTACTCCCCAATGGCCTCTCAAAACCAACACTCAGTACTGGTTCTACCCTGGACCTGAGAGTTAATCCCCAATGGCCTTTCAAAACCAACACTCAGTACTGGATCTACCCTGGACCTGAGAGTTACTCCCCAATGGCCTCTCCAAACCAACACTCAGTACTGGATCTACCCTGGACCTGAGAGTTACTCCCCAACTGCCTTTCCAAACCAACACTCAGTACTGGATCTACCCTGGACCTGAGATTTACTCCCCAATGGCCTCTCAAAACCAACACTCAGTACTGGTTCTACCCTGGACCTGAGAGTTAATCCCCAATGGCCTTTCAAAACCAACACTCAGTACTGGATCTACCCTGGACCTGAGAGTTACTCCCCAATGGCCTCTCCAAACCAACACTCAGTACTGGATCTACCCTGGACCTGAGAGTTACTCCCCAATTGCCTTTCCAAACCAACACTCAGTACTGGTTCTACCCTGGACCTGAGAGTTAATCCCCAATGGCCTCTCAAAACCAACACTCAGTACTGGATCTACCCTGGACCTGAGAGTTAATCCCCAATGGCCTCTCAAAACCAACACTCAGTACTGGATCTACCCTGGACCTGAGATTTACTCCCCAATGGCCTCTCAAAACCAACACTCAGTACTGGTTCTACCCTGGACCTGAGAGTTAATCCCCATTGGCCTTTCAAAACCAACACTCAGTACTGGATCTACCCTGGACCTGAGAGTTACTCCCCAATGGCCTCTCCAAACCAACACTCAGTACTGGATCTACCCTGGACCTGAGAGTTACTCCCCAATTGCCTTTCCAAACCAACACTCAGTACTGGTTCTACCCTGGACCTGAGAGTTACTCATATTAAGCTCTGAGCTTTATTCCTAAGACCAAAATCTCAATATTGTTTGTTAGCTGTCTCCCTACCTACCCTTTAAAAAGGCTGCCTTGTCAGATTTTGAAAAGAGTATTTTCTATTTTTTCATCTAGGCATTTGCTTTTATGTGTATAAAAATTAAATGTATTTTTTAATTATTCTATTTTTTTATTTTTGAATTTTTTTTTTCACTACCTATTCATCTGCCCATCTAAATCACCCACCCACCTACCTACCCACCTACCCATCTAAAACACCACCCACCTACCAATCTAAAACACCCCACCTACCTACCTACCCACTCACCTATCTAAATCATCCACCCACCTACCTACCTACCTACCCACCTACCCATCTAAAACACCACCCACCTACCTACCCATCTAAAACACCACCCACCTACCAATCTAAAACACCACCAACCTACTTACCCACCTACCCATTTAAAACACCACCCACCTACCTACCCACCTACCCATTTAAAACACCACCCACCTACCAATCTAAAACACCCCACTTAACTACCTACCCACTCACCCATCTAAATCATCCACCCACCTACCTACCTACCTACCCACCTACCCATCTAAAACACCACCCACCTACCTACCCACCTACCCATCTAAAACACCACCCACCTACCAATCTAAAACACCATCAACCTACCTACCCACTCACCCATCTAAATCATCCACCCACCTACCTACCTACCCATCTAAAACACCACCCACCTACCTACCCACCTACCCATCTACAACACCACCCACCTACCTACCCACCTACCCATCTACAACACCACCCACCTACCTACCCACCTACCCATCTACAACACCACCCACCTACCTACCCACCTACCCATCTACAACACCACCCACCTACCTACCCACCGACCCATCTACAACACCACCCACCTACCTACCCACCTACCCATCTACAACACCACCCACCTACCCAATTTGAAAACTAGGATTGGGAGACCACCAACAGACATTATTTCAATGCTGGACTAACCACATTATTATAAATTAACTTGCAGATTGCCAAGATTGGTTACATGGTCTATAAAACTCAAGGGAACAACTTCCAAGTATTGGCAGGCTCAGCCAGCTTCCTGTTGGCATCCTATGTTGTTGGTGAGTTGTAAAAAATACATTATTCTGTATACAAATTGATATAATGTCATGTAAAACACTTATTCCTGTTCTGTTTCAGTATACAAATGTAGATTTAATGTGATAAGTTAAAGGGACACACGCCAATGTTGAAACCAATTTTACACCTGTTTACACATCAACTCGATTTTACATCTGGTACCTGTTTCACCAACATTTTACTTAACTACTTAAAAACTTAATTTGACTAGTTATATTAATTATATAACGAATATCAATGAAATCATATACAGTATAACTGGAACCAGTCTAAAATCATGGTCAACTGGCTGCTTTTCCTAGATTTAAGTTTGTAAGTATTTAACCCTTTGCTCCATAAGCATTTTCTTGGATTCTACCAAATTGAAAACATTAATTCACCATGTATCAGCAATGGGTGAATTATGTTTATATTAACTGACAGAGTGGAAACAGTGCAGGAAGAGTTCAGATTGCTTGTTACGAGCAATCTGAGCTCTTCCTGCACTGTTTTCAAAGGCCTTCTGTGATTGGTGCGGGAAAACGCATATCTATGGAGTAAAGGGGTTAAGTGTATTTTGGTGAAACAGGAGCCTGGACGTGTAACCATATGTAAATATCAAATTATGATTTCAGTCCCACTCACTCCAAAAACTTTATGTGAGAAAGTTTCCAGTTACTTGTGGAAGGACGGTGGTTCTACTCAGTCTTAGGTCTTCCTCTACCAGTAAAACTGGATATGCCATATATAACCTGAAATGTGTTGAAAATGGCATTAAACACCATTAAAAAAAATAAAATTATGAAGCAAAGTGATATACAAATATTATCATTTATCATGCTGGCATACAGGTTATGTGTTTTGGTTGATTGTTATATAGAGGATCTTACATGAGTGCTCATCTATTATTGAATTTATTAAACGAGATAGCAAAAATAAAATATGAGAAGCTCTGCTGAGCATTTTATTGTTTTTGCCAACGAGTTTGATAAATTAAATAACAAATGAGCAAGAATGTAAGATTTTTTTATCCCATAATTTAATTTACATATATTGTCTAGAGAATGACAAAAAATCTGGCATATTTGTTTCCATCATTTGTCGTATGCTGTAACGTCTAAAATAACATCATTTTACCATGACAAATCAACTTTGTTAACATATTTGAGGAAGTCGGAACGTAAATCAGCATTTTACTTATGAGAGCCGAGTTATACGGAAAACCCCAAACAACGCATCAGAAGTGATATTACACCAGGTTAATACACAAAAATATGTCGTGGTTTTATTATACTCCTGCACTGTAAAGTATGTGATTAGTTGAGTTACTATTATTTGTGTGTGTGAAGCTAGCTATCAGATGAGTCATAAACCATTGTTTGTGATTCAGGTGGTGTGGGTGGGGTACTGGGTCTAGCCAATGTACTCGGACAGCAGTGTTGTGATTTAGAGAAGTTGTACAAGGAAGGCAAGATGGAGGAAGCCAAGATTCTACAACACCGGCTGATTGGACCGAATGGAGCAGTGAGTGTTTATGACATTTTTGTCTTCTTTCCAATACATATACTCTCAAAACCCATTTTGGTACATAGAAAACTCGGTTTTCAAGTTTTTTATAGACATCTTGTATAACTATATAGATGGTCTGTGAGATGCTCTACCTGCATACGAGACCTGAAAGAAGGACTCACAGCTCCTGTATGGATAAAACGCTGCAAGAATGCATTTGGAAAACCATGCGTTGACTTTAGCGGGAATCCAACAGGTTTTTGGGTAGGTTGACCAACAAAATTTAAGCTTATTTTTAATATACTACATGTATGTGTAAAGGTATTTTTACTTCCAATGGTTGTTGTTGTATGGTGTTTAGCGTCACTTTCAACATATCGCAACGGTGTCTACTTGAGACAGTATTCTAATTGCTGTCACACTGGAGTATCATGCCACAGACACATGGTATGATACCCCACCCAGTCACATTATACTGACACCGGGCCGACCAGACCTAGAACTCTGCGCTAAATGCTGAGCGTCAAGCAAGGAAGCTTCTAGTACTATTTTTGTAGTCTTTGGTATCGGGGATTGAACCCACGACCTTCCGCATGCGAGGCGGACACTCTACCACTAGACCATGCAGCGGTCTTACTTCCAATGGTACTAGCTCAAACAAGAAATATTGTAAAAGGATGTTGTAAAAGTATTACAATTTATCAGTAAGATAAATACTATAACAAATAAATGAAACTTGTATGCTATTAAACATGATTCTCCTCAGGAATTCAAGTGCTGGGACAAGAGTGCACATCTTGGGAGGTCGACTTCCCAAAATATTTTCAAGGGCATTCATTGATACAAAATTATATACATTAAATTAGAAAAACATGATATTAATTAGGAAAAGTAATAAGATTTAATATCATGTTCAGACAAAAATGCATAATTTACACAGGGTAATGAGGAATTTTAGATTTTGAAGGAAAATAGGCCTTTGTACCATATTTTTGCAGAATTTCAAGCATACCATTGCTGATATTTAAACACTGGGTATCATAATGCTTAACCCTTTACTTCATATAGACACCTTTGGACAACTCTAATATAGACGCCTTTGGACACCTCTAATATAGACACCTTTTGACACCTCTAATATAGAAGGCTTTTGAATTATTTGGTGAATTATGTTTATATTAACTAACAGAGTAGAAAACAGTGCAGGAAGTGTTCAGATTGCTCGTTACGAGCAATCTGAACTCTTCCTGCATTGTTTTCAAAGGCCTTCTGTGATTGGTATCTATGGAGTAAAGGGTTAAATGGCATGTACAGAAACCTGTCTTAGATATATGTTCATTATAATGTTGTATACATTGTATCAGATTCAATAAAGAAGATGGGCGCTGACAAAGATGACTGAGTTTACTATAACCAGTATGTCATCTGTGAAATGAAGTCGTAATCTACATTCAATTTTATGTTATAATGTCATTAATTAGGATTTTACATGTTCAGTATAAAGAAAAAAAACAAATACAGGTATGCATATTATAGGAAAGCAGGATATTATTTTGAAGAAAAAAACCCCCCCAAAAAACATTGACTAATTAAACAATGTTAATTCCCATGACAGGTAACTAAGAGGTTTGGGGTTCCCGGTTTGAAGAGGTCTATGGAATGGTATGGTTACTACGGAGGCCCAACTCGCTCTCCCATGCAGCCACTGAGTAAACAGAATGAGGAGATTATTCAGACAGTGTTTACAGACTCAGGGTTTCTGTGATAAATGTATATGATATGCATGATTAATGTGAAAAAACATGTGCAATTTTGCTCAAATTATTCCAACATCAATCTTGTCATTTTTGTTGTTTCTTGTACAGGTCCCAGGGTTCTCATATCATGTATATAATCTTATATTCATTGATATATTGATATTCAAGTACTATTATATAATATATAAGATATATTATTTTGTGAAAGAAATTGACCTTCCCCAATGGTGGATGACTACTTGATATAACATCTCACAATCCTTTATAATTTGGTTTAAAATATTTTCAAAATGGTTCCTGGGAACTGTGATTTCTTGCTGTAGATGAGTAGAGCAAAGGCTGATGTAATACATACCATAGTATGACATCACTGGTGACATCACTGGTGTTAAAGTGACTTTTATTGGATTTTAACCATCAGATGTATAATGGGGCCTTGTGCATGTCGCATGACTTTGCCAATGATAGAGCATTGTGCATTTTGTGACCTAGCAAATACTGATGTGATAATTCAACTAACGTCATATTGGGTCTTGCTGAATGACAAGAATATAAAGAAGTTTTATACATTCAGGGTACCAATATACAGGGTACCGGTATGTAGTTACATACAGGGTACCAGTCATCCATGAACTGTAGACAGATTAAAAACTGACAGTCTTCCACAGATATAAGGTAGATAATGTGATATTAAAGAGTAGGTTGTATGTTTAAGTCTATTCCCAAAATGGTAAATCAACTGTATTTTCATGTGGCAAATAAAAACAAGTACATCATAATACATGTAATTTAAAAAAAAATAAAATAAGGTAATCAATGCCGCCCCCCTGAGTGCACTACTACCAGCTATAATAGTGATCATCTCTGATGACTGATCTAGTTACTTAGAAGATGCCCAAGAATTAGACGATCTACCTTCTATTTACTTTTTATTAAGGGTAACCCATTGCATTTCAGCAATGTGGGCAGTCCAATAATATAAACATTTTTTCAATGAGTCATTGAAATTAGAAAAACTTGTCTTGGTATTTTTATTTGGTAACTTGTCAATGATATTTATTGTTTATTTCTTCTGTTATTTTACATTTTTATAGCATTATTAATGAATTGATTGAATATTTATCATCATTTTATGCCATTGAGGGCTAACAGACAATCAGATAACCCAACCACTCCTTCCTTGGTGACTTGAAGATTAGCCAGTACTTGAACACACCTATCTCCGCAAGTTATTCATAACCGTCTCACTTGAATCGGCGATGAGAGACAAATGACAATGAATCGCTATGTCGTATATCAATCATCATGTAGACAGTTGCCGGGTGGGGATTTTAATTAATTACCCCAGGAGTGATTGTCAGACATGCTACCAACTGAGCTAACCAGGCTGGCTTATGGTATTGTAGTTATCTAGGATGCTGTTGATACAATATATCGCATTTATTGCCATTATATAATTGAAAGATTTAAAATTTTGCAGGTCAAATTTCTTTGAAGGTCATTTTAAGTATTTTTTAAATAATCATGTATTGGCAAGTTTATTATTTTATAAATATGTGATAATATATGAATTAAGCTTTACAATTTTTAATATTTTTAAAATAAAGAGTTTTAACACCATTTTCATTACGTTACTTGTTATAAATGGTATCTTGAAACAATGGATAAAACCCAATTTGGTTTCAAGCTAATGAAAACAACATTTGGGACCTTTTTTGATAGAATTTATGTTTTTTTGTTAAGTTGTTTATGTTCATTAATTGACTGTGTTGAATTAAATAATGTTTAACCCTTTACTCCATAGATACGTGTTTTCCCTCACCAATCACAGAAGGCCTTTGAAAACAGTGCAGGAAGAGTTCAGATTGCTCGTAACGAGCAATCTGAACACTTCCTGCACTGTTTTCCACTCTGTCAGTTAATATAAACATAATTCACCCATTGCTGATATGTGGTGAATTAATGCTTTCAATATTAGAGGTGTCCAAAGGCGTCTATATGAAGTAAAGGGTTAAATGAAATCCATTTATTGTGATAATTTTACATGAAGTGTACCAATATAATCAAACAGAAGTAATTTTAACAAGTTTTAAAAAATTGTATACAAATAAATTCATTAAACTGATGATGTTGTCATTATGTGTCCCACAAGGTATTCCAAACTTCGATCACAAACAAGCAATATTATATTGTAACTGAAACCCCTCTTATTGGCTCTTAAGAATTGATGACAAGAGTAGAAAGTTTTAAATATGGAATGATAGTTTGAACAGATTTGCCAAAGAAAAAAAAACTTTTTCTGTATGTAAAATATAAAAACTGCAAGGCTTAGGTTACAGAAAAACTTTAAAACCATACCATCACTTTGGTTACAGAAAAACGTTACAACCATACCATCAATTTGGTTACAATTAAACCATACCATCACTTTTTGGATTTCTATTATAGATTCTCCTACCCTTACATTTTGACCATTCTATTTTCATTATGATGTATATATTGTAATATTTACAAATATTACCAGGTCTGGCTAGCTCAGTCAGTAGCATGTCCGATTTTCAATCCAGGGGTCATGATCTTGAATCATCCTGCCAGGAATCCTGTAAGGTTACCGGTACTCGAGCACTACAATCTCTACAAGTAATTGATAACTTTGATACTTGAATCAGTGGTGAGAGATGAATGACATTGAGACACAATGTTGTATATCATTTATCACTGAGACAGTGGCTGGGTGGGGATTAAAACTCATGATCCCTGGATTGAGTCAGCTCTGCTACCGACTAAGCCAACCACATCCTGCCATAAATCCTGTAAGGTTACCGATACTCGAGCACTACAATCTCTACAAGTAATTGATAACTTTGATACTTGAATCAGTGGTGAGAGATGAATGACATTGAGACACAATGTTGTATATCATTTATCACTGAGACAGTGGCTGGGTGGGGATTCAAACTCATGATCCCTGGATTGAGTCAGCTCTGCTACCGACTAAGCCAACCACAAGGCCCAGCTCTTATTCTGGATAAAAGCACAAACAACACAACTTTTGAATGCAGTTACTTTTTATTACCTAAACCATGAGTTATATATAGTTGTATAAAATATCATAAATGTATATATAATATGTATAATATATTACAAGAACTGGTACAGAGTAAATGCGACAAGTTGTACAGTTATAGAAATGTGAGAGAAGTAATATCCAATTATTCAACTGCAAAATCCAATACAAAAATAATGTTTAGTAACAAAATATTGATCTGAACAGAATAAGAATTATTACAAGGTTTAATGTTCACACAGATATTATTTATGTAAATAATATTGTTAATTGATTTATTGATTGTTCAAAAGTGCACCTCAAAATGAGAATGAGTGTCATGATAGAATGGTTTTTTACAGCAGGTCTACAAATAAATAGGTCATTTAGTACATGCAAACAACAAGTGTAATTTACTGGTTTTAAAAAGATCTTGACCAATTTGATTTCACCCGATTGTCGGGAGACAACCTTTACCCACCTCAGCCTAGACCAGTATAATTTTAAAGCTAGTAAACCCACCTACACATATGTTAATAGGCAATACTGATGCTCAAACTTTAAAATATTTATAGACAGAAAGTTACACTATCACATTCTCCCCTTTATATATTCCCATGAATTCTCTTCTTTCTTATTCAGAGAACCAGACTGTTTTTCACTAGAACAACCGTTACCAAGATACTATATTTACCAGTTCATTTTAACCAAAGTTTAATATTAAGTTTTGTTTACTTTTTGTTTTTGTACATTCATGTGTGTGTGAATATGTTCCTTCTTGATTTTTATTCTTACTTTTCTACTCAATAGTTTGAGGCTTTTCTTTATTTTTTTTACATTATTCAATACCGGTTTACAGAATAGAAAACAAGAGCAACAAACTAAAAAGACAGCAAAAAAATCAAATGTTGTTCTAAAGCACTGTGGTCAGGTTGTAAAGTGGAGATAAAGATATCAAAAATACAAAACATTAATAAATTAATTGAGGTGTACATGTACAACTCTTTAACCACTTCCAAACATTGCCTCTTATATATTAATATAATACAAACATTTCCCTCTTTATGACAAACTTGAAAGTACAAGGGGTATTTGTGAACAAGTACTAAACATAACAATACTTAAAATAATCACATTTTTTGGTGAATAATTTTGAATGTGCTACATTTTTGGTTTACTGGGTAGTGTGTCCCATTTTTGGTTTATTGGGTACAGTGTCTCCCATTTTTGGTTTACTGGGTGCAGTGTGTCCCATTTTTGGTTTACTGGGTAGTGTGTTCCATTTTGGCAGACAGCACTAGTTAAGGAAAACTTCAAGATATTTTTTACTGAATTTAGGGACTGTAGCATTATAAGTGGAGGGGACAATTTTTGATTTTTTGAAGTGTTGGAGAAAAAAACATATTTGTTTGTGAGAGAGATGTGGAGTACTAATGGAAGAGAAGGCAGTGTAGAAAATAAAAAGCACACCATAAAATTTAACATTAAATAAAGGTCTGAAGAAATAATTCTGCTATCTGATGGTTTTTTTTATTACGCTGTGTATTGTTATATACATGTTTCCCTTACAGCTGCATTAATCATATCAAACGGCAACATGGAAGGATATTTTATACATGTTGCATGTTTACAAACTATTAATGATTTTTTTTGTAACATCTATTACAGAGTGTATTGTGATATAACAATTGTTTAAATATGGATAATCCCTGATAAAAACACCACCTGAATAATCCTAATTTTTTATTTAAAATATCATCAAGCATTACATTACTTAATCAGTGTTGGATATCATTACATAATGGCAAGAGATGGTGTTATAACTTAAAGCAAGGAATTATATAGAGGAGGAAAGGCAACTGTTTGAGACTGTGTGAACGCTCATGTATTCACTTAAAATCTCGTTTTTAATTATCTTGACTTCCATTCATCTCAGGAATACAAATCAAAATTCTTAGATTGCAGAATGAAATCATCAAAACAATATCATTCCCAGAAATTTGTGTTTAAAATTATTGAAGTACTTGTGATTACCAAATTTGTAAACTGCAGTTGAATTAACGACAAATTACGATAAATTTTCCTTCAAACCTCAATTTCTTTGATTCAAGAGCATTTTGCGTGATCAAAACATGTTTAAACTAATACGATTACATCCAACTAACAGTTTATGTACAAGAAATCAGTTGCCTGTGAATTATGATTTATTAATTTGTAAATCATGAATCCTTGTGTGCTGTTTCATTAACATTTAGTCAGAAAGTGCATGTTTCCTATCCTTCTATATGTCAAGTCCTTGCTTAAAGTAAGACTTTATAATGAAAGTTAAAGCATCATATGTGTATTCTCAACAATATTCAAATTTTGTATACTGTTGCCATGGTTATTCTTGAACCATGGCAAAAACTCACTGGCACTTAGCTTCATGAGAATTTTTTTTTTTATCTATTTCTTTATGCACATCATTATTTAACATGTTTAGTTGAGATAACAAAATGTTGTTAAACTTTGTTCAGAAATGGACATTTGTAAAACGAATTACTGGTACATTCTATTGCACAATCTTTTCATATTCTTTAACAGTAGAAAGACAAGAACAGTTATAGATTTACAAAGGACAAATAATAAATCTCAAAACAGTAAACTACATTAGAAGGAGTAAACAAATAACTAGAGTATTTACATCTACAGTCATGCACTTATTCTTTTTTTTTGCCGACCAGGTGTGTGTAAGGCACAGCCAGGGAATTAAACAACAAAATCCCCAATAAATTGGAATTAGATCCACAATACAAGGTGGAATTAGGTAACTGAAAGGACTCACACCTGAAGAATTTGACTATGGCGTTTTTTTCTAAATATAAGAATAAAGACGACCAATTTAGAATTTTTACTAATTTCCCCATGTGTTCCTGTCATCCCACCCCTCATGGCGAAAAATATTGATAGGTGCAACAAGTTCATAATGTCCTCTTTAAATAAAGACATAATTACATGTATATGAATTATTTATGACTAATGCTGACTAATAATTTACTTATTTTTTGTTCCCTTGACAGGCTGTATTTTCTCTTCAAGTATAATATCAATGTATGCTAATCACCTTTATAATTAATAACAAGCAGTATTGTATTTATTTTTTGTTACGGATGTCTGTAAATATACAAAACTTTGAAATCAAAAGGAACACTGCTTTCCTTGGATCAACATTTGTTCACATAGACAAACACAAATACAATTTAACCTGTCTTAAGCAACTGCTTAAAAGAAAGAGCAAAACTGAGTGCATAAGGCAGGTGGCTGCTTAAAACAGGTGTATTGCAGCTAAAATATTATAAAAAATTTGAACAGAAAATGTGGCTGTTTAAGACAAGTGGTTGTTTAATAGAGGTGACCACTAACGCATGTTTTACAGTTGTGAACTATAAAAGCAAACTTTTAAGGTTAGCATAAAAATCAGTTATGATGTCAGCTAACAAAAAAGCATTTTCCCCCTTGTAAATTATGTATTTAAGATAATGGAAAACATGTATATATATATATGTAACATTTTTCACAATAAAGTTTGATTTATCACTTCATGGAAGACAATAAGATTTTCGTTGCACAACAATGAATTTCAAAAACATACATGCCTGTATGTATGCATGTATATATACATGAAGAGTTTAAAATGAACAGTTATAAAATAAATGCAGTCCTTTTATTTTTACAGTACAACTTTTAAAGTGTACCTAAATAAGTAGGTATCTATACACGTGTACACAACAAGAAAACACAAACGTTATTTCACCAAGCAATAATTTATAGAATATTGGATGGTTGTATAGCCCAGATGCTGTCCAGTGAAGGAAATACCATGAATTTTAATGTGACAATGCCGCGCTGTTGATTAGTATAGGTGTTTTTTTCTTTTTGAGAAAATTTAAGAAGACCATTTTTTTCACAATTTTAAGAAGAAATTTCCAAATCCAGCATAAATCAACAAGGCTACCAAGTAGTGCAAACTGCCCTAACATTTTGTGCAGACGTTTCTTCTATAACTGACAAATAAAAAAATCTTAATATCAATAAAAAAACAATTAAATGCAACCTGTTGTGAAATCCAGGCATGTCAGTTTATTCAATCTGTACTTCCTTGCTCACGAAAAGACATTACATTTGGGTAGAACATGTGGAGTTAGGAAAGCAGACCAGTACACTGTAATACATGAGAATAAAATGTATATGTCTATATTGTTTATAAAAGAACTAACATCTTTGATGGAAAGTAAACAAAATCACGGTCTTGTACATTGTGATAGTAAAATTTACCTGGCAAATGTGCTTATTCCTACAAAACAGATAAACTATGGGAATTCACCTGTGATATTGTGATATTACATGTACTGCAGTCTGTGGCACAATCTGTGATACTATCTGTGATATCACCTGTTAATCATGTGATACCATCTTTGATACCCTATGTGATACAACCTGTAATACATCATATTACTATCTGTGATACCACCTGTTAACTATGTGATACCATCTTTGATACCCTATGTGATACAACCTGTAATACATCATATTACTATCTGTGATATCACCTTTTAACCATGTGATACCATCTTTGATACCCTATGTGATACAACCTGTTACACATCATATTACTATCTGTGATATCACCTGTTAACCATGTGATACCATCTTTGATACCCTATGTGATACAACCTGTTACACATCATATTACTATCTGTGATATCACCTGTTAACCATGTGATACCATCTTTGATACCCTATGTGATACAACCTGTTACACATCATATTACTATCTGTGATACCACCTATAACATATATGATATTGCCTGCAAAGCCACCTGTAATACATGTTATACAATCTTTGTTACAGCCTTTATTACCACTTGTAATACAATGTGATTCCATTTGTGGTAACACATGTAATACAATCCATGATGCATTATGTGGTTTAACTTGTAATACCATCTGTGATAATGCCCTAGAAGCTGTCTTAAATACATGTGATACCATTTGAGATGTAGCCTGTGTTATCACCTTCTGTGATAAAAATACTAATTGTGTTCTATAGTTACAACATAAAAGAAAGTCCAAATAGCAACATGCATGTAAGAAGTATCAGCATGAACCAATACTTCTTGTTTTGCTCACTTTCTATAAATATTTCAAACAAACATCCTGTACAAATTACTAGATATAAATAAGAAAGACTACAAATACAGTACCTATAAAGTTGTACTCCATGCTATAGTACTTAACAATGTTACAAAGACTACAGTTTTCAAAATTGCTCTGAAGAAACAACATTACTTCACAAACAGTACAGCTGGGTACAACACAAAATTTAGAGTAATTCATGAACACTAGAGCATGTCACAATACGTCACAAAATCTTGCATCTCCACAGTCACTTAATTGTTCACAAATATAATATTTACATAAAAAGTATGTCATATTGTTTTGCAAAAAAGCAGAAATGGTTAAATATCAAATTGAAGTAAAATGTATTAAAAAAAAAAAAAAACACAAACATTTTGTGATCATAGTTGGTGTGACTAAGTTTCAGTATATGTATGTATGCATCAAAAACTTCTGCAAGCCTGTAACAAACACTATAAATCTATATAAATTTTATTTTTTTATTTTTCAATGTTATTTAACACCATATTCAACACATGACACATCTAGTCTTATTGGTCAAGGAAGTCCTCAGAATGAATTCGAGTAGAACCATCATCCTTCTACAACAAACTCGGAAACTTTCCCACAATTTTATTTTTGTTCAGACTGGGTTTGAACCAACGACCTTAGCAGTGAAAGGAAAGTGGTTGTATAGTGACAGTGCCTCAGTCCAATCTGCCACAGAGGACCCCATAAAACATACAAACATGACGTTGACTAAATACTATTTCATTATCAATCATTTATTGAAAAATGTTCAGAAACGTATAATCCTCTGAAACATTTATGTCATATTCATTCAAATAAAGTATTTTGATCGTGTCTATATATATATTATAAAGCAATGATATAAAATCTGCGTTGAAATGAAATTTGATTTATTTTACAATCACAGACTGATGATATATAGAGGTGAAATTTAGTATAACAGTAATAATCATTTTTGATCCCTGCCCCCCCCCCCCCCCCCCCCCCCCCATTATCTTTTTGATCTACAAAACATCTCTCATAATATATGTACATACATTAAAACTACATGTATGCTGGCTCAAACACAGATGTCTAGAATACCACATATAGCTTGAACCACTTATCTTGTCCAAATCCTATTTCGGTGTATAGACATGAACATGCATGGTATGATGTTGAACAATACTTGGCTTGAACTATTTTGTCCAGTCCCGTCAGGTTCGAGCCACCGAAGTTCTACTGTATATCACAAATTACATTTGTTGGAAAGTTTTATTGCATTCATTTAGTTATCACAAATTTTTAATTTATATTAGATGGGTCAAATAATTAAGGTCATAACATGTAGTTGATTCCTGCCTTGATTTTAGTTGATATGACCTTGACTTCAAGTAGATCTCATGTCCACGGCCGGATCACTCGATGACCACTTTATTGCTAGGCAAAATACACTTTCTCATTAAATCATACGACCATCACTTATATCCATGAGTTAGTTTATCAAAACTTAATGACTTGCAACTGATCACATAACTTCAAAGTCATCTCCTAATTTCAAGTAAATCACATGACATCCAGCTGGTCACAGATTGAGTTCCAGATATTTTAAAGGTTAATCCCACGATTCCTGGTCCAACATGCATCTTTATGAAGTTCCAAGAATCCATGCGGAGAAGTTGCCCTGGAATAAGAAATATCAATAATTTATTTAATGTTTGCATGAAATACTACAAGTATCACAAACTACTTGCAACTATTTAGAATAAATATATTGACACAGATCTAAACAACCAATTACCGGGAATGACAACATAGACATAGATCTATTGTTGTTGTATCGTGTTCAGCATCACAATCAACTATTTTTCAGTCATATCGTGACAGTCTACTTGAGAAACTATTCTAAGCTCTGCCACACTGGAGTATCATGCCACATACACATGGCTTAATTAATACCTCTACCAGTCACATTATACTGACACTGGGCTGACCAGATCTAGAACTATCCCACATACACATGGCATGATACCTCTACCAGTCACATTATACTGACACTGGGCTGACCAGACCTAGAACTACCCCACATACACATGGCATGATACCTCTACCAGTCACATTATACTGACACTGGGCCGACCAGACCTAGAACTACCCCACATACAC
This sequence comes from Panopea generosa, assembly GCA_029582155.1. NCBI lineage: Eukaryota > Metazoa > Mollusca > Bivalvia > Adapedonta > Hiatellidae > Panopea > Panopea generosa. The sequence goes on along the minus strand of CM055908.1, from coordinate 19,380,041 downwards.
ATGGCTTAATACCTCTACCAGTCACATTATACTGACACTGGGCTGACCAGATCTAGAACTACCCCACATACACATGGCATGATACCTCTACCAGTCACATTATACTGACACTGGGCTGACCAGACCTAGAACTACCCCACATACACATGGCATGATACCTCTACCAGTCACATTATACTGACACTGGGCTGACCAGACCTAGAACTACCCCACATACACATGGCATGATACCTCTACCAGTCACATTATACTGACACTGGGCTGGCCAGACCTAGAACTACCCCACATACACATGGCATGATACCCCACACAGTCACATTATACTGACACTGGGCCGACCAGACCTAGAACTACCCCACATACACATGGCACGATACCTCTACCAGTCACATTATACTGACACTGGGCCGACCAGACCTAGAACTACCCCACATACACATGGCACGATACCTCTACAAATCACATTATACTGACACTTGGACGACCAGACCTAGAACTACCCTACATACACATGGCACGATACCTCTACCAGTCACATTATACTGACATTGGGCCGACCAGACCTAGAACTACCCCACATACACATGGCACGATACCTCTACCAGTCACATTATACTGACACTGGGCCGACCAGACCTAGAATGACCCCACATACACATGGCATGATACCTCTACCAGTCACATTATACTGACACTGGGCCGACCAGACCTAGAACTACCCCACATACACATGGCATGATACCTCTACCAGTCACATTATACTGACACTGGGCCGACCAGACCAAGAACTACCCCACATACACATGGCATGATACCTCTACCAGTCACATTATACTGACACTGGGCCGACCAGACCTAGAACTACCCCACATACACATGGCATGATACCTCTACCAGTCACATTATACTGACACTGGGCCGACCAGACCTAGAACTACCCCACATACACATGGCACGATACCTCTACCAGTCACATTATACTGACACTGGGCTGACCAGACCTAGAACTACCCCACATACACATGGCACGATACCTCTACCAGTCACATTATACTTACACTGGGCCGACCAGACCTAGAACTACCCCACATACACATGGCACGATACCTCTACCATTCACATTATACTTACACTGGGCCGACCAGACCTAGAACTACCCCACATACACATGGCATGATACCTCTACCAGTCACATTATACTGACACTGGGCCGACCAGACCTAGAACTACCCCACATACACATGGCATGATACCTCTACCAGTCACATTATACTGACACTGGGCCGACCAGACCTAGAACTACCCCACATACACATGGCATGATACCTCTACAAGTCACATTATACTGACACTGGGCCAACCAGACATAGAACTACCCCACATACACATGGCATGATACCTCTACCAGTCACATACTGACACTGGGCCGACCAGACATAGAACTACCCCACATACACATGGCATGATACCTCTACCAGTCACATTATACTGACACTGGGCTGACCAGACATAGAACTACCCCACATACACATGGCATGATACATCTACCAGTCACATTATACTGACACTTGGCCGACCAGACATATAACTACCCCACATACACATGGCATGATACCTCTACCAGTCACATTATACTGACACTGGGCTGACCAGACCTAGAACTACCCCACATACACATGGCATGATACATCTACCAGTCACATTAAACTGACACTGGGCCGGCCAGATCTAGAACTACCCCACATACACATGGCATGATACCTCTACCAGTCACATTATACTGACACTGGGCCGACCAGACATAGAACTACCCCACATACACATGGCATGATACCTCTACCAGTCACATTATACTGACACTGGGCTGACCAGACCTAGAACTACTCCACATTCACATGGCATGATACCTCTACCAGTCACATTACACTGACACTGGGCCGACCAGACCTAGAACTACCCCACATTCACATGGCATGATACCTCTACCAGTCACATTATACTGACACTGGGCCGACCAGACCTAGAACTACTCCACATACACATGGCATGATACCTCTACCAGTCACATTATACTGACACTGGGCCGACCAGACCTAGAACTACCCCACATACACATGGCAGGATACCTCTACCAGTCACATTATACTGACACTGGGCCGACCAGACCTAGAACTACCCCACATACACATGGCATGATACCTCTACCAGTCACATTATACTGACACTGGGCCGACCAGACCTAGAACTACCCCACATACACATGGCATGATACCTCTACCAGTCACATTATACTGACACTGGGCCGACCAGACCTACCCCACATACACATGGCATGATACCTCTACCAGTCACATTATACTGACACTGGGCTGACCAGACCTAGAACTACCCCACATACACATGGCACGATACCTCTACCAGTCACATTATACTGACACTGGGCCGACCAGACCTAGAACTACCCCACATACACATGGCACGATACCTCTACCAGTCACATTATACTGACACTGGGCCGACCAGACATAGAACTACTCCACATACACATGGCACGATACCTCTACCAGTCACATTATACTGACACTGGGCCGACCAGATCTAGAACTACCCCACATACACATGGCACGATACCTCTACCAGTCACATTATACTGACACTGGTCCGACCAGACATAGAACTACCCCACATACACATGGCATGATACCTCTACCAGTCACATTATACTGACACTGGGCTGACCAGACCTAGAACTACCCCACATACACATGGCATGATACCTCTACCAGTCACATTATACTGACACTGGGCCGACCAGACCTAGAACTACCCCACATACACATGGCACGATACCTCTACCAGTCACATTATACTGACACTGGGCCGACCAGACCTAGAACTACCCCGCATACACATGGCACGATACCTGTACCAGTCACATTATACTGACACTGGGCCGACCAGACCTAGAAGTACCCCACATACACATGGCATGATAACTCTACCAGTCACATTATACTGACACTGGGCCGACCAGACCTAGAACTACCCCACGTACACATGGCATGATACCTCTACCAGTCACATTATACTGACACTGGGCCGACCAGACCTAGAACTGCCCCACATACACATGGCATGATACCTCTACCAGTCACATTATACTGACACTGGGCTGGCCAGACCTAGAAACACCACTGTGTATGACACAGATATAAACAGAGTATACAAACAGATCTAAACAAACTACTTACTGGAAATGAGTATACAAACAGATCTAAATGACCTACTTACCGGGAATGAATATACAAACAGCTTACAGGAAAAATTAGTATACAAACAAAGATCTTCTTACTGGGAATGAGTATGCAAAGATCTACTTACCGGGAATGAGTATGCAAAGACCTACTTACTGGGAATGAGTATGCAAAGATCTACTTAATGGGAATGAGTATGCAAGATCTACTTAACGGGAATGAGTATGCAAAGATCTACTTAACGGGAATGAGTATGCAAAGACCTACTTAACGGGAATGATGCAAAGGTCTACTTAACGGGAATGAGTATGCAAAGGTCTACTTACCGGGAATGAGTATGCAAAGACCTACTTAACGGGAATGAGTATGCAAAGATCTACTTAACGGGAATGAGTATGCAAAGACCTACTTAACGGGAATGAGTATGCAAAGACCTACTTAACGGGAATGAGTATGCAAAGATCTACTTACCGGGAATGAGTATGCAAAGATCTACTTACCGGGAATGAGAATGCAAAGATCTACTTACCGGGAACGAGTATGCAAAGATCTACTTACCGGGAACGAGTATGCAAGATCTACTTACCGGGAACGAGTATGCAAAGACCTACTTAACGGGAATGAGTATGCAAAGACCTACTTAACGGGAATGAGTATGCAAAGATCTACTTAACGGGAATGAGTATTCAAAGATCTACTTACCGGGAATGAGTATGCAAAGATCTACTTACCGGGAATGAGTATGCAAAGATCTACTTACCGGGAATGAGTATGCAAAGATCTACTTACCGGGAATGAGTATGCAAAGATCTACTTACCGGGAATGAGTATGCAAAGATCTACTTACCGGGAATGAGTATGCAAAGATCTACTTACCGGGAATGAGTATGCAAAGATCTACTTACCGGGAATGAGTATGCAAAGATCTACTTACCGGGAATGAGTATGCAAAGATCTACTTACCGGGAATGAGTATATAAACAAGAAGATGAGAAGAATCAACAGCAGGAGGAGAAGCCCGATGATGAAGTACCACTTGTAGTTAGCCCATATGATGTAGCGCAGGGTCTTGAATGGAGATGTAAACCACAGGAATGATGTCTCTGGACGGCTGAAAATAGCAATACAAACTGTGTGTTAGGATAAGCACAAAAAAACTTCATCAGGAATAAGAAAATTAATATTATTTGCTTAAACTCATGTTATAAAATATTGATTTATTGTAGAAGTCAATGTAACTGATCACATATAAAGTGGTCTCTTTTTATCTTGACTATTCCATGAATAAGTGGAGCTTTTTCAGTCCATCACAAAGTTGATTGTCACTTGCATGGGATTGAACAATGGCTCCTCACATTAAATTGAGCACCCTGTCCTTATGGCAGCTCTTGTTACTATGAAAATTTGGTCAAAAGTTCCAAATCTTGGCAAATATCAAATTAAGATTGTTATGATGGAATAAATAGCAAATAAAAACATCTAGATTCACAACAATAAAATTTACTTCATCAAAATATATCTTTAGTAATTTATCCCAGAACCTGATATCTCCCTAATCTGTGCTGCATTTCACAAAGTAACTTGCGATGAAAATCATCGTAAGTCGATTTGACAATTTCTCTGTTGTGTGTTCAAATTTTGATCGACATTTAAAATGATTGTATTTTCAGAAAGTATGGCACTTTCTGCATGATTTCAGCCAGCTTGGCTTTATTTGGATGAAAATTAAAAATATTATAAATAATTGTTGGTTTACATTAAGACAATTTTTGTCGTAAGTTTTTTTGTGAAATGCATTTCAGGTCTATTAACCACCAATGAAAAAGCAGGGAATTCTATGCCTATCCCACAATTCATAGCAGTTGAATGCTTACTAAACAGTGACATCATCAAACTTTCAGTTGAAACAAATGACCAATCAACATGCTCAAAAGTAGTTTTCTCAACATTGCCATTTAACAGAGCCATTTGGAAGAACTGGGGTACTACAGACTATTTTTGTAGTGTTTCACACTTACTTGGGTTCTTCTAGGACTGGGTTCATGTTTGGTTCATCTCTGGCTTTACCCGCTGGTCTGACCTCACACTCGTCCTTGGTTATCAGTTCCAGCTCCATCTCAACTTTACCCTGAAGTTAATATATTTACGGTAGTTTGTTAATGGGGTTTGGCACCAGTTTCAACATATGAGAGGATTTATATGGTATATCCAATTTTAATGGCGGAGGAAGACCTCAGAATGAATCTGAGTAACACTAGAACCACTGTTCAGTACTCACACCACTATTATCTCCCTTGAATACTCCGGAACTAAACATGAAGGAGGTAGAAATAAAACTTTAGTTCTCTTTATCTTCTTTTTCCTGGGCTTTGTGTTGCAGTGATTTATTTTTTCTTACCATGTGTTAAATGGTCAGTATTTTAAAAACCATCACTGAAAATTTGATGCTGATACCAGATTTCTAGGTAGTTCTGTGTCTTTTTAGAATTGTTGGTTCGAACCACAGCGTGGGCAAGTAGTTGACATAGTATTATTCTGGAAATTGACAAGTATCACAAAACCATTGAATAATAAAAAAAATCCTTTTTTCCCTTTATAAGTGCAGATCTTGAACCAGTGAACAATTTTAGACCAGCCACATGCTGCAAGTTTTGTTTTCTCACTGTGTTTTGGACATAAATGTTACAATGGAGCCCTAGGCCATCCTTAAAAACATATTGTTTGCCGTGCTCCTACCTACTCACTCAAAATTGCAGCTACCCAAACTTTTTATAGACTTTCAAAGCATTTAATTTTTTTTTCATGATTTCTGTCCATTTTTCTAAAAATGTCTATGCAAAATACAAATTTGTTCAAAAAAAAAATAGCTACCTACCTACCCATATGAAAAATATTTTTTTAAGGATGGCCCTACGGGAAATGAAAAGGTGGTGTGAGACGTGTATGTGTGCAAGTAACTGACAGTGAACTCAGCAGTAAGAGCCAAGTAATCATTAGAAGGCTGCGTGCCCCAGACCACTCAGCCTAGGACAACCCTATACTTAGTTTGCAAGCATGTTTACCCCTAGCTTTTCTTTATTTATTTAATGTAAATCTTCTGTGAAAAGTAATCAATCAATTCTGTGAAAAGTAATAAATTAATATTTTTATAACTATGAAATATGGCGGATGTTTCTGTTGTAGGACAGCTATGTTCATTACATAACTGTACAACTAAACCCAGGTATCGGTACATGGTCAGTTAAAGAGAAATTATTATTTGAGGAACTTGAATATTTAGTGTCATTTTTTATGCTGTCAGTGGTTGGTGGAAAATCAGTCGACTAAACCAGTTTTATCTGGGATCCTTGAAGGTTAATCATGACTTGAGCCCACCTATCTCTTTAAGTAACTGAAAACTTGAGTTAGTGGGGAGAGATGAATGATGATGAGATGCAATGTCATATATCAATCATCATGGAGACTGTGGCAAGGAAGGGATTTGAACTTGTAACACTTGGACTGACAGTCAGATGTGCTACAGACAGCTAAATCGGCCCAGCTTATTTGAAACAGATCTCTGCTGGGCTTCCGCAACAAAACTTGATGTTTCATTTAACAGTGCCAACACTTACAGTGAGCTCCCTCACTCCATTACGCTCGTCATAGCATGGCCAGAAGCCTCGCAATCTCTTCTGTTCAAACAGTGACACAGTCTTCACATTAACGTTGCCCATGTTGACGTCAGGAAGCATCTTCAAGTCACAAGAGCTGGCTCTCTTTGCAGGCATTGGCATATTCATCAAGTTCAGCTCTACTGTACCTAAATACAGAACAGATGCCTGTTATTCACACTGTATTTCAGTACAAACAGTATAAACATAACTTTTCACCTGACTGCATATTTCATCCGATGAGACCAGGCTCCATGATTATAAAACTTTGTTAATAATCAACTGATATCATATAAAATCAACATATGGAAACCTGGCTTTTTAATGTACCGGTAACATGAAATTTGATTGGATGATTGAGCCAAGCCCAGTTAAATATGAACCTGAGAGTTTTATAACCATGGGGCCAGCTTTAGGAATAATGGATATTTCATAATGTCTTTCAAATAATGAAGAGAATTATCAGTTGTTAAGTTATCATTATCACAATGATTTAACTAGAAAATTATTTAATCATAATTATCATTATTATGACAACTCACAAAACAAAAATCTATAATTGTAACAAATATTTTACCAAGAAATTATTATGATCACTCACAAAACAATTATCTATAATTGTAGCAAAAACCTTACCAAGAAATTATAATGAACTACGATCACAACAGAAAACCTAAAAAGAACATCTGTCATTATAATGAATTCTTACCAAGTAAATCATCACATGAGAGTTAACCATCATAATGACACAACACCAAGGAAGTCATCAAACGAGAATTCATCATCTTAATATCCACTGCCTTCCAGGGAACTCGTTATGATTACTCACAAAACAATTATCTATAATTGTAGCAAAAGTCTTACCAAGAAATTATAATGAACTACGATCACAACAGAAAACCTAAAAAGAACATCTGTCATTATAATGAATTCTTACCAAGTAAATCATCACATGAGAGTTAACCATCATAATGACACAACACCAAGGAAGTCATCAAACGAGAATTCATCATCTTAATATCCACTGCCTACCAGGGAACTCATTATGATCACTCACAAAACAATTATCTATAATTGTAGCAAAAGTCTTACCAAGAAATTATAATGAACTACGATCACAACAGAAAACCTAAAAAGAACGTCTGTCATTATAATGAATTCTTACCAAGTAAATCATCACATGAGAGTTAACCATCATAATGACACAACACCAAGGAAGTCATCAAACGAGAATTCATCATCTTAATATCCACTGCCTACCAGGGAACTCGTTATGATCACTCACAAAACAATTATCTATAATTGTAGCAAAAGTCTTACCAAGAAATTATAATGAACTACGATCACAACAGAAAACCTAAAAAGAACATCTGTCATTATAATGAATTCTTACCAAGTAAATCATCACATGAGAGTTAACCATCATAATGACACAACACCAAGGAAGTCATCAAACGAGAATTCATCATCTTAATATCCACTGCCTTCCAGGGAACTCATCAAATTAAAGTATATTATTATAATAAACAAAGTCTACCAAGAAAGTACATCATAATAAAAATTGGCACCTACTTAGGAAAACTTGAAAAAGAAGTCTTATTATAATAATGAAGACTTACCAAGGAAGTCATCAAATGAGAATTTATCATTATCCCAGATCTGGCACATGAAGATGGCCGGCAGCCGCTGTTCTGTCTCGTCCAGACTCCAGAACTTCTCCTGAAACATAAACATTTCAAGGTACAAAATCTTGTACCACATCCCTGCTTCTCATCTTGTACTGGTGCTGATACACATGTCTGTCTTTGTTTGCTAGTTTGAATACTTAGTGTCATTTTTATGCAATCATGGGCTAACAGACAATAACAGACATGACCAGTCTTTCCTTGGGAAGGTTAATCAGTTATGGAGCACATGCATCTCTGCAAGTTGCAAATAGCTTTCCCAGTTGAATCAATGGTGAGAGCTGAATGATTATGAGATGCAATGTCATATATCAATAGTCATACAGACTATGGCCAAGTGGGGATTCCAACTCATGACCCCGGGATTGATAGTCAGACATGCTACCTACTGAGCTAATCAGAATGGGCTCAGCTTACAGCTTTAGATAGGAATACTGACCTATAGGTTAAAAACATATAAATGTATATGACTTATAGTTTTATTGGTGGAAGAACAGTTCAAAATAAACCCCACTAGTACTATAACAATTCTCTAAATTAATAGAATATATTTTCGCTTAATTTTGTTAACCAATCTGTTTTTCAAATATCAAACCATCATGATATATATTTTGTGTAATTCATTTTGCTGTTAAAAAACATCAGCAAAGAAGTGGATATAAACGAAGTATGAAAGATGGCACTGGGATGTTGTATATTAGCATAATAGTTGAATGTTAACAAAAACAACTCCAGGGGAGACTGACAGACCTCTGACTTTGTGACTGTGACACTCTGTCATTTATTCCTAAAATGAAGGAATAAAACTTCATGTACTTGTACATGAATTACTGCTTTTAAACTAAAAGTATATCCACAGGACATAGATACTCTCACTATTTGTGAGTACATTTGAAAGTACAATGAAAAGGAGACCCTATAATTTGACAACTCATCAAACTTGACCTATATTTTATAAAGATACAGCTACACACCAAATGTCAATTAAATACATAGATCCTTTTATAAGTTTTTCATTGGAGAACCAATTTAATGGAAGGACAATGATACAAGCATAAATAGGTCAACACTTGCCCCTTTAATGTTCTTGGAATGGAGGAGACGTTAAAAGAGATCATAATTTTTTTACCAGAATTGAAATGGTCAGGGCGTTTATATCAATACAAACCTCCCCCACCCACATTAATAACAAACCTCCCCCACCCACCTTGGTAACAAATCTTCCCCGCCCACCTCGGTAACAAATCTTCTCCACCCACCTCGGTAACAAATCATGCTCACCTTCTTTTTCACAACCATACTGTTCTCAGCTGACATGTACTCAAATGGGAACACAAATCTCCAGTTGAAATTTCCCTCACCATTCAACGACCTGAAGAATATGCATTATCATTAGTAATCAGGCATAATGTATCTAAAAAAATCTTTGTGAATATTTAGTTTCTGTATCTCTGATTGTAACTCGCTTGTCTCTAAGCACGTTGCTGTCATTATACAATACTATTTATAATTACAAATAAACTTGAGCACTACCCGTTTTGCCAACAATTATATTGTATTTTTATAATGTTTAATGTTGTTTTCAATAATATTTCTATCATATAATAAAAACTGAACAGTTAAGGAGATGAGAAGCAGACAAGATTTTTATTTAGAACATTGAAAGGGGCATACCTGTCTTAAAATCATCGGACCAGAACCAGCAGCAACATAAATAATTAGGCTACATACAATCTTCAACAGGATAACTAAGTTTTTAGTGTTAAAAAAAACTCTGTTTTTGTATACCGGACAAGAATTCCACATCTTTTTTTACTGGATCCGGATTATTCATCCTACACCCCCTCCACGTGCTTATCCTACCCGCCTTGCGCTATAACGTATAGTCATTCATAAAATCCACGCACTATGACATATTCATTAATTAATTAAAATTGCATACAAGAAAAACTATCTTTCATGGGGTTTTCGCTGTGGATTGAAAATTCCACCCCTCAGAATAACTGTTTTGGCAACTTTCACATGACTGACTGCAGACAGGTGATATAATACTACAATACTAAGGTTTGCAAAGAAGTATGGTAAAATATAATATAATGTATACTGATGTATGACTGAGGTGATATGGCAATCAAAAAGCTGGTAAAGAAATATGGCAAAATTATTAATATCTATATCGGTATACATAGATGGAAGGCGGAGATACCTGTAGTGGATATCAGTTTTCTGTTTCTCATCCAAGCCCTGTAGCCAGCCAGACACATAGATGTCACTCATCTGCTCTCCTGTTATAGATGTCTCGTCCATTATCACATCTACAGTGTTGTATATGACACAACGCAGTACATACCTGGAGAAACAACATACAACAATTAGACATATGAGATCAGCAGGAAGGATACATTCAATTCCACCCTGTTTTGTTTTGTATGAATTACTGAACTTAAACAGCAAACAATATAATAATATATCATTTATTATTATGTATACAGTCAAACCTGTGTAAGTGGTCACCTCTCTTAAGCTGCCACAATTGTTATTTCCCATTTCAATGCTTTCAGAGCAAATTAATCTGTATTAAGCAACCACCTGTCTTAAAAGGCCACTTTGCTCCTTCCCATGACTGGCTGCTTTAGACAGGTTTGACTGTATATATACGTATGTTTGCATTAGAGCGGTATAACTAGTATCTGAAGATATTTCTTTCTTAAACAGGAATAAATCGTATATTAAATCTATATTACTGGTTAGTAATACTAATATGCAAATGATCTGCTCTGGAGATGAAAATTATCATAAAAGTTCCAATTAAATCGTGTATACTCAGCCAAGCCTGTCATCCTTCAGTGGACAAAAAAAAATCCCATTTTATTACATTCTTATTTTTTTAAATAAAAAGCCGTTTCTAGTGCAATGTAGGAAAAAATAGTGTTGCCAGGGACATTAACAAAATCAAAATCTTGTCACGGAATTCAATCCCGGACTGCCCAAGTATACTATAACATTATATACTAAATCATTTACGTTATTCCAGCGGTCAGGTCTAATTAAAATATTGGTGATAATAGTGTCAGAGTTTAAATACATCTTTTTGAGATTAACAGCAGTATATAGAACCAGATATGATCCACAGAGTATGCTAAATATTACAATTATACCAGATTTTTATTGAATTAAATGTATAGAACTTACTGGTTATGTCGCTATAATTACTAGTTTGCAATTCAAGACAATGTTACCACCTGCCAACAATATATAGCCAGTAATCATCCAGTAACAAACCAGGGTCTAGGTGGTTTGTCTCCCACTTGGGAAAGTCTCATTGTTTTACATTCATTCTAACTGATAATGGATTGGTCAAAGAAAACGAATGACTGTTTTCTGATATATGCATAAAAGTCAAATTCAAACTTACTCTTTTGGTTTCCTGGCACCAACATCGAACGGTGGACCTGGGTCACCCATTGATTTAGGGAACACATCTACCCACATTTGTAGCTTACCCTGTTTGAATAAAGATGATAAAATATATTATGTGTCTTTAGCTTGAAGTAGGAAATATTGGACCAAATTAGACATATGTAAATCAACAAATGATCCTCATGTCAGTGCCTTTAGACCAGAGGGCCCTTGTACAATTTTAGTGAATCCTGTCATGAAAAACAAACTCATGGGTGATAGCAAACATGACCGCTGAAAATGGAAAATGGCACCCAACTGCTGTATATAAATGCTAGCCAGTGAATGGCACTGTAGGTAACAGTTAAACAATTCAAAGTTTGTTATCGTAACATCAATATGAATAAGGTTGCCACATTCAGCAGGTAATATATATATATATATATATATACTGTCAGACTCACCTGCTCTATGCCAGGCTGTAGGGGGTTGAGTAGAGCCCGAGTCTCCACATGCTCCTTCACTAAGTCTAACGTATTCAGCACATGCAGAGCCAGTCTTTCATCTGCCCCACCCAAATGGGGGGAGTTGGGTTTGCCTCCTGTCTCTGAAAAAAAAAAAACAGAATTATTTTATCCCTGTATTTTCATGTCATACGCGGAAATAAAACACGACAGCACACCTGTCTGATTTATTAACATTGTTTCTTCTTCAGAATGAGCTGTGCAAGATAAAACGGTGATAAAGATGTGATCAAATTAACAGTAAACTGTTGCAGGTTTATTCATAGTAATATCCATGAATTGAATACTAATTTTATTAGCAATTATAACATCCATTTTGGCAGAAATCGTACTCTGAAGACAGAAACTATGAAACAAGATATACATGTAGTATAACATCAAGTCAAAATTAATATATAAAGTTAAAGTTAAATCATTATTCACTTGTTGCATAATAAAAGTTAATTCAAATTTAATCAGATACTAATTTTGTGTATAAAAGAAGAAGGAACACTTAATATTCAAAACATGAATCTGAAAGAACCACCGTCCTTCTGTAAGTACATATAATGAGCAAACTTTCTCGCATGTATATTTGAACAGAAGTCTTCATTTACAGACCAGCAATTCCTTGGTTTTGGCATGATGCCTATTTGTGAATAAAAATCACAAAAGTTTTGACTTTAGGTCAGTACAGCAGACTCACTTGTCTCGGGGAAAGAGCATTAAGTGATCCATTGAGACAGGTGAGTAAAGCAGGTTGTTTTACACTCTAACCATGGACAAAGGTAATCTCCTATAGGCTTATAACAGCATCCCCTAGCTACATAAAATTTGTGGACAAATAAACCTTCATCAAAATATTAGAGTAAAAACATGTATAACGTTATTTAATAAAATGAAAGCCGGAAAAAAATCCATAAAGATTATGTATGTTATGTATATAAAAATACTGGTAAATAAAGTTTGATGAAAATTGTTTAACTATTGAGATAATATGATTTAATATTTAGTTTTAATAAATTCATATTTAAGTTTGATTGTAAAGAAAGCTTAAAGCTTATATGAACCATTCTCGAGTCTGCTTCCTGAGTAGAACCAGTACTGAGTGCTGTTTTTTTTGTGAGGCACTGGGTCAAGTCTGGGATCAAACCTGTGACCGCTAGTGTGAGCGACCAACACCTTATCCACTGCACTACCAATCCACTTTAATTTAAATTAATATTTTAATTATCATTTCAAATTGTTGAGTAAAATTAGTAAGTAAAATAATAAAAGTTATTGATGTTATTTATCAACCATAAAAAATACCCATGTGACAATATAATAAATCAAACCATTATATTATATACCGGTAATACAGCTTAACGATATTCAATGTTTTAATATAATGATTAATTTGAAGGACAACAATTATTAACATTAATGGATATTAAAGATGCATAGCAATAAAGGTACTTTTCTTCTTCCTATGTTTCAATAGATTTGATGCTTTGTCGAGAATGTTTGTAGAATGAGCCGACGCGTCATTAGATTCTGAAATATGAGTTACACTACATAATGAGATTTTCTGGTCAATAAGAGTTACATACAAATGATCACTAACTTCTGAAATTATAGTCAAACCTGTGTAAGCAGTCACCTCTATTAAGCAGCCACTTGTGTTAAGCAGCCATATTTGCTGTTTCCAATTTCTGTGCTTTTAGAGCAAATTAACTTGCATTAACCTGTCTTAAAATGCCACTCACAAAGTGAATGATGACGTAACATATGCTATTATAGGGAAACAATAAAACATGTTTATTAATATTCTTTATATATTATTGGAATCAAGTACTAGCCTTACATGATAGAATTATATAACAACTCAAACTATTCATTTTCATAAACATATTTTCTACGGGGTTTTAAGCCATTTTCGACACATTGCAATGTGCTAACTTAGTTTCAATACAGAAACATACATTCCCATTTCATTCCAAAGACAGAAAGGTAACTAATGTTTAATGTGTTATAACTTTGTTATATTGTGTGCAATACATTTTTTTGCATATTTGATTTTGCAATGCATATATAACAGGCGCCCCTATAATAAAGTATTTACCCGGTACTTACACTGTACTTTCTTGAAACGCATAACTTAATAAATGTATCTCTATCTCTATTTTTGAAGATATTACATGTCAAGCGATAAGAATTTAATTACAAGAATAAACAAATAACTGGCTGGCAGAATGTTTATTAATCAACATCCCAGGTAAGGATAAACTCACCGAAGTCTGACAGTTTGTACACCTTGCTGCCGACCTTTACGCTGTTATTGCCATAAAACATGGGTCCAGTGATGTGCTGCTTTGTACAATATTCTTCCAGTATCTCTTTGGGTTTCTTGGAGTCACGCCACTTGTTTGGGCCCTCCCTGTGTATAATATTCAATGTTTCATGGTAAATAAGCTTTAATACATTGGCACGGTAAAATCTTGGTAAAGGTAAAATGTTCACAGTCTCAATGGATTCCCTTCAATACTCTTGAATATCAAAACAAGGATTTGTGGTAACGGACAGAATCAAAGGGCCTGTCTGTAAAAAATCATCAAAACAAAACACAAAGACAACATACATATCTCCACTTGGCAGTGATTCATTCTCGAAAGTTAATTAATTTCAAACTAACACGGACAACGATTAGGTAATGGATAGAAGTAAAAACCCTCTTTGAAAAATCGTCAAACTGAAACACAAAAACAATATGCACATCTCCACTTGGTAGTGATGCATCCCAGATGGACAAAGTGGCGACTATATATTTCCCCAAAATCTTTAGGGAAGCATAATGTAATGCAGACAAGTTATTTTTTATGAAAACAATAAAATTCACAGTTAACAATAAAACAGAGACCTGTCAAATTACAACTTAATATCCATCATAATACATAACAAATGATAAATGAGCATATATAAATCTAAGATTCCTTTTATCACATAACTTGTAAAATTGTACATGTACCATTTATTTTTCAGGCCAACTCAATAAGTAGAGAGAAAAAAAAAGTTTCCATCAGTCATTGTATCAAAGTTCTATTGATAACACCAAGCTACGCATCAGTAGTGATATTATACTAGTTTTAAATAAAAAAAAAGCCATGGGTTTGATATTCTCATGTACCATAAATTATGTTATACATTTTTATAAAATACAAAGCTGACTTAATTATAATACAAATTCAATAAAAACTTGATATGAATTATTATCTCAAATATTTATGATAAAACTGTAGTTTTCAATAGGTAACATTTTTTAAAATTCGGTGATATCTGACATATATCTGATTTATCTCACATATTGATGACAACTGTCATATCTGAATTTTTTTATAAACCAATACATCAAAACAAAGAAACATGGCCATATTTGGACACTCAAGAAATATTCCTTTTGTTAATTTTATATCTGATATATTGCAACATCTAAAATTATCTTCTCCTGTCAGAATTTTTATTGTTAAAACAGAAAAAAAAAAATGAAGTTATCCACCATCTATAATTGTCACAGTGACTTACAGATAGTAGGACTTAGGGATGCCAACTGTGGCTCGATTCCTGGTGAGCAATCTGTTCTCCAGGTCAATGCATGTCTCCCCGATGAGGTCATCACTACTAATGAGATCATAATCCATCACGCGGATCGTCAGATCTTTGTAAAGTGGCAGAACAGTGGATATCTCAAACATCCTGAAAAAGAAAACATGCATGCATAGAATCATCAGTTACCATGGAGAGCTCAGACAACCCATGATATTAAGAAACCATGGATATCTCAAACATCTTGAAATGGAGATCTCGATATCCTGAGATATTGACACATATAGATAGTTACCATGGATATCTAAAACATCTTGAAATGGAAATCTCGATATCCTGAGATATTGACACATATAGATAGTTACCATGGATATCTGAAACATCTTGAAATGGAGATCTTGATATCCCGAGATATTGACAAATAAAGATAGTTCCAATGGATATCTGAAACATCTTGAAATGGAGATCTTGATATCCTGAGATACTGACACATATAGATAGTTACCATGGATATCTCAAACATCTTGAAATGGATATCTCGATATCCTGAGATATTGACACATATACATAGTTACCATGGATATCTCAAACATCTTGAACTTAGATCTTAATATCCTCAGATATTGACACATATAAAAAGTAACCATGGATATCTCAATCATCTTGAAATGGAGATCTCGATATCCTGAGATATTGACACATATAGATAGTTCCCATGGATATCTGAAACATCTTGAACTGAGATCTTAATATCCTCAGATATTGACACATAAAGATAGTTCCCATGGATATCTGAAACATCTTGAAATGGAGATCTTGATATCCTGAGATACTGACACATAAAGATAGTTACCATGGATATATCAAACATCTTGAAATGGAGATCTCGATATCCTGAGATATTGACACATATAGATAGTTATCATGGATATCTCAAACATCTTGAAATGGAGATATCGATATCCTGAGATATTGACACATGTAGATAGTTACCATGGATATCTCAAACATCTTGAAATGGATATCTAAAAAATCCTGAGATATTGACACATATAGATAGTAACCATGGATATCTGAAACATCTTGAAATGGAGATCTTGATATCCCAAGATATTGACACATAAAGATAGTTCCCATGGATATCTGAAACATCTTGAAATGGAGATCTTGATGTCCAGAGATATTGACACATATAGATAGTTACCATGGATATCTCAAACACTTGTCTTGAGCAGCCACATTTGCTTTATTCAATGTGTAGGCTTTCAGTGTAAATTCACCTGTATTATGCAACAACCTGTCTTAAAAGGTCACTATTGCTCTTTTTCTTGAGTGGCTACTTAAGACAGGTTTGACTCCACTTACTTTCCAAATACTAGTTAGAGTTAGGTATATATGAGTACACATGTACTTACTTTCGAAATATTGGGTGGATAAAGTTAGGTATATAATTGTACCTATATGAGTACACATGTACTTACTTTCCAAACACTTGGTTGATAAGGTTAGGTATATAATTGTACCTATATGAGTACACATGTACTTACTTTCCAAACACTTGGTTGATAGAGTTAGGTATATAATTGTACCTATATGAGTACACTGTACTTACCTTCCAAACACTTGGTTGATAGAGTTAGGTATATAATTGTACCTATATGAGTACACATGTACTTACCTTCCAAACACTTGGTTGATAGAGTTAGGTATATAATTGTACCTATATGATTACACATGTAGTTACCTTCCGAACACTTGGTTGATACAGTTAGGTATATAATTGTACCTATATGAGTACACATGTACTTACCTTCCGAACACTTTGTTGATAGAGTTAGGTATATAATTGTACCTATATGAGTACACATGTACTTACTTTCCAAATACTGGGTTGATAGAGTTAGGTATATAATTGTACCTATATAAGTACACATGTACTTACTTTCCAAATACTGGGTTGATAGAGTTAGGTATATAATTGTACCTATATGAGTACACATGTACTTACCTTCCAAACACTTGGTTGATAGAGTTAGGTATATAATTGTACCTATATGAGTACACATGTACTTACTTTCCAAACACTGGGTTGATAGAGTTAGGTATATAATTGTACCTATATGAGTACACATGTAGTTACTTTCCAAATACTGGGTTGATAGAGTTAGGTATATAATTGTACCTATATGAGTACACATGTACTTACCTTCCAAACACTTGGTTGATAGAGTTAGGTATATAATTGTACCTATATGAGTACACATGTACTTACTTTCCAAACACTGGGTTGATAGAGTTAGGTATATAATTGTACCTATATGAGTACACATGTACTTACCTTCCAAACACTTGGTTGATAGAGTTAGGTATATAATTGTACTTATATGAGTACACATGTACTTACTTTCCAAACACTTGGTTGATAGAGTTAGGTATATAATTGTACCTATATGAGTACACATGTACTTACTTTCCAAAAACTGGGTTGATAGAGTTAGGTATATAATTGTACATATTTGAGTACACATGTACTTACTTTCCAAATACAGGGTTGATACAGTTAGGTATATAATCATCCCTGCTGTCAATCTTCTTCTTGCCAAGTTTGATCTCAATATATGGATCAGCCTAAAATAGTATCAGTTATTTTAGCATATATATAGTTTATGTCTTAAAACACAGGGCCTTTCTTAAAAAATGATATCTGTCCATTTTTTGCTTAAAATGGCTATATAGAATAAAAATCTGGCAAAAGGAAATATTAGCAATTTACCATCCCACAAGAAAAGTACTGGGTAACTGCAAACAAACATTTTTTTAAGGATAGTTGAGGACATGATAGAATTTAAGAGTGCATTTGCAATATAAATATAAGGCATGAATTGTATTCAGTGAACGTTCATGTGATATGAACTTAACAAGCAACAAGTTAATTTTATATGAACTCATTTGATTGTAGTACATGTAAAGTTCAACAAATATAGAACTGAATGAAATTCCAGTGATTGAAACCATCCTGGTAAGGCTACCATATCTTCTGTGCTTTAATATCTTCCCAAAGTAACAAGCAAACTTTCTCTTACTGACTTTTGAACAAAAGAGATTTGAACCCCTAACCTGATGGAGGTAAGTGACAATAAATGATTTAAGTCTTGCTGTAGAGCACCTGACCCAGGATCTCAGGGTTGTAGGTTTGATCCCCATTACACCCATGTGTGGTGTCTTTGAGCAAGACACTTTATCTGAATATGTCTCATACCTGTTCTACATCCATGGATTCTAGATTGATTTGCCTGCTGTGGAAACTTCCTCATCAAAGTAAAATAACTATTACTTCCTACCTATAAAGTAGAAGAAATTACATACTAGGCCTGTTGGGTCATTAGGCTGTAAGTCCATGGCTTGTATACAGTAGATTCTGACAATACATTCCTCCGGCTCAGTGGACGGTACATTGCTCAGCTGTTTGACTGGAAGTTCCTCGTTAGGATCTGAGGGCAGTGGGTACACCTTGAACAGACCCTGTATAGGAATATATAATGATATTGAAATATTGTAAGAATATAACTCCTGTAAAATTCAAGAGTTGGCAAAAATTAAAACCTGACCTGTATTCTATAATTATACACATACTCTCAAAACATTAAATACATGGACTCATTCAAAAGTTATTGATCAAATTATTTTCCTATGATGACAAAAGGACAAACATACATGTATAGGTAACATTTAATGCTCTTCACCATTTTTTGAAAAGCGGAAGCATGAAAATATTTCTAACCAATATACTGATCTGTAATTATGTATAATGTCAACAAATATTACATGCATTATAATGTATATGTGTTTGTGTTTGCTGAAGAGCAATAATAGTGCTCAAGTCTAGATAAAAAGTTAAGGTCAGTTCTATTCTATTCAAAATATATTTCACAAACTCAGGTAAGTCTATATGAAAGATATAACCAACATCCTGTGTCCAGTGAAAATACCCTATAGGTTTGGATAAATTTTCAAGACTGAACATATGCCACAAACCGAAAAATGAAAAAACTTCTACCGTATATTCCCTTATAAACGCCCCCACCTATTTTTCTGGAAAATTATAAAAAAACAACGTATATGCGATTTGAGTGCGTATTTGCCCATCTTTCCCTGATCGATTATTTTGTTACACAGACAATAGTCTGCCGATTAAAACATTACAAAACGTCGGAAAATGGGGTTTGTCTGAGTACGCTGAAAGCTCATTGTTCAACGTTGATAAGAGCAAGCGTCCAAGTGATTTAAAGTGAAGAGTACACTGACCATAAATTCGGATATTCCAGTACGCAGACTAGTAATTTCATACAGATTTTCAGCTTTTTTTCATCCTATGTCGATTATTTCATCCACTCTACAATAATTCTGAACCACTTTTTCGGGGATTTAAACCGGATTTAAGGTTTTTTCCATTGTTTTATTGGTTTAATTGTATTTTTAACTGTTGTTAAATTTGCTTTTTTTATATTTTATAAATGCCCCCACCTTGTAAAATGTAACGCCCCCGGGAGCATTAATTAGGGAATATACGGTATATCTTACCTTAAATTGACCAATCAGATTGGATTCCTCATCATCATCATCCTTGCCTCTCTCAAGGTCAAATGTCTCGCAGAAGTCAAGGAAATGTTCATGTTGCTCTACCTTTTCTAATTCTTTGTCATATATCTGTTAAATTAATTAAGTATTGTTTAATGAAAAAATATGTGATGCCTTCTTCTACAATAACATTATTTAAAAAACAACTTTGCGAAATATCAGTCACATACAAAATATTAATAGTCTACAATATACATGTTGTGAGCATTGCATCAGATCTTGTGAAACACATGAAAAATATCAAACTTGTAAACAATACCTACCTCTAAATCAGGTTCCCATCCTCTGATTGTTTGTCCTTAATGTACTCAAAGAATTATATAGAGAAGGAAAGGCAACTGATTGAGATTATTCATGCAAAATCTCGCAATTTCACTTCCATTCATCTCCGGAAACACAAATCAAAATTCTTACACTGCAGAATGAAATTTTCATCAAGACAATACCATTCCCAGAAATTTGTGTTTAAAATTGTTGAAGTACTTGTGATTACAAAATGTGTAAACTGCAGCTAAAATAACAACAAATTACGATAAATTTTCCTTAAAACCTCATTATCTTTAATTCAAGAGCATTTTGCGTGATTGAAACATGTTTAAACATATAAGATTACATACAACTAACAGTTTATGTACAGGAAATCAGTTGTCTGTGAGTCATGAATGATTAAATTGCAAATTATGAAACCTTCGTGTGCTGTTTCATCAAGATATAGTCAGGAGATACAAGTTTCCTATCCTTCTATACAAGTCTTTGTTGTACTTTTATAGCAATAGCTTAAGGTCTTCAGCTAAAAACAACTAGAGGATATTCATAAGGATTTATATAAGGACTCTTGAAACATTTTATAAGGATGTCACTGGTAGAAACTTATAATTTGTTTTCGTGTAAATCATTATTATAAATTACTTCCTTTGAATAATAGATCAAAACTATTTGTGATTTATTAATACTACCAATGTTTTTTTCTAATTGATTAATATCAAAATGACAGAATCATTGCTATTTTAAAACATGCAACTGTAGGGACTTTGTCATACGTACCAGCATACCAGCATTTTCACCCTTTTACCCATAAATAAGAGTTGATGAATGATTATACAAACAGCATAAATACACAAAAACATACTATTATTGTGTCCAATCCCTTGTCAATGTATTTCTGACATTTCTCTACATCTCCTGTGGAAGCGTAATATTTTGACCACCAGTCTATGTCTGCATAATCCACCTCTTCCTGTAAAATAAACAGATACCAGTCAACCAGATGTCATAGGAGCAGAAAAATAGTCTGGTGCTCAGAATTCATCTGGACTCCAGAAGATAGGCTATAACTATAATTAAGATGAGATTTGCCTGTCCTGGTCTTGGTCTCCATTGTGTGACTGAATCTTTATTATAAACTGTGTTGACAACGTAATTACATGTATATAACTTTTGTCCTGCCTCCACATATTTTATTGTCAAAAAAATCTTTTTGGAGGCGGGAACCATAATTCTGTTTTTAAAACCTGAAATCTGAAAAATAAAATTGCACCTTGCCCATTTTGAAACAAATTTTTAATAAAAATCTAGAAATTAATTTACTATTTAACCTTATAATAAGTTTACACTGTTTCCTGATTATAAAATGATTGGCATTACATTGTATAATCACGATTAAAAATTTATAGAAGAACAAAACAAATGAATAACATCCAAAAAACAAACATTACAAACTGTTCATACATACATGAATATGAATATAACAAACTAACACCTCCACAGTCACAACAGTCCAATGAAAACAAAGTTAGCTAGCTAATATAGCACATGCACAATCAAGGCAGATATTTGGTCCGGTCTTGTACCAGTTAAGTAGTAAGTTCAAACCCTGAACAACTTTTTAAAGACAATTCTATTTCTTCACCAATACAATCATTCAGTCCTAATAATATGTTAAGATATATTTATTAAATATATATTGAACCAGATTATAGTCATAGTGTTACTTTAAGAGCAGAATAAATGTCAAATAATCTGCCAAATGTGTTAACATTTAATACATGTCATGGGGATAACTTTATAAAATTATATCTTCCATTCTAATCCACACCAATTATACTGATATGAATATAAAACGGTATTTAAATTTGAATAAATAAATATATAAATTATGTTTACACCACTATGTATAGACTTAAATTCATAACCGATAAACCCAGACATATACTTTGGTTGCAATTGTTTGCTTAAGAAACCCGTTATAGAGTTTACCTCCATTTTTAACACTACACAGGTCATACATGGCAATCAGTTTTATTTGTGTATATGGGGGACCCGCAAATGCATGCACTGTAAATCTGTAAGAAACTGACAACCATTGTCACATCAAGTGTTCATACAAATCAACTCTGCAAACAAAGCATTACCCTGTGAGAAATCAATATATCAGAACCTATCAATAACATGTTTTATACTTTCTTAACTGATGACAAACCCATATACTGGTATCAAGTTCAGTAAAAATAAATGTATAAATAATTGGGGTTTTGCACATACAGGTTATACGACACATGATATAAGGAAGGAAAATTCCAGACTCACTCTCCAAGTACAAAACAAAAAATTAACATGCAGATTGGAAACAAAAACACAACAACAACTGCAGAATGCTCCTAGAACCTTGATATCTGCAGGGCTGCAGAGTTTCAGCGAATTCTCTCTAATACTCACTTTGTCACCCCTTACAACAAGCATGAGTTACAGGGGTCCTCACTCATTTGGTAGGTTCAAATCAATGAAGTCAAACTAAACAAAGAAATTGCTCAAAAATCAAACTGCAATGTTATGCTACAATGTACACTACATCTATACAAATGGAATCACAGAAACATAAAGCTACAGAAATGCAAATCAGAGGCCCCTGCTTATCTATAAAGATTTAACCCTTTGCTCCATAATCATTTTCTCGGACTCTTCCAAATTGAAAGCATTAATTCACCACGTATCAGCAATGTGCGAATTATGTTTAAATTACCTGACAGAGTGGAAAACAGTGCAGAAAGTTTTGATCGTTACGAGCAATCTGAACTCTTCCTGCACTGTTTTCAAAGGCCTTCTTTGATTGGTGCTGGAAAACGTGTATCCATGGAGCAAAGGGTTAAGTATACCTGAATGTTCCTCATATAATTTCTAAGAAACAAATTCTAATGGCAAAGAAAGCAGAACCAAGGCAGATAGCTTTCAAATCGGAGTCCAGCCACCATGAACACAAAAACTGAAACCGTGTAATGGTTATGTTAAATAAAATAAAGATATATTCATTAACAGGCAAGAATATATTACATGTATGTATAATATACACGAAGAAAAAAATTAAATAACTAAAATTAAAGTTATAGAAAGGATTTGCTACAGGACACCAAGCTTAAAAAATCTAAACAGATATAACTTATGGCTGACTACTGTGGCATGTATTGGTAAAAGTTATTTGAAATAAAGGTTAGCTAGTTAGTTTATTTTGGCAGTAGAGCTATAACACTGGTTACTGGTGTGTTAGGCTTTTATAGACCCACCTCTCGCGATGGCTTTTTCAGGGGTTTCAGACTAGAAAGCTCCCTCTGTGGGTAGCTATACACGGCATCCCCAAATATCTATAAAAACACACGGAGTAAGCATTAGTAGTATCATGCATTGTGTTAAATACATATGAAAATTCAATGGCTGTGTTAACTGATACAAAATCAAAAACAAGAAACCCATGACAGCCAGTGACACTCTACTGGTTCTGAGCATATTTACAAATTCTATACAGTGTTCTTTGTGATTGCAGGCGAGCATAGCAATTTCTTTTTTGACAAACCAACGGTATGTATCAGTGAACCAAACTAGAATTTAGTTGTTTCTGTTAATTGATTCATGGTCTAAAAGTTTATCGTAATTATACATAATATATTCAAGTCTAAATAAAGTTAGCTCTTCTATTTGGATAAACAAAATAATCATTATATTTTTGACAAGTCATGGGAGCATAACTCAATAAAACCTTGTCAGCAAGTAGTAAAAGAATTCATTTCAGCAAACATGTATACATATATTTTTTTACACTTGGAACTTCACCATTTTATAAATTTCTACAAACAATAATTCACTTAGAACCTACAAAATATTTCAAACAATACCAGAAGTGTTAATTTCATTCAATATGTTACCTGTTACTCAAATAATGAAAAAAATGTATTTTTCACAATTTCTATTTTACAATAAGAATTTACGAATGACATAAATGTGTTTGTTTCATTAACAAAGCCATAGAATTGAATGACAATCACTGCAACATAAATTGAACAGAAATGATAAAACACATTTATATATGAGGGATGATCAGAAAGTATGTGGAATTTTTGTAATTCCTCAATTATCACTTGTTTTTACCTAACAATTTAATACATGACATGTGCAGATATAATAATCCCATGTTAATAATTCCGTTGAAAGATTTTCAATGTTGGTAAAGTGGAATATTTGTGACTTATACATGACATGTGTTTTGACTCACAAGGACCCCATTATAGCAGAGGTTGTAAAACCATGTGATATTTTCCTAGACTACTTGACGATGTATGCATGTCATACTCAGATTTTCTTAAGTTTTTCTCAGTTTCGCCATAACCAAACCAATGTTTGTGACAAGCTTAAGCCACGGAGGCTTACTGAGGTGTGACCCCAGAAATGGTAAAAAAATATTTTTTGTTATGCGAGATTGGGGAGTAACAGTGTAGAAGGTAGATGAAATGCGAGATTGGGGAGTAACAGTGTAGAAGGAAGATGATATGCGAGATTGGGGAGTAACAGTGTAGAAGGTAGATGATATGCGAGATTGGGGAGTAACAGTGTAGAAGGAAGATGATATGCGAGATTGGGGAGTAACAGTGTAGAAGGTAGATGATATGCGAGATTGGGGAGTAACAGTGTAGAAGGTAGATGATATGCGAGATTGGGAAATAACAGTGTAGAAAGTAGATGATATGTGAGACTGGCAAGTAACAGTGTAGAAGGTAGATGATATACGAGATTGGGAAATAACAGTGTAGAAAGTAGATGATATGTGAGACTGGCAAGTAACAGTGTAGAAGGTAGATGATATGCGAGATTGGGAAGTAACAGTGTAGAAGGTAGATGATATGCGAGATTGGGGAATAACAGTGTAGAAGGTAGATGATATGCGAGATTGGGGAATAACAGTGTAGAAGGTAGATGATATGCGAGATTGGGAAATAACAGTGTAGAAAGTAGATGATATGTGAGACTGGCAAGTAACAGTGTAGAAGGTAGATGATATGCGAGATTGGGGAGTAACAGTGTAGAAGGTAGATGATATGTGAGATTGGGGAATAACAGTGTAGAAGGTAGATGATATGTGAGACTGGCAAGTAACAGTGTAGAAGGTAAATGATATGCGAGATTGGGAAGTAACAGTGTAGAAGGTAGATGATATGCCAGATTGGGAAGTAACAGTGTAGGAGGTAGATGATATGCGAGATTGGGGAATAACAGTGTAGAAGGTAGATGATATGTGAGACTGGCAAGTAACAGTGTAGAAGGTAGATGATATGCCAGATTGGGAAGTAACAGTGTAGAAGGTAGATGATATGCCAGATTGGGAAGTAACAGTGTAGAAGATAGATGATATACAAGATTGGGAAGTTACAGTGTAGAAAGTAGATGATATGCGAGATTGGGGAGTAACAGTGTAGAAGGTAGATGATATGCGAGATTGGGAAGTAACAGTGTAGAAGGTAGATGATATGTGAGACTGGCAAGTAACAGTGTAGAAGGTAGATGATATGCGAGATTGGGAAGTAACAGTGTAGAAGGTAGATGATATGTGAGACTGGCAAGTAACAGCATAGAAAGTAGATGATATACAAGATTGGGGAGTAACAGTGTAGAAGGTAGATGATATGCGAGATTGGGGAGTAACAGTGTAGAAGGTAGATGATATGTGAGATTGGGAAATAACAGTGTAGAAAGTAGATGATATGTGAGACTGGCAAGTAACAGTGTAGAAGGTAGATGATATGCGAGATTGGGGAGTAACAGTGTAGAAGGTAGATGATATGTGAGATTGGGGAATAACAGTGTAGAAGGTAGATGATATGCGAAATTGGGGAGTAACAGTGTAGAAGGTAGATGATATGAGAGATTGGGGAGTAACAGTGTAGAAAGTAGATGATATGCAAGACTGGGGAGTAACAGCATAGAAAGTAGATGATATACAAGATTGGGGAGTAACAGTGTAGAAGGTAGATGATATACAAGATTGGGGAGTAACAGTGTAGAAGGTAGATGATATGCGAGATTGGGAAGTAACAGTGTAGAAGGTAGATGATATGCGAGATTGGGAAGTAACAGTGTAGAAGGTAGATGATATGCGAGATTGTGGAGTAACAATGTAGAAGGTAGATGATATGCGAGATTGGGGAAAAACAGTGTAGAAGGTAGATGATATGCGAAATTGGGGAGTAACAGTGTAGAAGGTAGATGATATGCGAGATTGGGAAGTAACAGTGTAGAAGATAGATGATATACAAGATGGGGAAGTAACAGTGTAGAAAGTAGATGATATGCGAGATTGGGAAGTAACAGTGTAGAAGGTAGATGATATGCGAGATTGGGAAGTAACAGTGTAGAAGGTAGATGATATGTGAGATTGGGAAGTAACAGTGTAGAAGGTAGATGATATGCGAGATTGGGAAGTAACAGTGTAGAAGGTAGATGATATGCGAGATTAGGAAGTAACAATGTAGAAGGTAAATGATATGCGAGATTGGGGAATAACAGTGTAGAAGGTAGATGATATGCGAGATTGGGAAGTAACAGTGTAGAAGGTAGATGATATGAGAGATTGGGAAGTAACAGTGTAGAAGGTAGATGAAATGTGAGATTGTGGAGTAACAGTGTAGAAGGTAGATGATATGAGAGATTGGGAAGTAACAGTGTAGAAGGTAGATGAAATGTGAGATTGTGGAGTAACAGTGTAGAAGGTAGATGATATGCCAGATTGGGAAGTAACAGTGTAGAAGGTAGATGATATGCGAGATTGGGGAATAACAGTGTAGAAGGTAGATGATATGCGAGATTGGGAAGTAACAGTGTAGAAGGTAGATGAAATGTGAGATTGTGGAGTAACAGTGTAGAAGGTAGATGATATGCCAGATTGGGAAGTAACAGTGTAGAAGGTAGATGATATGCGAGATTGGGGAATAACAGTGTAGAAGGTAGATGATATGCCAGATTGGGAAGTAACAGTGTAGAAGGTAGATGATATGCGAGATTGGGAAGTAACAGTGTAGAAGGTAGATGAAATGCGAGATTGGGAAGTAACAGTGTAGAAGGTAGATGATATGCGAGATTGGGAAGTAACAGGGTAGAAGGTAGATGATATGTGAGATTGGGAAGTAACAGTGTAGAAGGTAGATGATATGCGAGATTGGGAAGTAACAGTGTAGAAGGTAGATGAAATGCGAGATTGGGGAATAACAGTGTAGAAGGAAGATGATATGCGAGATTGGGAAGTAACAGTGTAGAAGGTAGATGATATGCGAGATTGGGAAGTAACAGTGTAGAAGGTAGATGAAATGCGAGATTGGGGAATAACAGTGTAGAAGGAAGATGATATGCGAGATTGGGGAGTAACAGTGTAGAAGGTAGATGATATGCGAGATTGGGAAGTAACAATGTAGAAGGTAGATGATATGCGAGATTGGGAAGTAACAGTGTAGAAGGTAGATGATATGCGAGATTGGAGAATAACAGTGTAGAAGGTAGATGATATGCGAGACTGGCAAGTAACAGTGTAGAAGGTAGATGATATGCGAGATTGGGGAATAACAGTGTAGAAGGAAGATGATATGCGAGATTGGGAAGTAACAGTGTAGAAGGTAGATGATATGCGAGATTGGGAAGTAACAGTGTAGAAGGTAGATGAAATGCGAGATTGGGGAATAACAGTGTAGAAGGAAGATGATATGCGAGATTGGGAAGTAACAGTGTAGAAGGTAGATGATATGCGAGATTGGGAAGTAACAGTGTAGAAGGTAGATGAAATGGGAGATTGGGGAATAACAGTGTAGAAGGAAGATGATATGCGAGATTGGGGAGTAACAGTGTAGAAGGTAGATGATATGCGAGATTGGGAAGTAACAGTGTAGAAGGTAGATGATATGCGAGATTGGGAAGTAACAGTGTAGAAGGTAGATGATATGCGAGATTGGGAAGTAACAGTGTAGAAGGTAGATGATATGCGAGATTGGAGAATAACAGTGTAGAAGGTAGATGATATGCGAGATTGGCAAGTAACAGTGTAGAAGGAAGATGATATGCGAGATTGGGAAGTAACAGTGTAGAAGGTAGATGATATGCGAGATTGGGGAATAACAGTGTAGAAGGTAGATGATATGCGAGATTGGGGAGTAACAGTGTAGAAGGAAGATGATATGCGAGATTGGGAAGTAACAGTGTAGAAGGTAGATGATATGCGAGATTGGGAAGTAACAGTGTAGAAGGTAGATGAAATGTGAAATTGTTGAGTAACAGTGTAGAAGGTATATGATATGCGAGATTGGGAAGTAACAGTGTAGAAGGTAGATGATATGCGAGATTGGGGAATAACAGTGTAGAGGGTAGATGATATGCGAGATTGGGAAGTAACAGTGTAGAAGGTAGATGATATGCGAGATTGGGAAGTAACAGTGTAGAAGGTAAATGATATGCGAGATTGGGAAGTAACAGTGTAGAAGGTAGATGATATGCGTGATTGGGAAGTAACAGTGTAGAAGGTAGATGATATGCGAGATTGGGAAGTAACAGTGTAGAAGGTAGATGATATGCGTGATTGGGAAGTAACAGTGTAGAAGGTAGATGATATGCGTGATTGGGAAGTAACAGTGTAGAAGGTAGATGATATGCGAGATTTATAAGTAACAGTGTAGAAGGTAGATGATATGCGAGACTGGGAAGTTACAGTGTAGAAGGTAAATGATAAATTTACAAAGGGAATACAACAGCTCCTACAGAAAAGGCAATAGTATATTGAGGTGGAATATTTCTGAAAAGAGTAAAAATGATTTCAAAAAAATCTCTAATACTTTCGGAGCAGCAGCAAAAGTCCACCTACTTTCTTTCTGTCCCTCATATGCATACCAGTAATTATATTAACAATTATAGTAACTACAGTAGTTTTTCTAACAACAACAAAACACAGTGACTTAGGTTATTTAAGATACTACACATTTAGTAATTTAAAATAAATAATTATAACATCTTTTACATGCCAATGAGTCATTTGTTCAACAATGAAATCAATACAAATAATATTTTCCTACTAAGATATAATTCACACAAGAAAGTATTTTCTGTTTTAAATTGAAACCTGATGATGGTTGTTATTATCTCAAAGACATATATGCCCCCACATCCACCACGCCTGCACCTAGTGAAATATTGATTAAATGCATGAGACGGTGTAACATTACTGTGTCCCTTTAAAGATTTTGTCTTTTTTCTTATTAATAAACCTTGAAGCTCTGTCAGAAATAAAATCCTAAATATAAAAACCTTCTCGACTGACCTCTATATCTAGACTACATATACAGTCAAACCTGTCTTAAACAGCCAGTCAAGGAAAGGAGCAAAAGTGGCATTTTAAGACATTGTTTAATGCAGGTCAATTTGCTCCAAGAGCATATAAATGGGAAACATCAAATGTGACTGCTTAATACAAGTGGCTGCTTAACAGAGGTGACTTTATACCTGTACTGTACTTGAACTGTATTATTGAGTTGATAAGTTGTAGATGTAAAAATCAAATACATGAATATATTGGAAACATAAAAAAGAATATTATTTATTTTAAGTAGACAACATTCTGCTTGTATATTTTTCCACATAGATAAGAGGCTATGTAGCAGTAAATTCTGCAGGACTACTCTCACCTTCATTGGCTCTACACAGATATTTGCTGGAAAATCTTTCACTACAAACAACCATCATATATAGATGAACCAGGACTCAAGTTTTCCTTTCAACAAACAATATCAAAGAATAATTCCTAGTCAAATAAGTTATTAAAATTTTTTTTTTTTTTTAATGCTAAGTAATAAAAGAAATCAAGTGTCATGCAGACCGCAAACATATTTGGTCTTATTTTGTACACAACAGACACCAACAAGCAATCTGGAGCAATCATACACAGCCTCAGACACAGAATTACAACAGTACCTCAAGAGGAACAGCACATCATGAACCAATACAACAATTCATGGAGAGAAAAAATGTTTACCACCATCCTTTGTAAATGCATCAATCAAAAGTTAATATTTTTAAAAAAACGATCACCTTTTCTTTTTTCAATTTGGCGAGCAAAGCAGCAAATTTGTTCTTCTGAAATATGTTCAACACATACTCTGTCACAATGTACAACATTAGGTTTTCTTACACCACACACTCTGTCACAATGTACAACATTAGGTTTACTTACACCACACACACTGTCACAATGTACAACATTAGGTTTTCTTACAACAAACACTCTGTCACAATGTACAACATTAGGTTTTCTTACAACAAACACTCTGTCACAATGTACAACATTAGGTTTTCTTACAACACACACTCTGTCACAATGTACAACATTAGGTTTTCTTACAACACATACGCTGTCACAATGTACAACATTAGGTTTTCTTACAACACATACGCTGTCACAATGTACAACATTAGGTTTTCTTACAACAAACACTCTGTCACAATGTACAACATTAGGTTTTCTTACAACAAACACTCTGTCACAATGTACAACATTAGGTTTTCTTACAACAAACACTCTGTCACAATGTACAACATTAGGTTTTCTTACAACACACACTCTGTCACAATGTACAACATTATGTTTTCTTACAACACATACTCTGTCACAATGTACAACATTAGGTTTTCTTACACCACACACACTGCCACAATGTACAACATTAGGTTTTCTTACAACAAACACTCTGTCACAATGTACAACATTAGGTTTTCTTACACCACACACACTGTCATAATGTACAACATTAGGTTTTCTTACAACACACACTCTGTCATAATGTACAACATTAGGTTTTCTTACACCACATACGCTGTCACAATGTACAACATTAGGTTTTCTTACACCACACACACTGTCACAATGTACAACATTAGGTTTTCTTACAACACACACTCTGTCACAATGTACAACATTAGGTTTTCTTACAACAAACACTCTGTCACAATGTACAACATTAGGTTTTCTTACAACAAACACTCTGTCACAATGTACAACATTAGGTTTTCTTACAACACACACTCTGTCACAATGTACAACATTAGGTTTCCTTACAACACATACTCTGTCACAATGTACAACATAAGGTTTTCTTACACCACACACACTGTCACAATGTACAACATTAGGTTTTTCTTACAACACACACTGTCACAATGTACAACATTAGGTTTTCTTACAACAAACACTCTGTCACAATGTACAACATTAGGTTTTCTTACACCACACACACTGTCACAATGTACAACATTAGGTTTTCTTACAACACACACTCTGTCACAATGTACAACATTAGGTTTTCTTACAACAAACACTCTGTCACAATGTACAACATTAGGTTTTCTTACAACAAACACTCTGTCACAATGTACAACATTAGGTTTTCTTACACCACATACGCTGTCACAATGTACAACATTAGGTTTTCTTACACCACATACGCTGTCACAATGTACAACATTAGGTTTTCTTACACCACATACGCTGTCACAATGTACAACATTAGGTTTTCTTACACCACACACACTGTCACAATGTACAACATTAGGTTTTCTTACAACACACACTCTGTCACAATGTACAACATTAGGTTTTCTTACAACAAACACTCTGTCACAATGTACAACATTAGGTTTTCTTACAACAAACACTCTGTCACAATGTACAACATTAGGTTTTCTTACAACACACACTCTGTCACAATGTACAACATTAGGTTTTCTTACAACACATACTCTGTCACAATGTACAACATCAGGTTTTCTTACACCACACACACACTGTCACAATGTACAACATTATGTTTTCTTACACCACACACACACTGTCACAATGTACAACATTAGGTTTTCTTACAACACATACTCTGTCACAATGTACAACATTAGGTTTTCTTACAACACATACTCTGTCACAATGTACAACATTAGGTTTTCTTACAACACATACTCTGTCACAATGTACAACATTAGGTTTTCTTACAACACATACTCTGTCACAATGTACAACATTAGGTTTTCTTACAACACATACTCTGTCACAATGTACAACATTAGGTTTTCTTACACCACATACGCTGTCACAATGTACACCATTAGGTTTTCTTACACCACATACTCTGTCACAATGTACACCATTAGGTTTTCTTACAACACATACTCTGTCACAATGTACACCATTATGTTTTCTTACAACACATACTCTGTCACAATGTACAACATTAGGTTTTCTTACACCACATACGCTGTCACAATGTACACCATTAGGTTTTCTTACAACACATACTCTGTCACAATGTACACCATTATGTTTTCTTACAACACATACTCTGTCACAATGTACAACATTAGGTTTTCTTACACCACATACGCTGTCACAATGTACAACATTAGGTTTTCTTACACCACATACTCTGTCACAATGTACAACATTAGGTTTTCTTACAACACACACTCTGTCACAATGTACAACATTAGGTTTTCTTACAACAAACACTCTGTCACAATGTACAACATTAGGTTTTCTTACAACACACACTCTGTCACAATGTACAACATTAGGTTTTCTTACAACACACACTCTGTCACAATGTACAACATTAGGTTTTCTTACAACACACACTCTGTCACAATGTACAACATTAGGTTTTCTTACAACACACACTCTGTCACAATGTACAACATAAGGTTTTCTTACAACACACACTCTGTCACAATGTACAACATTATGTTTTCTTACAACAAACACTCTGTCACAATGTACAACATTAGGTTTTCTTACAACAAACACTCTGTCACAATGTACAACATTATGTTTTCTTACAACACATACTCTGTCACAATGTACAACATTAGGTTTTCTTACAACAAACACTCTGTCACAATGTACAACATTATGTTTTCTTACAACACATACTCTGTCACAATGTACAACATTAGGTTTTCTTACAACACATACTCTGTCACAATGTACAACATTAGGTTTTCTTACACCACACACACTGTCACAATGTACAACATTAGGTTTTCTTACAACACATACTCTGTCACAATGTACAACATTAGGTTTTCTTACACCACACACACTGTCACAATGTACAACATTAGGTTTTCTTACAACACACACACTGTCACAATGTACAACATTAGGTTTTCTTACACCACACACACTGTCACAATGTACAACATTAGGTTTTCTTACAACACACACTCTGTCACAATGTACAACATTAGGTTTTCTTACACCACATACGCTGTCACAATGTACACCATTATGTTTTCTTACAACACATACTCTGTCACAATGTACAACATTATGTTTTCTTACACCACATACTCTGTCACAATGTACAACATTAGGTTTTCTTACAACAAACACTCTGTCACAATGTACAACATTAGGTTTTCTTACACCACATACTCTGTCACAATGTACAACATTAGGTTTTCTTACAACACACACTCTGTCACAATGTACAACATTAGGTTTTCTTACAACAAACACTCTGTCACAATGTACAACATTAGGTTTTCTTACAACACACACTCTGTCACAATGTACAACATTAGGTTTTCTTACAACACACACTCTGTCACAATGTACAACATTAGGTTTTCTTACAACAGACACTCTGTCACAATGTACAACATTAGGTTTTCTTACAACACACACTCTGTCACAATGTACAACATTAGGTTTTCTTACAACAAACACTCTGTCACAATGTACAACATTATGTTTTCTTACAACACATACTCTGTCACAATGTACAACATTAAGTTTTCTTACAACAAACACTCTGTCACAATGTACAACATTAGGTTTTCTTACACCACATACGCTGTCACAATGTACACCATTATGTTTTCTTACAACACATACTCTGTCACAATGTACAACATTAGGTTTTCTTACACCACATACTCTGTCACAATGTACAACATTAGGTTTTCTTCAAAACATACTCAGTCACAATGTACAACATCAGGTTTTCTTACAACATATGCTCAGTCACAATGTACAACATCAGGTTTTCTTACAACATATACTCTGTCACAATGCACAACATAAGGTTTTCTTACAACATATACTCTGTCACAATGTACAACATCAGGTTTTCTTACAACATATGCTCAGTCACAATGTACAACATAAGGTTTTCTTACAACATATACTCTGTCACAATGTACAACATTAGTGTTTCTTACAATCCATATTCTGACATACTTGATGTACAACATTAGGTTTTCTTACAATCCGTATTCTGACATACTTGATGTACAACATTAGGTTTTCTTACACTCCATATTCTGACATACTTGATGTACAACATTAGGTTTTCTTACACTCCATATTCTGACAGACTTGATGTACAACATTAGATTTTCTTACAAAACATATTCTGACATACTTGATGTACAAGGTGTAAGCCCACCATTGATTTTTGTTCTTTATTCTATAGTAAATAATAAAAGTTTGAAGGCTTGTCATTCATAGAGAGAGAGAGACATAAATGAAAGAAGTGAAATTTCCATTTTTAAATTACTGTTTGTAAACCTCTGCACTAACAAAATATGTTAAATATGAAAAGTAGAGGTCATGTGTCATACAAGAGATTCTTTTTCTGTTCAGTGTGTACACTGTCGACAAAGTGGAAGTAGATTTCGAATATACCAATTTCCAAGCATCAATTTTTTTTTTCTAAATTCACATCATTCAGTAAATGATTTAAAACTGTTCAAAATTACATTAATAATGTCACTTAAATAAAAAAAAACCATCAAAATAAGGAAAATGCATTTTTAAAGAAGAAGCAACAAGGATTATTTATAACTGCCATTATGCGACTATTCCATGGAAACATTTACTGTTTCAACAGTGGTACTATGCCTACAACATTATGTCTTCTTACAAAACATATTCAGGCAGAACTAATGATGCCCAACATTAGGTTTTCTTACAAAACATATTCTGACATACTTGATATACAATATTATGTTTTTTTACAAAACATGGACATAAGTTGATGCATAGCACTAGCTTTTCTTCAAACATTTCTTTTAACAGATTTCATGATACTGTTATTGAAATGAAGACATATAAAATTAAAAGCTAAGATCAATGATTGATATTTTTGCTTCATCCAAATGTTATGCTAGCCATTTTTAATGGTATTTTATTTACAAATTTCCAATTTGTTTCCTTTTATTTATCTCTATACAACAGTTTTTAAAATAATTAACTAAAGGGGCAGAGAAAATTAATTAACTACAAGGCAGGCATATAGAAAAAATACAGAGCAGACACAAGTAACAAACTTTGGGGCAGAGATAAATAATGAACTTCAGGCCAGACATAAATAATGAACTTCGGGGCAGACATAAATAATGGACTTGTGGGCTGATGTAAATAATGGACTTCAGGGCTGATATAAATTATGGACGTGGGGGCTGACGTAAATGAATAATGAATTCCAGGGTTGAGACAAATAATGAACTTCGGGGCAGACATAAATAATGAACTTCGAGCAAACATAAATAATGAACATTTGGGCTGATGTAAATAAATACTGGTAATGAATTCCAAGGTTGACAAATAATAAATAAAAACTTTAGACAATTAATGAACATCAGGGAAACTTATATTTATAAGACTTGGTCAAACCAATCTCTTCCAATTTTCTCTCAAATTTCAGGTATTTCTGCAACAACTAATCTTATTTCTTCATCCACATTTTATGATTAAAATAAATTAACAACAGTGCTATCCAGATCTCATACCTCAATTCTTCTAATATCTTTATAGTTATCAAGAAACATTAAAGATGCATCACCTATAACTGTCCATTTAGTAAAATATTGAAAGTTAATTGAATCACAAAGAGGTAGGTCCTATCCGAAGATAGCAGTTAATACCGATCATGTAGTTAATCTTCTGGCCAATAATTAACTTTGTCACAGGACATGATTTAGTATATAGCTAACAAAACAAAAGAATTTTACACTACAGAGACAAAATACAATATAAGTTATTGAACAGAATATCCATAATATATAATGTTTAATATAAATATGCAGTTTTACTGTTAAGATCAAAAAAATGTCGGTGATATAGGTGTAGCCTCTTTAAAAAAAAGTACATATTTTGTTAAAGCTATCATGTCCTACTACCTGCAAAAGCAGCTATATCCCGGGGATACACACAGACAGTTAGTGGTGTCATTTACACTGTAAATTCTACACACATGCAATTATATATGATGTGAGCTGTTGAAGTGTTATTACATCACAATGCTCACCTTTGGACGTTCTCCCTCTGTGGGCATATCTACAACATGTTCCCCACCTGGTCCATTGCCCACTACAGTAACTGAAAATACAGCAGTATTAAGTTACAATATGTCTGCATATTTATAGCACTTAACTGACAGCATCAGACCATTCAGTAGAACACATTTTTTAACCAAACTGAATGAACAAAAATTATAAGGATGAAACAAAGTTTTTTTATGTTCTACACCTTTTGATTACCACATTGGATAAGTCAAGATAAAACAAGAGCTGTCTGAAGATTCAAACACTTGTGTACGTTATCAGTTTATTTTTCGTACATTGAAAAGTAAGTTTCATCCGGCAGATACATAAAAAAAACATGAACTACTTTCTCTCGAGTAGCTTTAAACAACTAGGAAGTAGTTAATAGGTGCTTATGAAAAGAGCTACATCTTCAGTACACTCAGATATTGTTATAACGCGGTAGCTGGGATCCACTGAATGAAAGCAAGATATACACGGAACCGCATTATAAATATCCCAAGGTGCACTGCACTACATTATTTGGCAATACTACTTACGGTCAAAGTACCGTAAACGAACACATGGTAACATGTGATAAATATGACAGAACATTGTTTGTCAGTATAAATAAATTAAAAGCAATGATGTTTAAAACAATTATAACTCGTTATCATTTCAGTCTGAATTATCAAGGTGTAATTGATGCACAAATACACAGTCACAGTTTGGAAAAACATAACAAACTCACAAACATTTAGCGATTTACATGAGATTTTAGATCAATTCATCAATAATTATACTGTGTGTTTTTAATGAATCTGGTTGAAAATATCAATTTTAAATTTGGGAGCCATAGAAAAACTGCGTTATAACAAGTTTCGTGTTATATCGGACCGAGTTATAACAGGACGCTAGTGTATGTAACTCTCTGCCTTCCCAAAGAGTGGCAAAAAAAGCCTGGCGACTAAAAAAAATAAATTACACATGCACTTAGTAGTGGGTCTATGGTGCCGTCTTAAGATCACTTAACTCCCACTGCTAAAGTCGTAGGTTCAAGTTCTCGTTGCTCCCGACACTTTATGTGAGAAGGTTTGTCAGTTACTTGCGGAAGGATGGTGCTTCTATTCAGATTCAGTCTGAGGTCTTCCTCAACCATTAAAACTGGATATGCCATATATAACCTAAAATAAGTTGAAAATGTGTTAAACCCCATTAAAAAAAAGTTGAAAAATATGCCATTGATATGATACTCTACTGTATGTTTGTTTTATAATACCTTGCATGTCACCTCCGTCCCTCTCTCCTTCCATGAGAGCATCACACCTGAAC
Organism: Panopea generosa; assembly: GCA_029582155.1. Classification (NCBI taxonomy): domain Eukaryota; kingdom Metazoa; phylum Mollusca; class Bivalvia; order Adapedonta; family Hiatellidae; genus Panopea; species Panopea generosa. Next base: position 19,341,354 of record CM055908.1, on the reverse strand, counting down.
TTCTCCAGAGATTTCAGCACATGTATCCCTACTGTAGGTCGTCGTCCAAACTGACGATGGTCACGCACACGCACATTCACGGGGGGCATGTACAGCTCTTCTTTGGGAAGCATCTGAAGTAAGACAATATGGGAATATTTACTATAATACAAACTGCAGAAACTTACGATTCCTTCAAATATTCTAACAAAATATACAAGACATGCATTCATGAGGCCAATGGGTCTTAATGGTCACCTGAATAACCATAATACATTCACGTAAGTCTATTCAGTCATAAGAAATAATGTTTTTTGTCAATTTTTCTTATATAGATTTAGTTAAATAGGCCCCACCCCTGGGCCAAACCTTGAAACCTAGGGGCATCAAATTCAAAAATTTTATACAGGACCCATAGGCGTCAATAATCATGCTCATAATTTGTTTCTGAATCCTTCCTATCATAAGAGGAAATTTTTTAAAGGTTACCTTAATTTTTTTAGGCCCCATCGCCAGAGCCAGACCGTGAGACCGTGAGACCCAGGGACATGCAAATCATAATTTTTATAAGGGACCCATATGTGTTCATAATCATGCTTATCATTTGTTTCCCAGTGTTTCCTATATTAAAAGAAGATTTTTAAAGTTTACTTTGAATTTGACTGTTATGGCCCCAACCCCAAGGCCCAAGGGGGTGGGGACCATACATTTCACAATTTTGATAGGGGCCAAAGATGCATATAACATTTCATTACGATTGAGTTTACGGTTTTTGAGAAGTCGAAAATGTCTGTTGTTTATGGATGGATGACACATGATGACGAACATAAGGTGATCACAAAAGGTGTCTTGAGACAAAGTTTCAGGTGACCTAATAATAATAACATAATTCATATCATGTGCAATTGTGAAATTCTGCACTGCGTTCCGAATTTCATACTTGTAGGTGGCCATAGATTTTTGAGAAAAAAAAAATTGCAGTGGAGTGGAAGTGACAAATCTGTGATTTTATTGAGGGAAATTTATAGGGAATAAAGCATGTTTTGGGCTGCAGATGAGAGTGCTGGAGGCTACATGGATCCATCAAAGATATCTGTTTTTCTGAGTATTAACATAACCACTCTTTCCTGTGATCCTGGGAGATTATACATTACAGCTATATTCGCAAGTAATTGAAAACTTGCCCACTTAAATCAACCATGGAAGACAAATGACAATAAGACACTTTGCTATAAATCAATCATCATCATGATTGTGGCTGGGCAGGGATTCAGGGCTGGAAAATTCCACTCGTCCGTTTGCCAATGTGAGTGAACATTTGGTCAGGACAAGTAATATTAAAGAAACTGACCTTAATATTTCCCTGATTTTAAGCATTCAATTGAAAAAATGTTGGAAAGGGAGGACAAGTAACTTTTATAAGAAATTTCAAGCCATGTGAGGATTCAAACTCACGGCCCCTGGATTAAGAGGCAGATGTGCTATGGATTGAGCTAAAAGGCCCAGCTTCCAACAAATAAAATGATATTCTAACAATTTCTGAATAACAATATCTATGATTTAAGTTTACTATGAGGTTTATCACTTTAACAATTAAACTGTAATATAAATGACAGACACTACTGTCACACTCACCACATCAAAGAAGAGATGGGGCTCCTTAAAGTTGGGATTCCTCTTTGTGTTCTTGATCAAGGTTGACTCCACCACATTGCCAGATACCTCAAACTCTATACTAGGAGACGTGACCGAAGACAGCTGGAACTTCTTCATGTTTCTTACACCCCAGCATAAAATCTACAAAAAGCAATAAACATTTAAATATGTTTTATTGTTTCTAGTTACTTAACTGGTTTCATAATAAGTAAAACTAGGAATGTGTCCATCAACTTAAATACCCCTGCTATTGCTTGGAAGATTTACCATCATTGTATCAAATTTCACCAATAGTAGGAAGATTCACCAACATTGTATCAAATTTCACACATAGTTGGAAAATTCACCAATATTGTATCAAATTTCACCAATAGTAGGAAGATTCACCAACATTGTATCAACTTTCACCCATAGTTGGAAAATTCACCAACATTGTATCAAATTTTACCCACAGTAGGAAGATTCACCAACATTGTATCAAATTTTACCAACAGTAGGAAGATTCACCAACATTGTATCAAATTTCACCAACAGTTGGAAAATTCACCAACATCGTATCAAATTTCACCAACAGTAGGAAGATTCACCAACATTGTATCAAATTTCACCAACAGTAGGATAATTCACCAACATTGTATCAAATTTCACCAACATCATATCAAATTTCACCAACAGTAGGAAAATTCACCAACTTTGTATCAAATTTCACCAATAGGTGGAAGATTTGCCATCATTGTATCAAATATCACCAACATTGTATCAAATTTCACCAACAGTAGGAAGATTCACCAACATTGTATCAACTTTCACCAACAGTAGGAAGGTTCACCAACATTGTATCAACGTTCACCTGTAGTTGGAAAATTCACCTACATTATATCAAATTTCACCCACATTTGGAAAATTCACCAACATTGTATCAACTTTCACCTGTAGTTTAAAAATTCACCATCATTGTATCAAATTTCACCCGTAGTTGGAAAATTCACCAACATTGTATCAAATTTCACCAACAGTAGAAAGATTCACCATCATTGTATCAACTTTCACCAACAGTAGGAAGATTCACCAACATTGTATCAACTTTCACCCATAGTTGGAAAATTCACCAACATTGTATCAAATTTCACCCACAGTTGGAAAATTCACCAACATTGTATCAAATTTCACCAACAGTAGGAAGATTCACCAACATTGTATCAAATTTCACCCATAGTTGGAAAATTCACCAACATTGTATCAAATTTCACCAACAGTAGAAAGATTCACCAACATTGTATCAAATTTCATCAACAGGTGGAAGATTCACCAACATTGTATCAAATTTCACCAACAGTAAGAAAATTCACCAACATTGTATCAAATTTCACCAACAGTAGGAAGATTCACCAACATGGAAAATTCACCAACATGGAAAATTCACCAACATTGTATCAAATTTCACAAACAGTAGGAAGATTCACCAACATTGTATCAACTTTCACCCATAATGGGAAAATTCACCAACATTGTATCAAAATTCACCCACAGTTGGAAAATTCACCAACATTGTATCAACTTTCATCCATAGTTGGAAAATTCACCAACATTGTATCAAATTTCACCAACAGTAGGAAGATTCACCAACATTGGATAAATTTCAACAACAGTAGGAAGATTCACCAACATTGTATCAACTTTCACCCATAGTTGGAAAATTCACCTACATTGTATCAAATTTCACCCACAGTTGGAAAATTCACCAACATTGTATCAACTTTCACCCGTAGTTGGAAAATTCACCAACATTGTATCAAATTTCACCAACAGTAGGAAGATTCACCAACATTGTATCAAATTTCACCCGTAGTTGGAAAATTCACCAACATTTTATCAAATTTCATCCATAGTTGGAAAATTCACCAACATTGTATAAAATTTCACCAACAGGTGGAAGATTCACCAACATTGTATCAAATTTTACCAACAGTAGGATTATTCACCAACATTGTATCAAATTTCACCAACAGTAGGAAGATTCACCAACATTGTATCAAATTTCACCAACAGTAGGAAAATTCACCAACATTGTATCAACTTTCACCAATAGTAGGAAGATTCACCAACATTGTATCAAATTTCACCCATAGTTGGAAAATTCACCAACACTGTATCAAATTTCACCAATAGTAGGAAGATTCACCAACATTGTATCAAATTTCACACATAGTTGGAAAATTCACCAACATTGTATCAAATTTCACCAACAGTAGGAAGATTCACCAACATTGTATCAAATTTGACCCGCAGTTGGAAAATTCACAAACATTGTATCAAATTTCACCAACAGTAGGAAGATTCACCAACATTGTATCAACTTTCACCAACAGTAGGAAAATTCACCATCATTGTATCAAATTTCACACATAGTTGGAAAATTCACCAACATTGTATCAAATTTCACCAACAGTAGGAAGATTCACCAACATTGTATCAACTTTCATCCATAGTTGGAAAATTCACCAACATTGTATCAAATTTCACCCACAGTTGGAAAATTCACCAACATGGTATCAAATTTCTCCAACAGTAGGAAAATTCACCAACATTGTATCAACTTTCACCCATAGTTGGAAAATTCACCAACATTGTATCAAATTTCACCCACAGTAGGAAAATTCACCAACATTGTATCAAATTTCACCAACATTAACTTGGCTAAGTAGAAAAAAAACACCTTAGAAATATATAACATAGAAATGCATACAGGATAAAGTAAAACAAAACAGTTTTTAAGTACTGACACAGTTAAGTGATTGTTAGTGAAATGGACTCCACAGTCAATTTACTAAATATCTACTATTTTGCTTAAATGGTGGCACCTTAATTGTAATATCTGTGTGCAGAACAACATAACCATGTATCCTACCTCTATGGCTGTCCTCTGCATGACAGGCCTGATGCCATTTGGCACAGAAAACAGGTCTCCTCTCTTGGGAGGCATGAATGGTAGGTCCTTCCCATTATTCTGAAATAAGTAATATCGTAAAACATTTGTTTACTGTATTTTTTTTTGATAATGTGATGGCTTGCAAAAATTCAATTAACATTTAAAACTTAAAATAAGCATAATAATTGTCAATGCAAAACAAAATTCGTAAGCAGATAGTATCTTATTAACATTCAGGTTTGGCTGGCATTCACAGCAAATTTTCAGCAAAATTTCATCATCATAATCATCATCAGCAGCAGCAGCTTTATCATGATCATCATCATCAGCTTTATATAAAACAAATCATAACAAAACACCATTATTACATTGGTTTTCCCTGAGAATATGGAGTACAGGACACATGTGTAATGTCCTGGTAAACATACACTGTTCAATCTTTCATGAAAAAGCTCTGATTTGAACCTTGACCCTGACCAGGATCATAACCTACAACTGGCTAATGAATAAGTTTTTAAAGGGGTTTAATACCGTTTTCAACACATTTCAAGTTATATATGGCATATCCAGTTTCATTGTTGGAGAAAGACCTCAGAATGAATATGAGTAGAACCACCAATCACAGAAGGCCTTTGAAAACAGTGCAGGAAGAGTTCAGATTGCTCGTAACAAGCAATCTGAACACTTCCTGCACTGTTTTCCACTCTGTTCAAGTAACTGGCAAACTTTCTCACATAAAGTTTTTGGAGTGAACAGGACTGTAACCTATGACATTAGCAGTGAGGTAAGTGACCTTGAGATGACACTTAGACCACTCGGCCACAGAGAACCCTCTAACGAAATAAGACATTTTAAACACATCTTTGTCAAGTGGATAAATTATTATCAAAGTTATAAAAAAAATAAAAATTTAAGCATAACCAAACTTTAGAGGTAAGACTAACATACAAGAATAATGGTCAACATTGTAGAACCATAAAATCTTATGTACTGGAAATAGAATTTTTTCATTTCAAATTTCAATACAAAATATATCAAAGGCTATATACATGTACTATGCAAGCAAGTGTGCTACCTACAAAACCAAGGGTTTCAATACCAATGTTAGCCCCAATCACAACACCTTTGAAGCAATTTACCCCTATGGAGCAATGTTTATACTGTTCTAAATGGATTGCACATTAACAGACACCTCTAGAAAAAAAAGTCATCACCTTTTTTTTTGGACATTTTTTTTTAACAGAAAATATATTTCAACACACATGCTATGTCAATGTTATACATTAGTTATACAGGTATGTACATGTTTCAGGTGCATATTAGGCAGCGTACACATATTTGAATACCTCTGATTGTTAAGTTGACACTTTCATTTTGCGAGGTGTATTACATAATGGGATTATGTGACATGGGTGTAAGCTCACAATAACAATTTCATACTCAGTGAGTAGTCCACTGTATGAAGTAATAGTGTTAACTTCTCTTATACAGCAATGAGTAAGTAGTACGCTGTATGAAGTCAAAGTGTTAACTTTACTTATACAGCAATGAGTAAGTAGTACACTGTATAAAGTAATAGTGTTAACTTTACTTATACAGCAACGTGTAGTACGCTGTATGAAGTCAAAGCGTTAACTTTACTTATACAGTAATGTGGAGTACCCTGTATGAAGTCATAGTGTTCACTTTACTTATACAGCAGTGTGGAGTACACTGTATGAAGTCAAAGTGTTAACTTTACTTATACAGCAGTGTGGAGTACCCTGTATGAAGTCATAGTGTTAACTTTACTTATACAGCAATGAGTAAGTAGTACACTGTATAGAATGAAAGTGTTAACTTCTCTGCCACAAAAGTAATGTTGGTGCTATGTTTCTTTAAACATTAATACATTATAACCCTTATCATGCTGAGCACGCTGCACATAGATTTCCCAACTGCTTAGCGGCTAGACAAACATGGCTGTTTGGATGCATAGAGGAATATTCGACTTGTGATGATGTTTTACGTCAAAAATTTCAATGAAATCACCTTGAGGTCAGAACTGTAAGATTGACACTGAAGGTGGGTGGGTTTCAAGCAACAGTGAACCAGTGATTAGTTGAACAAATAATGTAAATAAAATCATGGGAGAATATAAATATAAATCAAAAGTTTTTTAATAAATAAATAATCAATGAATTGTGTTAAACTGAAATAATTATATAGGTTGTATTATAGGAGTGTTTCATAAATACAAAAATGAAATAAAATTAAAACTATATTTTAGATCACATAATTGGCCCACAAATAGCTGATTCATTTTTATATATTTCATCATGTTTTCAGAATTACAATTTCCATCTCCGCAAGTAACTGATAACATTACCATTTGAATCAGAGGTGAGACACAATGTCGTGAATGTGGCCATAATTTATTAGAAAATTCCAATGTTGTGTTTCTTATATATTCTTCTTTAAAATTGTGCAGGTTATCATATAAGACATTGTGGGGTTATGTTAACATAGGTTATGTTAAGATACCCCCTGGTGTATGTTAACCTATGCAGCAGTGGTGAAACAGACAGGCCTAATTGACTGTAGCATGACAAGGGTTAATTGTTTTTCCAGCTAAATTATGACAAAATAAACTACAGAATACAAAGAGTAAAACTAGCACTAATTCTGGCGACAGTAATTCTGGGGTGACAAAAGTTCCGTCCTATCAAATTCCAGTTGCACCTGATTATATATACAGATACCAGTTTATTTTTTCTAATATAATTATACATATTGGGATCTTATAATTATATCATATAACATACTAATTCAAGTACTGTTGTCTCACTAAACAGTTTCGAGTGAATAGCATATTTTATTATATATCATCATGAATGCTTCAATCTGATTGGTTGAAACCCGAACTAATCAGGTCAAATAAAATTAACTATTGACCACTTATTCCTTCAAAAATGAACTATTGACCACTTATTCTGTCGAAACCGGTTTCACCCGGTTAATGATCAATAGTTAAAACAAAACGTTCTTCCGTTCTAATGCTGATAGTCCATTCAAACTCCATTTGCTCTACTCGATAAAACAACAGTTAAACTGAACTGTACCACTTTTTTAACACTTAAATATATTTAAACCATTTTCCCCAACTGATATGTTTATATAATGATGTAGGTTGTATACGTAGTGGCGTTGATAGTGTTATTTTGATCAAGAGCGGATCCAGCATGTAGATAAATACTGGTGACATTGTACTTTGAATAGTTGGACTTTTTTTAAGTCAGATAATATATGAGGGTTAAGAATGTAACCCAGATAGTTGAATTTGTTAGTGGAGAACAGACATGCAAAGGCTATGAAAAAACTTAATATGCTTTTCACACCTCTGTTAACCATTGACGGCTAAAAAGGTTGATAGTTGTATATAGTCTTACTAGCTGACGACACATTTCAAACAACAGCGCATGATATCAAAACATGAAATACCTGCCTGCAAATCAATTATTTTTACATAAACCAAAAAGCTTACATATCGTTAACATATTAGTAAGAAGTTTTACTCCCTGAAAATTTGCTACAAAAACTAAACACTTTCCATCTTAATTTTGTTTCATGATCTGGTTAAATCAGCCGTTGATCAACTGATACCAGTAACAATAACGATATTTATTTTGGTCCAGGAATTCTTGATTTGTGTAATGTTTTTAAATTGTATGTGAAATTTAATTTTGACTAACAGATCAGAAACGTAAATTACAAACGGATGGATTAAAGCAACACATCCACGTTTGAACTTTTAAAAAAAAATTTAATTGAGTTATGAGCACATTTCCCATACAAACATATGATCAATTAGCTGTATATGAGCATATAAACACAATCCGGAACAAAATGATGCCCAAATTATAATGCGTGACTAACACTTTATAAAACAAGCGTGTAGATCACCCGAGTCAAAAAAAGTTGTCAAAATGACTTTCAAGGCAGGTAAAGTACACTACGCACTAAAACGTGAAGTTTTTTAATACGACTCGCATAATTCAATTTGAAATCAAGTTGGAATCCTCGGCAATTTAGAAATAACTTATAAAGCGTTTGTCACGCTTTATAATTTGGACATCTTTTTTTATAATTCTAAAGCGTTCTGAATAGTGTTTGTTAGCACATATACAGCTCACTGACTATATATTCATGTATGGGAAATGTGCTCACAACTCAATTGAAAAACTTTTTAAAAAAGTTTAAACGTGGATGTGTTGCTTTAACAATGCCGTACCGCTATAACGCTAATTTTTAAAATGAGTTATTAATGTGAATCTATAAATATACATGTAGGGTTGAAAGGTGACAGAAGCCATCTCTGGTGAGGATATATAAAAGATAACATTTCACAGATTCCCTGCCCCTTAATTACAGTTAAACTAAAGCGATTACATTCTTGCAGCCATAAAAAACTTTGCAATCTGAATAAATGATGAAGTCCTCCATGTAACATATCCTAAAACACTACAACAATAGTCAACTTATAACAAAAGATGGTACTTAGAAAATCATGAAAGGTATGGGGATATTTTCATCAAAATGGTCAGTATTATGTCAACCCCGTGTTAGCAGATGTATCTAACCATTCAAAGCAATAGCAAATCTTGCTTGTTGTTTTCCTGGGTATATATAATCAGTATTCGACATATGCAGATAAGGTGTCTTTTTCACTGAGAAAACACATTGTTATAAAAGGGATCAAACTCATGACCCAAGGACCCCTGGGTCCAATTCCAATGCTCTACCACAGATGCCTGTACAAAGGATGGCAATTCACTTTCCTTATAGTGGCTGCCTAACACTGGGTTGACATGTAAAGCTAGCAGTGCCAATGTTTAATACTTTTCAACAGCTTCATTGCAGATTCGAAATGGGATTTTAATAAAAAGATCATTAAAACTTATGTGCAAATAATGCCTTGATTTTATCAGTCTACTCTAGACTACGTCCATACACTAGAAAAATTGAACAATGAAATAAGTGATGAATTGTAAAATTTAACATGCTAAATGTAAATACATTGTTAGTAACGAGAGTACAAAAATAGCAGTTTAAGAGCAAACCAACATACCTTCGTCTTAAAATGAAAGACAAAACAAAACAAATTATCTTGTATGATTATATAATGTATGCAGGCAAATATAAAAACAGGAGTATGACGTATTAATTAAAAAATCTTTTCATTGATTGAAAATTGATGTCACATGACTTATACATCGTTAACGATTTCTGATGCGAAGCCTAAATGCAAGCATAGTTATCTCTCTAACACTTCAATTGTTGAATTTTTGTAATAGACACTTCGAGAGATTTTTTTTATATTTTTGGATCAAATTATATTAAAGGGGTGTTAACACACAATGACTTATTGAAACTTAAATAATGTACACCCTGGTGAGACTTAGAGTAAAGACCACGAGTTGCTCACTCCAAATGCTTACAAGCAGTTCCTAAATCTACACTGCTTGCTGTGATATCAATGAAATGAAGAGTAAAACGTCGAGGAAAGGTTTGTTAAAACAAGTAATTTTCACTGTTTCCAAACACAATGTACATGTATTGAAAAAAATTAACTGAAAGGAAACCTTGAAATTTTACCCCTGATATGAAAATTCAGATAAACTCAACTCAAAACCAGAACATGTCAGTGCATATATCAGTTTGCAAGTTTTAAATGCTTCTGTACTATAATACTGGACCAGAAACATAAATCTGCTGGTCATGGGTATGATTGAGTGGGGCAGTAGTAATGGATAGAGTGTTGGCTGCTTACGCCAGAGGTTGCAGATTCAATCCCCAGCTCGACCCAATTCCTTTAAAAAACAACTCAGTACAGCTTGTACCCAGGAAGCGGACTTGAGAGCGGTACATATAAACTTTGAACATTCTTCACAAATGAGCTTAAATGAGTATAAACTAAATGGGGTGGGACTTGACACTAAAACTACTGTACTGTACAGCAAAAATTGGGTAGGAATACCATGTAAGTGTCATGTCTTCAAATTAGTACAAAGTACCTGTAAATGCTCAGTTAATACATTCGTGTTTGTTACAGTATGGTTTTGTGAATTAATAATGGCAAATAAATCACAGCATGCAAAAAACAATCAACATACTGACTATACACGGTGTGTATATGAGGCACAGAAAATATCTCTAAAATAAAATAAGACATTTCTGTATGCATCTGTCAGAGCAACTAGACTGACTTACTTGATTAAATAACTGGTAAAAAGATAACAGTTAGTTTCCTTTTTCTCTATATAAATTTAAAGTGGCATCAATTTTTTTGTACTTATAGATATCATTTAATCTATTCATAATATATTCGTACACCAAAAATTAGTGTAAATTAGAGTAAAGTAAGTTAATGATACAAATTGAATTTCCATTTATAATTTTCAGAACAATTATACATCGTTTCTTTGATCTGATGACCGTTTTGTTAAAATGTCAAGCATTTAAAAAATCTTCACATTTTTCAAATATTTATGATTATTTAAGACAACTTAGATTTGTTTTTAACATTGTAAGTTCATTAGAAAACTTACAAATATCATGAGCAGTCTTTCTTTTATTTCTGATTCCTTTTTTCTAAATTGTTGGTTTTTGCATGCAAGTGATCAGTAATAGTATGATTATGAAACTCTACATCATATCCAAATGTTGTATACTCTATATTAAGTTACGAAATATTTAACTCCACACCCTGGTTTATATATAACACCAATTAAATCTAAGACACTCACCAGGAACAGCTCAAATGCTGCGAGGAGTTCCCCACCCTGATCCTTGCCACGTTTAATCTCAAACCACTGAAGTACAGGTGACCTCGCATCCCCAGGGTCAAGTTTTACCATGGGATGGGCCTTGGCTCGACCGAGGAATTCTGGCTCTCCCTATAATGAGTGAATAAGATTTTTTGCAAAATAGGAATAGATTGATAATCAAACCTGTCAAACCTAAAAACGATCCCTTAAAGCATGTGGCTACTTAATACAAGTTGATTAAAACTAAAAGTTGTAAATAGAAAATATAGCTGTTTAAGACAAGTGGTTGCTAAATATACATGTAGGCGACCACTAACACAGGTGAGACTGTAAAACTATTGAGGAACAGTGCTTTGTTGGATAGCCATCTTAATAATGCCATTTTAAACACATAACTTACAATACAAGTCATAGCAACCAATGAAATTGGGGGAGGGGGGACAACCTCAGAATGAATCTGAGCAGAACTGCTGTCCTTCTGAAAGTAACTGGAACACATTTCTACAAAATGTCTTCAGACCATGAAGGGCACACCTGTAATGCCCATCTGATAATACTGGACACTGGGTCACCTCAATTACAAGTGCCAAGCAAGGAAGCTTTTAATTGTTTTTTAAACTTGTATATGACTCAGCAAGATATATATATATATATATCTCATAACCTCTCAGATGCAAGGCAGACGCTCTTCCCCTGCACTACAGCTGCAGTCTTATTAGTTTTTTCACCTAGGAATAGACCTTAATGTCAAGTGCTAGGGATAGAGTGTTCACCTCACATGCAGAAGGTTGTGAGTTTGATCCCCAGCTGGTATACCAAAGACTGAAAAAATGGTACTAGAAGCTTCCTTGCTTGGTGCGAAGGATCGACTGAATAATCAGAAAGGTTTTTGGACTGACAGACACTGGAAAACAAATCACAACATAACCTCTGCTGAAACTGATGGTTAAATAAAACTAATTGAAGTAAATCACCTTATTCCTGTGTAAATCTGACTGAATAGTATACACTTACAAAGGTATCATGGTCAAATATCTCCACATATATATCTGGGGGCTGGGCTTCTATGGCACGCGGGTCACCGTGGATCTCAATCTCCTCAAATATCAAAGTCTGGTCCCAGGTTGGACAGAGGGACTTCTTGATGTTTTCTGTTCTAAAACTCTGCGTGAGGAAGGACACTCGGGCAAATGGATCTAGAATGACAAACAGTACCAAAATACCATAAATAAATGTGGATAAGTGGAGTAGTGGAGTAGTGGATAGAGTGTTGGTCACTTAAGTCCGAGTTTGTGGGTTTAATCCCCAACTCGACATTGTGCCTCTAAAAAACAACATTCAGTACTGGTTCTACCCAGAAGAGGACTCGGAGTACTTCACAAAAGCTTTGAACATTTTTCGCAATTGAGGTAAAATAAATTAGAATTTTGACTCAACTAAAAAATTTCAAGGAAAAGAACATGGAGTGGTTATATTTAATTCTTATCCTATTATTGTATTTAATTTAATCATATATAACATGTTATAATAAAGGGAATAAAATATATTTATATTAAGTAGTAACTGTGTTGTTTCTTTTTCCATCCACTGTAATAATGACTTGTGTCTTGTGCTGAATGGTAACATTTACAAATGTGCCCTCTAACTTTTATCTCCATACACATATTTCACACATATATAAACCAATACATTTATATGAATAAGATCCAGTTTAAATGAAAACATGTATCAGAATTTTGTGTTAATTTGAATGAGTTAAAATCTTTTTCTCAGTGCTTGAAATAACAGGAAGTCCAGTGGATGGAGCCCTCTGCAGCAGACTATAACTTTAAATGTAGTCTGCTAACCACAACTACTTGTTGTCTGAAACGAATTCCGATAGTTCAGGGCAAATAGAGCCAGCATTTTCTTTTGAGAGTGCTGTCAAAGATTAATGGTTGCTGTTGAATGGATATCAATTTTACAGCTTATAAAGCTTCATCTACCAGAGAGCCCTGGCCCAGTTAGTTCAGTCAATTGCCGACATGTCTATCAATCAAGGGTCCCCGAGTTCAAATCCCCGTCCAGCCACACTCTCCGTGATGATAGACGACTTGTGTCCCATTGTCAGTCCTCTCTCACAGCCATTTCAAATGGGAAAAATATCAGTTACTTGTGGAGATGGGTGCACTCCAGTACTGGTATACCTTCCAGGATCCCAGGAATATGTGCTTAGGTTAACTGATTGTCCATTAGCCATTGAGGACATAAATAGTCAAACAAACAAAACCAACCAACCTGAGAGTCCAGAGTCATCCATGGCAAGTATATCCCTGGCCTGGTATATATACGCCCTCAGTTGGTACTTGAACGTCTCTGTAAAATACAACAAAAATCAAATTTTACAGTCAGTCTACAAATAGATCATTTATCATTCATTAAAGAAAGACCTACATAAGATTTAAGAACAGTTTGTAGACATATGAATATAATAATCTATAAACTCCATATTCATGTAGAAAATAAATAACAGGCTCATAATGCCATTTATAACACATTTGAGGTGATTGAAGTCATGGCATACAAATATTTGTATAGAGGAAGGCCTCATATTGATCTCAGAAAAAACACCATGCCTCTTCCAGTGACTAGCAATCTTTTTCACATAAAGGGAGCGAATCCACTACCTCAGCTTTAAGAAATAAGTGATCTGCTATGCTTATAATAGTTACACTGAAACAACTCTTGTACTATACATGTCTGAAATTTGTTAAAATTGCTATGTATGTAATTTATGTTGGTTCAAAAGTTCATGTAGAGCTCATGTTATTTTTCTACTGTCTTATCGGCTTGAAATAAAATTTACTTACTTAGCCATGCAATGCATCTAATATTCTTTAGGATCAACAAGATATTTTTTAGTAACGGTGGCCATCTTGAATTTTAAATTGAAAAAAAAAAAATTGTGTCTAGTCTCACATAGTGACAAACACCCATGTGTAGTTTGAGTATAACTTGCCTACTAACTTCATAGGAAGTGCTGCCGATGGACAATGGAATTCAGTGGACAACATGTGATGGCATAAGCTCTTGTGGCCTTTTGCAAGTAGAGCGTACATTTGATATTAAGAATTATGAATTATGTCTGAAGATAATGCACACACGGTACTGCCGTTCAATGTAGGAAAATGATTGCATAAAACATAAAAAACTTCTAAGAATACCTGTAATAGTAAAACTGAGTACAATTAATGGCTTCCCTGACTGACAGTGATACTTACGTTGGAAGACAATAAACATCCTGGGCGCGGTCACAGATGCCAGACTGTCCTCATCTTCATCATCACTGTCCTGATCAATCATAAAATATTCAATCGTTATCTCAACATTTATTGTATTCATTCATTATCTCAACATTAATTGCATCATATGACGGACAAAATTACATGAATGGGTGTAATTTCAAAATAAAGTAGTTCAATATAGCAGTATAAAAATATTTTGAACTCTCAAACTTATTGAGCAAAACTTTTGACAATCAGTATACAGTCATCACAGTATTTCTAAAATATAAAGTTTCAAGTAAGGATACTTGGGATCTAAGGTTTCACAATGTGCAGGTTTAAAGCCCGATTTCATGCAGGAAAAAACAAGAGTAACATTTATTCTAAGATTGCCATCTGTCCCTTTGAACAGTTCTTGACTATCAGACTACTAAACAATAAATCGATGGGAGCAAACAGCAAACTTCTTAACTGAAACGTAACAATTAAAACAATACAATGCAGTTATATCTGAAATCTGACCATCAAATTAGTAGTCAGCTGTGTTCATATTTCTCACCCAATCCACCTAGGTTAAATTTACTTATTTTGTAATATGGGTTAATTCCCTGAAAGTGTACCATTCGAATCTTGTTTTAGAACAAATTCACAAGTTTGCAATAAATCTGCAAAAATGTAGATTTATACCTTCAAACTCCTTCAATTTTGTCACTGAATGTCCCAGTCTCATTGCAAAAATAAGCAGTTTGTTTTAGAATACACAAGACACTGGAGTATTGCAAGCAATACAAATAGGGGAAGTGGTTAGTGTAAAATGGAATAATACAGGATATGAATAAAGAAGTCAAAACAAGGTTATTTCCATGGCAACAAAACAAATTATTTTTTAAAATGAAATTCACTTTCAAGCATGCTAGCTAATACAAAAATATTGAAAAAAGTTTAAATGTTTTAATTAAAAAAGGAAAATAATTATTCATGCATTTGGCATTCAGTAAACAAATACAATTCATGAATATGAACATTGCTGTACACGAAGGAATATAAATTGCGATTATATCTGGATTCTTGTGGTTTTTTTAAAAAATGTTATGGTTAACAGTATATTCCAGCTGATTGTTTTGCTGTTTTCTTTTTAATATATATATTATCATTTTTATGCCACCAAGGGCCTAACAGATGATCTCTTAACCACTGTTTCCTGAGATCCTTGAAGGTTAACCAGTACTCAAGCACACTCATCTCTGCAAGTAACTGATAACTTTCCCACTTGAATCAGTGGACAATGACAAATGGACGCAAAGTTATATATCAATCATCAAGGAGATTTATGGTAAAACTGAACAGCTGTAGCTGAAAATATGAGGAGTCACAGAAAATTATTCAGAGACTTTAAGAAGCAATGGTACGAGAAAGACAACTCTTCCTACTTGTTGGAAACAAAGTAATCTCCCTTAACAGTCTGGATATTTCATTACGATTAATTTGGTCAGTGCAGTAGTTTCAGTCATGTATTTATGGTTAAACTTAATATATTTGTACCATCTACCAAGTTAGTTTTTAAATTAAAATGGACATTTCTTAAACAGAAATGAATATAATGGTTAACTATAATTAAGACAAATGCTAAAAGTATATTTTTTTATCTAAAAATCCAAACAATTTATTGATGTACTCATAACTTTGAAATAAAATCTACAATTTCTTTTGTTGATCATCAGGACTGGTTAAGTCTGCAAAACTCTATCCACATTAATTCTTGAAATTGATAAATATTATCCTTGATACAAAAACGTTGTATTATACAAAGCAGAAACAATACTTCCAGTTCATTACACCGTGTCTGTAACATGCCACTGCAGGAAATCAATCTGTTACAAACAAACATGCCGCTTAATTTTCTTCTCCCTTACTAACTACAACAGTAAACAAGACCATTTCTGACTACTTTTTCTACCAAAAATTGACAATAACCCCTGAACCTGAATTCTAAGGAGTTCGAAGCAAAATCATAAAAATTACCAACATGCACATGAGGCAGTTAGTTTCCTGTTTGTGCTTTTATACTTGTCCTACTGAGGTAAGTTACCCCCTCCCACTTGTGTATGATGCTGTATACAAGTGACCCAGTAACACTATCCTGATGTTTTATGTCTTTTTGGTCTGACCCGGTGATGGATTAAATAAAAAAACTTGTGCATGCAAGGCAGACACAGTATAGATAGACAAGCAAAGGTTCATTCAAGCATGAATAAGTTTCACTGATAATAATGTAGATATTTATGTACATCACTGTGCACAAACTTTAATTTTACATGATATTGTAACATGTGCAAGACACCGTAGACTGGCTGAATATAATTATGTAAAACTAAACATTCGTGTCAGGGCACGATCAAAATGCATCAACATATCCATTTATAAGAACATGCATGCATGTACTAACTACAGGTAGCCAAAGTTGTTAATTAATGAAAAATTAGATTAGTTTTATTTCTGAGTCAGTAAACAGCCAGAAAGTCTACGAGATATTAAAGTAACCTTTTTCTTTTTTGCTTTTGAGCCCTGTACAAAATGGAACATGAATTTACAAATGACAAATGAATGACAAATGAGAAATGACATTAAATAATCATTCTTAGTCACATACAATGAACTTTGAAATAAAATAAACTGATATAATTATGAAATAACACAAAATTTGAACATACATGTATCTAGTTAATATTGGATTTTTAGTAAGCTATATCTATAAACAAGAGGCCCATGAAGGCCTGTATCGCTCTACTGTACAATCTACATGGACTGATTTCTTGTAAAATCTTGTAGTAGTTTACAACTACTCCAAATTTAATGGAAATCTAATTAAAAATATAACTTTTTTTTCGGATAAATAAAATAGCAAGTTGTATTTTTGACAATTCAAAGACAGAAACTGACTCTGTTTCGATCTTGATCAAAGTCTTATGGTTTATACAACATATCAAGTTGTTTTCTCAAGTTGCATCCTATCAACAATACAGTCATATTTAATTAAGAAAGTCATACATGAAAAATTACCAAATAGAAATAAAACATTCAATTATCAAAAGCATTCCTAGAACCTTACCAATGAAAAGAAAGGGATGTCACTGTCATCCTGGAAAATCATGTTTCTGATAAAATGTTCATACAGTTTTTGACCTTGATAAATGAAATATATTTTCACAAATCTGTAATCCAGTTAATTATAGATGTTTGAGGAAGACATGTGTCATATATGTCTTAACACATGTCCTATTTTTGGGAAACTGGGGAAAACTAATCTTCAGGGACGGAATTAAATCTTTTTCCACATTAAATTGCAATTATCCAAATGTAAAAAATTTGCCATTGTGAAGGCAATTTTTTACAACCATAAAAGGGTGCAAGTATGAGTCTCTCAATACAGTTCCAATGTGTCAATGACAAATGCAAACACTACAAAAAGTCTAAACATAGTCATTATCATTAAAAGACATTTTTTTTATTTTCTAACCTTTTCAACAATACCTTATAACTATGAACTAAATTCAAATTTCAGTTTTCACCAATAAAATATGTATGGGTAAACCCTGATTTATTGCCTACTGCATAAAGAACAAGTACATGGTTGTTGCCGTTACTGGTTATTTTAAATGTAGAGCAAGGTGAAACAAACTTGGGAACACCAATTATCAAAGGAGACTTGCCAATTATCAATCAATCAATAATACATGTGTTTAGAAACAAAACAAAAAAAGCATATCATATTACATTGGACACACATGTATACAAGGTGTAAGATAATCCATGGGACACTGATAGGTTAAACTTGGTTATATGTGCATGCTTTTATAAGGGGACTTGTTTAATAAACACATGGAAATTGTTTATCACCAATGGGTAATGGCAAAATTAATTAAAAGCTCTGGAATCATAGTTCGCGAACTTTTGCTGAAAAGATGTTCGTATAATTTTACCATGAACTTACGGTTAAATTTAATTTTATTTAGATCAAATAATTTAAATTCATTTTAACTCATAATTACAATAAGGAGGACCATTCTCACCTCCTGTTCCTGTAGACTGAAGAAGCATGGCTTTCCTGGTTCCACGGCAACCATCTTTCTGTGCCACCTGCGTCGTCGTACCAGGTCCATCTTGCGTTCTATATGGTGGAACTTCATGTTGAAGAGTGGGGCATACTCCCATCCATCTGTAGCTGCCTGCAACTGCTTCTCCTGCAGAAAAAGATCAAACGGTTATCTCATTACATATAAATATGTTGTCATTGGTTACTCCTGTCATTGGTTACAGCAGGGTTACAATGCAAAGGAAGTAATAGAAGGACACAGAGGGATACATGTGTTAACAGAGTACAGTATTTATAAACAATTACAACATAGTTTACCGGTATACTATTTAATTTAGCTTCATTACAAAGAAAGCTAAGAGCTTATAAAAAATGCTCTGGCAACAGCTCCTGGGTAGATCCAATACTGAATGTTGTTTTGTGAGAGGAACCATGTTGAGATGAGAATCAAACCCACAACCTCTGGCATGAGCAGCCAACACTCTATCAACTACACTACCAGCCGGCTTCTATAAACAATAGGTATCTTTCAAACCTTCAACATAGATCACACTACTTCCTCGATTCCGAGTTTAGTAGTGCAAACTAATATAAGGAGACAACTCTCACAGTACAGGTGCTTGCTAATGTCAGCAGACATAAAGTTTAGACTAATTTATTTTAGCTTGATTGCGATGAAAGCTCAGAGCTTATATGAAACACTCTCGAGTCTGCTTCCTGGGTAGAACCAGTACTGAGTGTTGTTTTACCGGGGGATCGCTCAGCAACCTAGCATGAGCGGCCAACGCTCTATCCATTATACTACCGCCCGGCTTCAGCAGACATTTACAGTCAATTCATAATTTTTTCCTGCACATAGCCATATATTTTTTACAATTTGTCAGGTTTGATGAAATAAAACAATTGAATAGCATTTTCTTGTATAAAAGAGATATGAAACATACATTTAAATATATTAATCAGCTTTGATGTCAGTCATTGTACCAAATTGCCAGTCTTTATTTAATGGGTCAATCAATTGAACAAGTCAATCTTCCATGAAGTCCTCAAAACAAAAATAGTAAGAAATAATTTCCTTAATGTTTTTTTTATCTGGGTCAGTGTTAATCCTTTATTACAGTTAATTAACATTTCATCAAATGTACATTGCATAACACACACACACACACATGTCAATGTCATGCATTTTAACTACAGGAACTTCAAATTGTTATCAAAACAAAATCACAGCTTGTAAATATAAACAACAGGACATTGTTAATCTAATAATCACAGGGAATCATGCCGTAAGTTATGTACAAAATCTATTCCTAAATCAAACTGGTAATTCCATACATGTTTTTAGTTGTAATAGACATCACATTGTAGTTAATACCAAATTTTAAACACACAGCTCTCTCGACTGGGTCCATTAAATAGCAATTGGTATAAGCATGCTGATTGGCCAGTTGCTTCAGGAAAAAATTGAAGAACATCATACATGTAATTTAGTAAGTGTTCAATTGCTATGAATTGTGGGACAGGCATAGAATTCCCTGCTTTTTTCAATGGTGGTTAAATGACCTGATTTGGGAGATTCGAGAGGCTACACAGTTTTGAACCAAATGGCAACTAAGAAACAAAAGACTGGAAACTAAAATAAGTAACACGTCATACAATGTACATATAAACTAGTTAATAAATAATGACATATCATGAACGTGTTAATCAACAATTGGGCAAAAAAATAAACAATAACTTTCATTTCTTTCTCACAAACTGAACTTCATAAATGGGAGTTGTCGCCAACAATGCATTCCATACTTACCAAGTAATCCTTAATTGTGAAAAACCAAATAATAAACACAAATCCAGACAACCCAGCTTGTATACATGTATGTACATAAACTTACGTAAACAATGCGTCACAATCACATATTTGGTTGTGACACTTCTTTTTACAAATTCTAATAGTCAACTTCAGTGCCAAAGTCCAAATAAACTCAACTATGAAATTGTGCTGAGGATGTTGTCTAGATACGAGTACCAGTGACTTCAAAAT
This sequence comes from Panopea generosa, assembly GCA_029582155.1. NCBI lineage: Eukaryota > Metazoa > Mollusca > Bivalvia > Adapedonta > Hiatellidae > Panopea > Panopea generosa. The sequence goes on along the minus strand of CM055908.1, from coordinate 19,320,587 downwards.
AAATCATATCAAAACTGTCTGTCTGTCTGTTTGTCTGTCTGTCTGTTTGTTTATCTATCCTGCTGCACACCCTCTCAAGTATTATGAGCAGCCTTCTGAGGACTGAAGGTGTGTGTGATCTTGTATCAGTGATCAAAATAGAAGTTCAGCAAGATCTTTTACATACATGCACATTGTGTTGTTCTTCCTGCACATTTGTCTGAAAGCTTTACATTCTTCTGAAGAACAGCATACTTTCACAGTACCTTACCCAAATAAGGCATTTTATAAATGCTTTTAAAAAACCCTGAACATGACACCACGAGATCCTGGCTGGAATTGAAGTAGGGACCTCAAGGTCTTGCGACAAGCATGCTGAACCACTATACCATTGTAACAGGTGTGTAGGAAGTTCTTCTCGTCTGTCTAAGCTAGCAGCCATTACACTGTATGAGGGATCCCTCAGTTAGATCATACGTATACCGACACTGGGAAATATGGTATAAAAACTCATTGCAATATATTAAACAACAGTTTTGAATATTATATCATCTGTATATTAATACAAATCAAATACTCCATGAACCCTTGAAAAATCATTGTCAGCCTCATGGTTACCTTTTCCTTTTTCTGTTTTATGTTCTCCACAAGTTTGCGTGAGCGGACCCATCTTCGACGTCTACACAGATGGTACCTGCGCTCAGTTGGTCCCCAGCCTCCCATAGTCGACTCCACACAATATTCGTAACCTGAAATAATTCAAACAAAAATTGAAATTTTTAAGAAATACCTGTGACATGTAGTGAAGTCAAACAGACTACATAAATATGGAAATCAATAATTCAAATCCTTTCACAGCCCTCCCGTCTGTCTTTTTAAGATAATGAAGCTGCATCAAACGAACAAGTTTGAATCTTGATGAACCAATCATGCTTCAAAATGCTTCACAGTCTAACCAGTGTTTATGAGAAGTTGGTTAAAAAAATGTCTGATGGATGAACAATGGACGACTGACGATGGACAACTGCCAATATATTATTTATTTGATAAGATATATATTGCTTTCAGATTTTTAGAGTTTAGGGGTCTTCTAATCCAGACTAATAAGCATTGGCCATCATTAATGATTTCTTATTTTTAAAAGCAAGCATTTGAAAGGGTTAAGACTATGTAGTCTGCATCATAAGATGCACACATTTTTAACAATATAAATGAAAGATACATGTACAGACTGTTTACACAGGTAGAAAGGATGCAAGCACTTTGCACATTTGCCTGGCCTAGCTAGCTTAGGCCGGAAATGGGATTTTGAATAAATATCTATTAAACACTTATATCAATGACCTATATTTGAATGACCCCTGTTAATAACCTTTACAGGCTGAACATGACCAACAATGCAGAATATGAAAATCAACTGCTTCCATATGCCAACGTTCTGTATGTGATATTGACCTTTGAGTTAGGCATCCTGTTGCAGCACATTTTAAGTTGTCATGTTATATTGAAAAATTCTGTTAAGTTATTTGAAACTTGGTCTATGCATGTTGAAATTACAGAGCAAGACAATGAAGTGCGGATGGAGTGAATTGACAAAATCGAGCAACTCAATAGTCCCTGAAACAATATTTTATCCAGGACAGTATTAATTACAAACATCAAGGAACAATACTAATTAATTTGATAGTAATAATTCAAATATCACCTTCTTCATCGACGGCTCTACCCAGATCAATCTGCCATTCGTCCTCCCATACCCAGCCTGCAGGAAGGTTAATCTCATTCCTTGGTGCCATAGGGTCTCCTTTCTGTGAGAAAATAAAGTAAAACAATACTCCTGGAATAAAACCTACATAATAACAAAGCTAAAGTTTCATATCCATGTCACCCATCGTGTATAATATTCCATTAGCTCCTTCATGAACCCACTTGCTTCACAATAAAGCAACCGATTCAAAACCTTGTCTGGGCAATGTAAATAATGGTGTAAGGTGGTCGTCCAATCTGTGCAGTTGTTTTCACCCAAGCTCCTCTAAATTCCTCTTACATCCCACTATCAAGGTTGATGTGAGCAGGTCATATAAATGTAGCTTGATCTCAAATCTACGCCAAAAATTCCCTTAGATAAGGAACCTTCAGCAAAAGAATTTCACTTTATTGAAAAAGATACTAAGCTTACAACAAGTATTTTAAATTAAATTAAAGACGAACAAGAACAAGATGCAATGTCGTTGAAAATAAGAAGCGAACAAGAACAAAAAAGATATCAAACAGTATCATGATCTTTAATTGTTACATTCTTAACCATTTTTATCTATTTTTTAACGAAATTTTTCATGGCATGTAAAGAAAAGAAACATACCACATTAGACCAGGGACGTGTTGACTCTACCCAGTTAGTTCCTGGCAGGCGCATCTGGCATTCATACACGTCGTCTATAAATGTCCTGTGCCCCGCATCTTTGTCATACAGCATACTGAAGTATAGAAAAATGGTTTATAATCATAAATACAAGGCAGACTGTACATATGTTAGCAATTAACAAGGGCTGTAACTTTGACATTAATAACCTAATCAGCCAGTTCAAATAATTGTATCTTGAATATATCATTACTGTGCAAAGTTTGTGAATATTTCATGAAAAATGAGATCTAGTACAAACCAAGACCAACTAATTTAAGAGGGGCCGAACGTGCAGTGATATGGCAGTTGGTCGCTTACATCAAATGTTATGGGTTCAATCCCAGGTTCAACCCAATGACCCCTCAAACCCAGCACCCAGTACTGGTTCTATACAAAAACTTCACAATCAGGATTAAATAAACTTATATGAACAGTGTAACATGCATGCTTACACATATTCATTATATTAAATATACAACTTAATTGGTATTCACTATATTCTAGATTGCCATATACTAACAAATAACTTCAGAAGAATTTTATGATTGAAATAGCAACTGAGTTTACTTACAATTTTAATGATACATGTGTACAACTCACCTGAGTTCTGGGTTTATATACCATTCACCTTCCCAGGCCCAGCCAGCGGGTGGCTCGAATTTCTCTTTCTTAAGTTTCACCTATTAATGTATAATACATAAATTTGTAAGGCCATCTATAAATGATATGTGTTTATCATACTCCTACCTGCACACATTCAGCTATTGTATAATCAAATATATTAAATATAACAGTCTTTAAATGCCCTTTCTTCAGCACTAAAATTCGGACATCAATTTAAAACCTTTCCAAATTAAACAAAAGCTCTTTCATTTGTGAAAGTAGTAAAGTTATTTGCAAAATGAATACTTCAATGAAATATCACTGTCGTTTTAGTGAGAAATAGAATACATGACAATATCCCATACCTTGCCCTGACTGTCCGAGAACTTTGGCCGCGACATCAACGGTCCTCTATTGGTCCAGTTACCCAGAATGCTCACCTGGTTCTCGTACTGAAACAAAACATTCAGATGAGTGAGAAGAGAATAAGCGGGGCGGTGGATAGAGTGTTGACTGCTAACACCTTGAAGTACCCCCTTTGTCTACCAACCAATACTGTAGAAAAGCAGCTTTGGTTCTTATAAGGGTTGTCTGTTGTAAGAGTTACTGACTACATTTATCAAAATAGACAAATTCAACCATGAAAATGTATGGAAGATACAAGCAATTTGTAAATGCTATTTGTTGAATAGTTACATTAAACAGTGAGGAATCTACATCATCTTTTAGGTATTTTGTAACTTACTGTTTCAGCAAACACAGCCATATCTCCTTCCTTCTGCATCTTATGCCAGACATCGTTTTGTGCCGCAAGGCCGAGCCAGAGTTTGATTCTCAACAAACCGGGAACCTCGTGGTGCTTCTCTCCCTTTGAACCTGGGTACTAGAATAGATATCATGTATCCTATCATATATCCTATCATTATCCCTTATTTGAACCAATCAAGATATGACATAATAACTTTAGTTTACATAACAGGGAATGTATAGCACATCATATTCACAGCTGAAAAATCAATAATTGTTTTATAAATAAACTATATATAAATGAATTCTGAGCCTTTGCTAGCTTTTTTGTATAGGAAATAACAAAAAGGTCACCAAGTTAAGATTAAACATTTTATGTAATATTCAAATAAAAAAAAATGAAATAAACTTGATTTAAAAAGTTATTTCTAACCCTACCAATAAAACACATAAGTTCAAGGTCTTAACCACTTGACTACGGATACATCTCGATAAAAGTTTTATTTTATATTTAAACTGATCATTCAATTGTCACTCTCATAAAATGTTTGAGCTAAATGATAAAATCAACAATGCTTTTTCTTGATGGAGAAATACCTCAGCTTCAACCACATGAAATAAATATGTGAGTCAGTGCAGATTCACGTAACTGTCTATATGTTTAATTAACCACCGACTGTATATAAATAGTCAGTTTATAACGGAGATAGAGGAACTAACCTTCAGTTGTATGGACTGAACCTTGCCACAGTTTCTGCCACAATACATGGGGTTGCTGGAGTATAGGAGGGTGTTGGCGGGAATCCTGTAGTAAGCAATCCTCTTCTCTCCGCTGATCATCCAGATTATAACATCTGGCATACTGTTCTGGGGCTGAAATAGTTCAGTTAGCATGTAAAATAAGAGTAACTTTACATTTTCTTGTTGGTATGAGAGATTAGGATATCTAAGTTTCACTTTTATCAAATCCAAGACTCCGGTAAAACAGGATTGAAATATTATTATCCTTTAACTGTTATCCAACTAAAGAATCTGCACAGGTCCTTTCACACCAGGGTAGGAATTTCATTATTTCCATCATAGTTCCATGCTGAATTTCATTTTATCAAACCAAAAACTCTCCAAAGTTCCTATCAAAAACAAGGCTGGAACTTCATTTTCTCAACTGCATACTTATGCTGAGTTCTACATTGATCCAACCAAGGGCTCTGTTAAATTTTATATAAAAACAGGTTTAAATCTTATTTTCATAACAATATTCTCATGCTTTTTATTATTTATTTTCTATACCAATACATTCATTTTTCTGCTGAGATAGCATGATGTTATACTAGTGCATGCAATTTATATTAAACTTAATGTACCAGAATATCTTTACTGTAAAAATGAAGACTATCGGAGATACTCACCTCGACAGCCAGATTCTTCAGTATCTGGACAAAGTTTTCCGCCTCACCCAGCGCTTCATTTATGTCTGTAGCATTCTCCCTAAGGTTTGCCGCCATTTCTACAACCTGGTCAAGCTCTATTTGTCTGTAGTCTGCCAGCAGATTGTCAAGCTCTGTGGTCAGATGTTTACCTTTCTCTGGTTTAGGCAGGGGTTTCCTGTCCAAATATGACAGATTACATTTGTGAATATCATTTACACCTAAACCCTTATAAAAGGACCCCAGGTTCATTAGGTCATAAAAAATTAATTGCTAAATTATCATCCCCACCCGCCCCCTAATTTTCATGCCGCCTGACCTTTTTTATTTTCATAAAAACAAACAAACAAAAAAAAACATCAAAAATTTTAAAAATTAAAATAAAAAATAAAATCCTCCCACCCTCCCCGTTTTTAAGAAAAATTTGGATGATAATCTAGCAATTAATTTATAATAGCCTTACAGGTTTTTGAAGGTGGAAGGGTGTATTTGAAACAGATTTTACAGTTGGACCAATAATGTACTCAAGTATTGTTCTTTGCCCTATGACACAATACACATTTGTTTTGTAATTTCAAGGTAGTTCAATAGCTTTACTTTACAAACCAGTTACTACCAACCATGTATGCTTTAAGATGTTACATTCTTGCACACCGGATAAGGATATCTGCATTTTTACCAGGGTTAAATATTTCTATCTCACCCTAGGGCCGAGATAAATTCTCATGCTGTGACGTTGGAACCATCTAGATGACACAACGTATCAAATACACAATGTAAATCATATAATTAAACGTCTTAAAAGTGGCCGCTGTAAAATCCATTATACTAAATCAATAAAAGTTGAAAAAATTATTCAATATGTATTGTATGCATGAAAAAGAATCATTCATGTTTTTTTTCGGTTCAGATAAAAAATTCCATCCCTCGGGATAACCGTTTTCTATATTCTTGGTACCCATGTTTAAATCTCTGTGAGACAGGGACACCATGGCAAGGAGAATATCTCAACATCTGGTAAATGCTTACTCCAGATGTTGGCTAGATCAGATCATTATCTCGTCAATTAATAACGCTTCTTTTCATCTTCTCTAAACTTTATCACTTGGTCTGAAGCTCAATAAAGATCCTTTATCTCATCATGCCATGGGTTAGAGCCCAGGTCTGTCCCTTTACTTTATGTGAGAAAGTTTACCATATACTGGTGGGAGGACGGTGGGTCACCTGTGGTTCATGTATCTGGTGTCTGCCACAATCAACAGAACTGGTTGTCATATATAACCTTTATTGTGTTGAAAAATGGTGTGTAACCATACCTGCAGTCATTGACCAGCTGGTCCAGGGCTGATATAAGTAATTGGGCAAGTTCGGGCGTGGGTAACTTGGCCTTGATTCCAACTTTTACTTGTTCAATATTTGCATCCTGAAATAATAGACATATATATCATGTATCAGAGTGATGAAATATCGGAAATATAAACAAAGGACAATTACGATGCAGAAGAATTATTAAAAGAAAAGCCAGGACCGGTTAGCTCAGTCAGTAGTCCCTCTGGCTATCAATTCAGGGGTTATGAGTTAAATTCCCATGCGACCACAGTCTCCATTATGATTGATATATGGTTTTATGTCTCATTTGTCTCCAACAGCTGATCTAAAATGGGAAAGTTATCAATTACTTGCAGGGATGGGTGTGATGGGTCCAGTGAGTCAGGATCCCATGAAAAAGTGGTCAGATTAACTGATTGTTTGTTAGCCCTTGATGGCATAAAAATGATGCCAAATATTCAATGAAACAAATATTAAAAGAAATAATAATCATAACTACAATCACTATACATATATCATTATAAATATAACAGACAAGACAATCATCCACATAGTTACATGTATCACCACCATTATCATCATCATTGTAATCAATATCACCATTAACATCACATAATATTACATTATATACAACACCATATAACACAATACCGAATATCATATAACATCACTTCATCATAACACTCACAATAATCATCAATTTTACTATCATCATCATCAAGGGGCAGAGCATCCGCCACAAATGCGTAAGGTCATGGGTCCAATCAAGTTATACCACAGACTTGAAAAATGGTACTAGAAGCTTCCTCAAAAGGCACTCAGTATTAAGAGGATAGTTCTAGGTCTGGTAGGCCAGGCGTCAGTATAATGTGACAAGATGGGGTATCATACCATGTATCTTATGGCATGATACTCAAGTGTGGCAGTGCTTAGAATACTGTCTCAAGTAGATACTGTCATGATATAACTGAATTTTTTTTTGAAAGCAACACTAAACACCATACAAACAAACAAACAAACATTACCAATGTTTGTGTTACCTACCAGTGTATCAATGGTGCTTTCAAACAAGTTGAGTGTCTCAAGTCTCCAGGAGATATCCTCCCACTGGGAGTCGACATCGACACACGGCTTAGTTCCTCCCCATGGCAAGAAATAATAATGGCTACCATCAAACACGGCATTTGTTGGCTGAGTTGTGGATGAACAAGGGGCAATACTGTCATCAAGTTTGTTACCATAGTTACCTGAAATAAAATTTATCTATTTCCATAGTTACCTGATATTGATCTCAAAATATAAGGGGTTATCTGTCAGTCAGTTTATTGCATACCAGTAGGTAACTAAAATGATATTAAAACTAAAATCCAGTTCATTACCACAGTTACTGAAATAAAATAGATCTTAAAACAAGCTACCCTTTCATTTATAGGGGACTGTGATTTCAACTGAAGATGCATAAAAATTATAAACAGATAGTTTAGTTTTAGGTAAATTCATTTAAAAAATATATGTCTTGTGTTAAAGCTTTACAACCAAACTTGTTATTTCAGGTTTAACTCTGATAATAACACCCAACTCACCTATACTGACTTCAAACTCCACTGGGGCATCAACTGCACTGACCATGGTAGCATTGAAAAATGCTGCATGCAGCTTGTATCGCCTCTTCCTCATGAATTTCTGTAGTCAAAAGATACAATAAATACAATGCACATAAACACCTCTTCTATGTAATTATGAAATGAAGGAATGGGGTGGAATGCCTTTTCATTACAGGATAGGTTATAAATGACATAAACACCTCTTCTATGTAATTATGAAAGGAAGGATTGCTATTTTCAACACAGGAAAGTACCTGGTTATAAATGACATCCAGTTTCATGGTAGGATGAAGATCTCAGATGAATTCAAACAGAACCACCAACCTTCCAGACATCCGTACCAGGCAACTTTTTCAGAATGTGTTTGAACCAAGCTTTAGTTGTGAAAACAAGAGTGGAAAAGTATTCATATAAAAATCAACCAGATTCTATTATAAATTATATATTCAGGCTATTTTTTATTTATAGATATAATTAATATTTACCTGAACTTTGAGAATGTCTTCCGAAGCAATATCTTCCACTGGAACTGATGGTAATTCCCCAGCTATTGTCTTCAGTTCCACCATAGCACGACCTCTATAAGCCACGCCCTCTCCCTGTATAAAAGTGATGACTGAGGTCAAACACAGATTTGAACTCATTGAAGAGAAAATATTGTCTTCCGAGTCAACTGTTTTTCATCAGAGATCAGTAGTTCAAATAGCAACACTGGACAGGAAACTGTTCACTTACCATGGATTACATCTAGCAAGGAAACTATCCACTAAACATGGATAGCATGGAAAATCTAGCAAGGAAACTATCCACTAAACATGGATAGCATGGAGAATCTAGCAAGGAAACTATCCATAAAACATGGATAGCACGTGCATATAGAAAGGAAACTGTCCATAAAACAGGGATAGCATTGTGTATCTAGCAAGGAAACTATCCACTAAACATGGATAGCATGGAGAATCTAGCAAGAAAACTATCCATAAAACATGGATAACACGTGCATATAGTAAGGAAACTGTCCATAAAACAGGGATAGCATTGTGCATCTTGTAAGGAAACTATCCACTAAACATGGATAGCATGGAGAATCTAGCAAGGAAAATATCAATAAAACATGGATAGCATGTGCATCTAGTAAGGAAACTATCATAGCATTGTGCATCTAGTAAGGAAACTATCATAGCATTGTGCATCTAGCAAGGAAACTACATGTATCCACTACACATGGATAGCATGGAGAATATAGCAAGGAAACTATACATAAAACATGGATAGCATGTGCATTTAATAAGGAAACTATCCATAAAACATGGATAGCATTATGTATGTATCAAGGAAACTATCCACTAAACATGGATAACATGGAGAATCTAGCAAGGAAACTGTCCATAAAACAAGGATAATATGTACATCTAGTAAGGAAACTATCCTACACCATGGATAGCAGGGACCATCTAGTAAAGCAACTATTTAAAAAAAACATGGATAGTATGGATAATCTAGCAAGGAAACTTCCATAAAACATGGATTGCATGTGCATATACTAAGGAAACTATCCATAAAACATGAATAGCATAGTGCATCTGGCAAGGAAACTATCCATAAAACTTAGATAGCATGTGCATATACTAAGGAAACTATCCATAAAACACGGATAGCATAGTGCATCTGGCAAGGAAACTATCCATAAAACTTAGATAGCATGGGGCAGCTAACAAAGGAAACTATCCACTAAACTTGGATTGTATATTCAAATGGGGATATGTATTAAACTACAATAATGTACATCTCTCATCAATACTTAAAGATGTCATCAAAACATATAAGATTGTAAATTATATAAATAATTGACTATTGGATACATATTGCAGTATGCTCAACTACTTTTCATTAACTGTATACACTCACTTTGCCCATGTTGAGGTCCTCATATTCATCCGGAAGTTCAGAAAACTCACGTGGTGATCCATAGAAGTTCACCATACATGGTCCAAATGTAGGTAGAAATCCTACAATATGTGATAATAATAAAACATTACTAGATTATTCTGGTGAGATTAACACCTAGTACGGTTCTTACACAGGTCACAATCATATTCTGTTATTTTAAAAAATATATATATAAAAAAGTTAAATCTCAAAACAAGTTTTTCAGAACATCTCTCTTGATACAGGAATAAAACAAAGAAAACACTAACAAACACAGTAAGATGGCCTGCTCCAGAGTAGCAATTTTTCTTGCATTCTGATAAGTATGCTAGTTGAAATACTGACAAATATACATGTAGTGAGTCTTGTTGTAGACAAATCAGATATTCCTCGTGTAACCATAGTGCCGTATCAACGCATCAATTAAGTTTTAATATTGTAAATAGTTAATTGGACTGCATTACTGGAGCTTCTGGGAGTTTAAAATAACAAATACTAAAACAATCCTAGGTGAGGATGTTTTAATGATGACAGAAAAAAGTAAGAAAAATAACATTAAGTACCCTATTATCCATGCATCTTTGATAAAATGTAAAATAGAAGTTATTACGTTATTTATATTACCAATTGGATGTCATACCATACAGAATCTCCATGTTTCTATGTGAGGGTGGGGGAGGGGCATAATTCACTTTGTATTGTATTTTCTATTTTCTCAAATTCCTGTCTTGTACAGATTTACCAGAAAACCTTAAATGCTGGGGTTCTAAAAAATGTTTTTTTCATTTCTTTACAATATGAAACTTGCACTTAAGTCTTATTACTATCATAAATCAACAGTAAACGTGCACTTTGTAAGTAAAAACATACTTATTAAGTTTGTTTTAAAATAGAAAATCATTGCCAACACAATTCTCAAGCAAACAAGTACAGTTAATAGAATTTCTACACATATGCAACAGGAGTCAAGGTATCGCGTCTACCCAGAACATAAACAAAGCAACTGCAATAACATGAAGCTGAATACATTAAAACTTCATATCTATAGCTGAGGCTCACATGACATTTACAAAGCTCCATGTTGTTTTTGTAATGTAAATGCATACACCCTAATAATATAAATTTAAGATGCAAACTAGACTAGATTGTAATCACCAACCACTTTATGCCAAGGCACTAGAATCCTAATCCTATTTAAATGTATCATTAATTACCTATATCAAAGTAGAATTCAAAAGCTCTACAAAAGAAAGCTTCTAAAAGTCATTTCTAGCATAAGAGTCGATGTGAATCAATCAAATTTTACAATGATGCAATATCATGGACAGTAAATGGAGCAAACTGTATTCCAAACAAAGCAAAGTACTGCATGGCAATCAATATTCCTCCACCACTACAAGCAATTAAAATAAATGGTATTTCAAAGGGAAGTAGGGACTATTTTGTTAGAACACAAAGGTTGCGACTTGGGAAAGGAAGGTGTATATGAAGAATGTGTGATATTCCTAACTGCCTGGGTTGCATCCTTGAGTCAGTAAAACTGGAGTCTATTATACAATATGAATGAAAAAAAGGATATTGTAAAACCAAAACAAAATAGGCGCTACAGTAAAGGAGATATGCTTCTGACAACTTTCATTAGTATATAGTCATGGAACAGAAAATAGGTCACGCTGACCTAGTTTTAGTATGCGACATACCACCTTCCCTAGAAATACCCATAAACCAAATTAATTTATCATAGGGCCTCACAGTAAAAGAGGTATGCTTCAGACATGGTTTTACTGTTATGTAGGTCAGATGTCAATAAATAGGACACAGTGACATAGTTTTGGAATGCTACGCACCACCTACTTCAGATGTGCTAATAAACCAAATTTAGTGATCCTATATATATATATATATCCATATCTAATATGTTTTTTCATACTGAGTTAATAATACAATATTGTAGTGTACTGTTTGTGTTGGCAGGAGTGAGACATTTCCCCTTACCAAGGGGGCACACCTTAATAATAAACTATAGAACTCTTGGTCATATTTCTTTCTAAGTTTTTGTATATGCCAATGGTCAAAGGCAGGATATTGCCAACTGCTAAATAACATTGAAATTTAATTAAAAAAGAAAAAAGCGAAGCAAGGAATTTTTCTCCTGGCAACTGTAAGCTTGTATAGTAAATTATGAGACACATACTAAAAGAAACAAATCTCATGACATGTTTTATAGTCACTGGCTGATTGTTCAAGCATTCAAAACCCAATTATGGGTTATATCTAGAAAGCCAAACTATTTCATGGGTACAGTTCCATAAAAATTAAAATTATTGATATTTTAACCTCAAGGTTTGTTTCAGTAATAAAAAAAATTATATTACACAAGTGTTTTTCAGTATGCTTATAACTAACAGGAGCATAATGCATCTGTTACTGGACCCACTTCCTGTTTCCCTGATTGAATACTACATACACAAGTTATTGTAATGTTTCTGTTGACAACCTGTCAAATTTAGTTGAACATTTCTCTATGTCATAACCTTTTAATGCGTTCTTGAAGTTCTTGATATCATAAAAATAAACAATTATAACTAAATTTTATCAAAAAAAGCCTTTTGTACATAAAATTAAAAAAGATTTTCAAATTTGTGTTTAAGGCATTAGAATATATAACTTTCATTCCATTATGGAGATTCAGAAGCTAGATTTGTTGTTAATTTCATCTTATAGTCATGAGATTTAGAGTCTGGACTATTAATAGTGAACTCACAAACATATGATTGAGGATAAAATACAACAAATCTTCATTTGAATTAAAACACAAAATAAAAACATTAATAAATATTACAAGACAATAAAATATATATAAACAAAAAAGACAAAATGTGTGATTTAAATCAAACTAAATCAAACTAAAAGATTTACCCTCATCTTTATCTAAAACAAAAATAACCACAAAAAAAACCTAATTAAAACTAAAACTGATAAAAACAAACATTAAAAATAAAATAAATTTAAAACAAAACTTATGAAAATATGATTTTGAGATAATTGCAGATTTAATCTTTGAAAAACAATTATATATTTCTGCAATAAAAATGAATCACCTAATTACCACCTGTAATATGTTGCTATTAAAACTACAACTACAAATATATTAATACTTTTATAAAGCAATTAATAGTATTAAAATATATATACTTATATTATTATTAAACAGTTAAGCATAAATTTCCTATTTCTCTCAAAATATTTTCGCAGGAAATTTCAACTTGTCATTTCCACATAAGAAATTGGATATTGCATTTAATCTCTAGTTTCAAATGGAAGCAATTGAACTAAACCCAACAAATATCCCAACACGAGTCTACAAACTAAGCCTCTAAAAGTTATAATAGTGTCAATCCTATTCTGGAAACGGCCTGCCATACTGGACATATGAGACAACTTTATGCTGTTGTACACATTAACTTCCCGAAAGCTATCATTTCCAGGCGTCAGGATGTTAGACATTTGGTATCACTCAATTTAACTAGCCTCTATTAACTTAAACAGCGCGACACATTTATGTATTTACATTACGTTTCTAAATAAGACTGTGAACATGTACACCACAGTCGGTAGGTGGGTGGTGGTGGTTTGGGGGGAGGGGGTGAGCTCCATTGACTACTGTGTATATATGGTATGGTATTTATTTAGCTACCAAAACATGCAGATTGTGGGTTACTCAAATGGTATGTTATATTACCACATTACCAGTAACAATATATAATTATGTATATGAATACACATCAAAGCACACTCATAACACCAGCTGAACAATGTTAAAGAATTAATCAAAGTTCCCAACAAACAAGCACAACAATATACATCTAAGCTTCTGGGTATTGGGCAAGATTCTATGGTGAATATTTAAAGCTGTGGGCAAATACCAATTTATAACCTCTGTGCATTTTCAGGTATATATATACTGGCCATACAGGATATATAGTGAATATATGCATATGAGATAAATGTAAGCGTGACAGGCTGTTCTGTAGGCTTAGCAGACTGGTGCATTATTTAATCTTCAATTTTACAGACTGGTACATTATTTAATCTGAATTTGATCTTCAGTTTTACAGACTGTTACATTATCTAACATAAAAGTTTTACAGACTGGTACATTAATTAATCTGTAAGCTTATCAGACTGGTACATTATTTAATCTTAAGTTTTACAGACAGGTATATTATTTAATCTGTAAGTTTTACAGACTGGTATATTAATTAATCTGTAAGCTTAGCAGACTGGTACATTATTTAATCAGTAAGCTTAGCAGACTGGTACATTATTTGTTAAAAGCAATAAAAACTATTATTTTTATTGTGTAAGCTTGACCAGACTAATATATAGTTTATTCTTTACACTTGGTAAACTTGCTATAATTAAACTTCCAAAACTTCTTAACTGACTTAATAGAGAATTAATTGCACAGTGATCAGTAATGTAAATAAATTTGAAACAGAATATTCAGATTAAAAGAATTTTGTTTTGTTTTTTTCAGCTTTTACAAAATAAAGGAACATATATTTTGAGAGAAGCAAGAATAGTTTAGAAAGCAGAATATATACCCTGGTCCCCGGAAGAGGATATGACTGAAACCGGTATAAATGATGTTCCAACAACATCATCTTGTGTGATTCTATCCCTGTGGGAAACAAAATTAAAAAATCTTCCATAAATAGAATGATCAGAAATTCATGTTTCTAATCTAAACTCAATGCTGTGATTTCATCTCAGAAGAGATTATATAAGATACTATAAGAAAAGGAAAATCATCTCCCTGTGATGAAAAAATAAATTATTATCCAAATAAGTATTTATAGAAAGATCGGAAAATCCACATTCTATAAATAACAAGTCCATCATTTTGCAACCAGACTGGTTTATGCAGTTCCAGAAAAGAAAGCCTACCACCTGTAAATGAACTACATAGCATTATCAATACATTATGTATACCCTACCTAATATAAGTAATACATGTATATAAGTATATAATATATGATCAGAATGTCATGATGAGACATATATGTGAAGTGTAACATGTTAGTTAGACTTTGTTATACAAGTACAGTTACCGTACCCAAAGGTGAGCCAGCCCCTCAACACATCAAATAATTCCTTCATTGCAACCTCAATCCACATTCCTCAGCGTAACTTTAATTCATGCAAGTTAATACACGGTTAACAAAAATTTTTTTATCACCTTGATTTAATCCGCAAGACTTCATTTGTAGACATGTTAAATGAGTAAAAATATACATGTATACTCTCACGTGAAGTTTTCTATTCCACTTCCGGCTCATCATTTGTAATTCTTTACTGTTAGTTACCAATGCAGGTTAATCGCAACATATAAAGTAGATCAGTGCCTCTTTAGCAGTGGTAGAGTGTCCGACTCACATGCGGAAAGTTGTAGGATTGATAATCATCAGCCATACCAAAGTCTTGAAAACTTCCTCTCTTGTTCTAGGTCTGGTTGGCCCAGCGTCAACATAATGTGACTGGGTGGGGTATCATTCCATGTATCTGTGGCATGATACTCCAGTGTGGCAGATCTCAGAATACTGTCTAAAGAAAATACCGTTGATTTTCGCGATACGATTGAAAATTGTTGAAAGTGACACTAAACACCTTACAACAACAACAACAATCCTTTGAGATATGCATTCAGTTTGAATGGCATGCAAAAATATCCATAGAAAATAGATTGCAATACAACTAACGTTTTATATATAAACTCTCCCATCCCAGGTGTGATACATTACATGACTAGATACACAATCTTATCTTGAGTCTGAAGGCGTGCAAACACAAACTTCACAGTTGTTAGTAAAACACATAAGGGCGATTATGCCAGGATTAATTTAACGTCAAACATTTATAAATGATAAACAATGCAAACTTAAATTTAAAGAACTCCATGTTTAGTTTTGTTTAGTAAACAAGTTGTTGTTTTAATGTGGAATGTTATAGGGCTTCAAACCAAATATATACTGGGTTACATGGAATCTGACAGTTGGATGAAGGTAATATGTTTTCTTCACTGTATGATCATCACATTCTGACCAAATATTGCATGCATGCATATGTGAAGTTACATACAAATGGTTATTTCTGGAATATCGAAATAAAGTACACAATTTGAATTGATATCAAATATCCCCATAATGAGTTTTTATGGCAATATTATTTTTTGCCTTACATCAATAAAGGTATCAATTTAATGACAATAGGTGCTTGGTTATGATTAGAAATTTAACTTAAGTAAATTGTTGTCTTGGTAACCATAGCTCCAACTCTATAAATCAGTCTCTTAAGACAAAAAATATTGTATTTACAAATAACCATATGATGGTCATTTAAATAACCTTCATGCATCAAAGTGCTCTGTACTGATTATATTATGTAGGTTCCCATGACAACAAAAAGATGATAAACTTGATGAAATATCACAAACTTGTTACAATTGTGCAGAATCCAATGAGTTTGAGCAGTAACTCAAGCTTGGATGACTCACGCTGAGTTGGACTCGTATCTTCTCTCATACTGGATAAGGATTTCTTGTGTAAAAATCTTAGTTGTGTGCAAGAAAAAAAGGAATGTATCACGAGTATAGGTATGAGATAACGAGATTCCTGCCTCTAGTACCACAGCAACTGTTTTCATTGGAACCTTTAGATGTGCCTCAATTCTGACAAAAACAGTGAAACCTAGCATCTCAGCCTATTATCCATCAAATATTCTTTTACTATATCTTTGATACCAATTCAAATAAATGATTATATATACTGAGATTAATTCCCAACTTCCTGATATTACGTGTACGTGTCACCTAACCACAGTGTTAAACAGACAATGTTACATGATGATTTGCATGCAAAACGGAACAATTAATAGAACGGAGATGTAATTCAAGATTGACATCAATCTATTGTATCTTGTTTATAGTTTGTTACAATAGATTCATATACAAATAGCATGGCGATAAAACAAAGCAGATAACCCATATAGTAGAACTAAACAAAACCACAGGGGCTTGGGTACTGAAATTAAACAAATTATTGAATCTAATTTTAACTCACTTAATAAACATTTTTTCAATTATGTGAATACGTTTATTAGATTTTTTTATCTAAAAGTTGATAAAAAATTATCATAATGCTGATATAATCAATTATGATAGATTTATCAACAGAGCCTTTTTTGCAATAATCAATTAATTACTGTCTGCTTTTCTATTATTGTTTAGATTTCTTTAAAAAAAAAGGAAAATATTTTTTTTTAGAAATACATAACCGCTCCTCAAACCCTTGTGGATAATAATAATTAACCAAAAGCTGTAAATAAAAATCTGCATAATACTGGTATCGCTAAAGAATATGTTTTGTGGTGTATACAATTGCCATCAACAAACCATTCTCTCCAAGAGCAGAGATTAGAGATGTTTGTAGCCAAGCTGACGCTATAGTGTCATCTTCCGTGATTCTATCCCTGTGGTTGACAACAATATTATTAATAATAATCACATATACATTTTATGGTGTTTACAGTTAACAAAACTATAAACTTAAAATGGTAGAATTCATTTACATAAAAAACAAAGGTTTTACTGCTTTATATATTAATAAACCAATCATCAAAGGTCTATCAAAGAGCACATGATGCATAAATGAAATCATAAGTTTCTTTACATGTGTTTTTGTTCATTTGTTCGAGAACTGGACTCCGACTAAAAAACTGAAATCCAAACAACATTATTTAAATTAGTATTTTTACTTGCAGAAACAAACAATATTAATGATTATTTAACAGAAAATGTTTGTGAATAACATTTTTTCCCCATAATTATCAATCCAGGGTTGTGAGTCTCTAACCGGCCACAGTCTGTGATGATTGATATACAACATTGCGTCTCACTGTCATTCGTCTCTCACCACTGATTCAAGTTGGAAATTTATCAGTTACTAGCAGAGATATGTGTACTCAAGTACTGGTTCATCTTCCAGTTTCCCAGGAACCAGTGGTTAGGTAAACGGATCTGTTAGCCCCCAACGGTATAAAAATGACGCTAAATATTAAAATAAAAAAAGATTTAAGATCTTGCAGAGTCCGAATCTCGAGCCCCAGAACATATCTCAGGCTAACATGATGCAAACTGCTCAGGTATAACTGCATGTATACAGAGATGAACTAACAATTTATGTTTATTAATTTTGTTCTTCTGCAAAGCAATATCTTTTAACCCACTGGGTTATACAAGTTATTATACGAGACCGTGTACATGTGTTGAGATGTTAACATACCACTCATTGTCTGCTGAATACTTCATTTTCTTTTATTTGATTTGATTGGATGTGTCGGAAGAAGCAGTCAATATAATATACATTTATTGTTAATACTAAACTGACACTCTTTCACATAGCTGTAAATATTTTACATGAAGATTTGTGGTTTGGTTAAATAGTTAATGATAATAATGTTTATATTTCCACATAGTATACATGTATATTCCCACTGACAAAAAAATCATGTCAGATCATAGGTTATGTTTAAACTTGGTGTAGACAGGGTGATAGGTTCGAGCCCTGGCCAGTCCACATTTCACAAGACAACCGGGAATATCAACTCAGTTACTCCATATATTAAAATTCAATTTTTCATCATGTTAAAGAAGACTAAATTCTTTCTATGGATCTTTAACAGACTCTATACATTCTCTAAACAAACATTTAGAATACAACTAAAATCATATATAGAATAGACTTGGGTCCTGTTATAACACCGTTGCCGGGATCCACGAAATGACACCGCAATATATGCGGAACTGTGTTATAAATATCCTGAGCTACATTATTTGGCAATTCTATATCAGGTCGAAGTACCATAAACAAACAGATGACAATGTGTGATAAATATGACAGACCATTGTTTGTCAGTGTAAATCAATTAAAAGCGATGTTGTTTATCATGTCAGTCTGAATTATCAAGGTGTAATTGATGCACAAATACATGGTTACAGTTTGACAAAACTTAATGAGCTTGCAAATACTTAGCGAATTAGTTGAGACTTTTGATCAATTCATCCATTATTATACCATAAGTTTTTAATAAATTTGGTCGAAAATATCAACTTTAAATTTGGGAGCCATAGAAAAAATGCACGTTTCATGTTAAATTTGACTGTTATAACAGGAGCAAAGTGTATTTCTAACTCTAATGTATAAAAGTTAAAACTTGTATTTGTTAACATGATAACAGTTTACAATATTATTTTTAGCAACCTGATTATATTAGTGAACAGTTCTACAGATATAGCAATCTCATGCTACTTTAACGTATAATGTATATATTGAAAATAAAAATGGAGATAAAAAATATGTACATCTAATGGAGATTCTAAAATAATTCAGAGATTGATATCAAGTTTTCTTACCAGTCTTTCATGGACATTTTGATTCTCTCACACATCGATGGAAACTGAAACACACACACACAAAAACACTGAAAAACTTGTTTTTTTAGTTTAGAATAAATACAAAAGTGGTTCTCCTCTGTCAACAATAAAATATGCAATAAAGGTGCCCAGACGTACATTTTCCATGGTTTAAACTTCAGAGTATTCGGACGCTAAATTCAGGTTCGGAAAAAAACAACATTGAAACACATAGACATTGAGTAAGATGAAGAAAAAAACACTGCAGAAATTGATACAAAAACCACAGAATTTCTTGTAACACTCAGAGTATTCGAACATTTTATGTGGGATTTTTTATAATCCTTGGAACTTGGTACACCGGGGTACTTGGGTCCAAGATGCATATGATGAAAATAAACAAGATGTACACTTTTTGACAATTCATTTACAATAAATCTAGACATTAATGTGTTTGGTCAATTCAAAATTGTGGGTGCTGTTATGTTACAAAACTCCTACGAGTATACTGTGTGAAGGTCAATTGGACAATGTGGCAGCTAGAGTGTACACAGAACTTCTATTTGAATGTTTTGGACGGGGTTTAATACCATTTTCAATATATTAAAGACTGAACTCAGCCTTGAGAGGTCATCTTGAGATGTCACCTTTGACATTTCTTCCAATGAAAATCCATTATACACAGAATACAGGTAAAAATAAACAACAGACAATCAACAAATACAAAGCTGCTGTACATTTGTATCAAGTAGATTAAAAGGGTCGTGAGTTTGAATCCATGCCCGGCCACAGTCTCCGCGATGACTTATATACAACATTGTGTAACATTGTTATTCTTCTATCAGCGCCGATTCATTTCAGAAAGTTATCAGTTACTTGCAGAAATAGGTGGCCTGGAGTACTAGTTAATCTTCCAGGATCCAAGGAGAGAGTGGCTATGTAAACTAAGCATCTGTGAGCCCATGATGGCATAAAAATGACGCTAAATACTCGAATCAACAAACAAAACAAATGAAGTAGATAAAAAAATATATAAATAATTTACAAATTTCACAGATTCACCTTGTTAAATAGCATGGAACATGAGCATCATCTTATTTTTAAAGAAAATAATTATAATCAACTGACTTTGATGAGTATCAAAAGAAATGCTGGATGGAAGTGAATGTATAATGTTAGTCGCTCATGCCAGAGGCTGTGGGTTCGGTCCATACTTCAAATTGATATCTTCTTAAAAACATCAGTCTGTACAGGTTTTATCCTGAAAACAGACTTAAACGTGGTCTTATAAGCTCTTAGTTACTTTACAATAGAAATGAAATAAATCAGCTTAAACTAAAAGAAAAGCAATCACTCTTCTGATCAATGAACTGTAAGGCAAACACCAACATTATTCAATTTAACAAACCTGCAGTCCGATCCTCAACACCTGGTTGTATTCTGGGTGGTCATTGCAATACATGATCTTACTTTGAACCTGAAATACACAATAAACAGTACAGTATGAAGTCAACATTGTAGTGTCTTGTGGAAATACATAATAAACAGTACAGTACTGGAGTCAACATTACAGTGTCTTGCAGAAGTACACAATAAACAGTACAGTACTGAAGTCAATATTACAGTGTCATGTGTAAATACACAATAAACAGTACAGTACTGAAGTCAACATTGTAGTGTCTTGTGGAAATACATAATAAACAGTACAGAACTGAAGTCAACATTGTAGTGCCTTGTGGAAATACACAATATCTACTGAAGTCAACATCACAGTGTCTTGTGGAAATACACAATAAACAGTACAGTACTGAAGGCAACATTACAGTGTCTTGCAGAAGTACACAATAAAAAGTACAGTACTGAAGGCAACATTACAGTGTCTTGTGGAAATACACAATAAACAGTACAGTACTGAAGTCAGCATTGTAGTGTCTTGTGGAAATACACAATAAACAGTAAAGTACTGAAGTCAACATTACAATGTCTTGTGGAAAAACACAATAAACAGTACAGTACTGAAGTCAACATTACAGTATCTAGTGGAAGTACACAATAAACAGTACAGTACTGAAGTCAGCATTGTAGTGTCTTGTGGAAATACACAATAAACAGTACTGTACTGAAGTCAACATTACAGTGTCTTGTGGAAATACACAATAACAGTACAGTACTGAAGTCAACATTGTAGTGTCTTGTGGAAATACACAATAAACAGTACTGTACTGAAGTCAACATTACAGTGTCTTGTGGAAATACACAATAACAGTACAGTACTGAAGTCAACATTGTAGTGTCTTGTGGAAATACACAATAAACAGTACTGTACTGAAGTCAACATTACAGTGTCTTGTGGAAATACACAATAACAGTACAGTACTGAAGTCAACATTGTAGTGTCTTGAGGAAGTACACAATAAACAGTACAGAACTGAAGTCAGCATTGCAGTCTTGTGGAAATAAATACACAATAAACAGTAAAGTACTGAAGTCAACATTACAGTGTTTTGTGGAAATACACAATAAACAGTACAGTACTGAAGTCAGCATTGCAATGTCATTATAGCCATTACATGCATATTTTCTAGCACTGTGGCTCAAGGTATTCAATATCAGTATGTGGCAATTGCATACAGGAAATATTACATTTTATGGCAATATAATTTTTATTCATGAACTATAATAAAATGTTTAAGATTTTACAAAAGTCCACATGTTTCTTTAAGACACCTCATATGTTATATTGTCCTACATGTATGCTGACAAGAATTTCTTTCATAATTTCTAGCTCTGCATAACTACATGTATTCAAAATGCAAATTGAAATTATTATATATTTTTGTAGGTGAGAAAAATCTATGATTACAGCTGGGACAGGTAGTGATTGTCTATCTTGGTACCTGTGCCACTGTTACCCATAGATATTGAGATACTCGAAGTTATTATTTCACTTAGAATAATAGACATATTTCCCTTGGAATAATAGACATATTTCCCTTGGAATAATAGATATATTTCCCTTGGAATAATAGATATATTTCCCATGGAATAACAGACATATTTCCCTTGGAATAATAGATATATTTCCCTTGGAATAATAGATATATTTCCCATGGAATAATAGACATATTTCCCTTGGAATAATAGATATATTTCCCTTAGAATAATTGATATATTTCCCTTGGAATAACACATATTTCCCTTGGAATAATAGACATATTTCCCTTGGAATAACAGATATATTTCCCTTGGAATAATAGATATATTTCCCTTGGAATGAAATATGTATTCCCCCAATAATAGTTGTGTTTCTTTTGTTCTGTGACCACCAAAATAAATAGATAAATATCCACAAATATGAGCCGATTCAAATCCTACCTCTTTACCAGCAAATGAAAACAAGAAATACGGATCCACCAACTCCTTCTGCTCTTTTCCTATACCAAACAACTTCTTAACTCCTTGTAGAAACGCCGTGTCCACTGGAATAATCAAAACATATTCATACATTTATGGACTTTAAAGACCTTTTACAAGCCAAAAGGACAGATGAAGATGGACAGTGACAAGGTAAGACACTTACCCATAATGTGCAGATTCACAACACGAACTTTAGATTTACTGCGGTGATATTCGTGTGAAATAAAACTGTAACTACCACTACTACAATTTTAAAACAAAATATTAATGGAGTTTAACACCATTTCCATTAACACATCACAGGTTATTGTTACATATGACAATTAGTTTTATTGGTGCAGGGAGTCGAAAGGCTCATGATGATCATTATTCGTGTAGAACCACCGTCCTCCGCAATTAACTGGTAAGTTTTCTCACATAAAGTTTTTTAACCCTTTACTTCATATGGATGCCTTTGGACACCTCTAATAAAGATGCCTTTGGACACCTTATATAGAAGGCTCTTGAATTATTGGGTGAATTATGTTTATATTAACTGAGAGAGTGAAAAACAGTGCAGGAAGTGTTCAGATTGTTCGTTACATTACGTTATTGAAGTAAAGGGTTAAGGAAGGCTTGAATCTACGACCTCAGCGGTCAGAGCAAATGATTTCAAGACTTTCCCTTAGAGGGAAGTTAATCATTATAATATTTTTTTAAAGGGAAATAATAAAAACAAAACTACAAACTTCTTGGAATGTCTTCACATCTGTAAACATTGAGGGCAAACGTGGCAGGACGTAACTGAACACCAGCTGGGCGCAGTAAATTACTGAAAGGTAAAATATGAATTTAATTTATAGATTGGGTATAATGTGAAATATGTGAAGTATTATGTACCAGTCAGTTGTACACCTACACCCCTAGACCAGGATATAGCATGAAGTAAAAGCCTTTTGTCCCTGGGGACCATTTTGTTGTTGCTGACGTATAGTCCTGCTGTTTGTTTTATATATGCTAGGACATTGATGTGGTAAGAGATAGGCAATTTATCCCCGTTGTCTTTTGCTTAGTCCAGACCTGCAGGGAGCATTATTCATTAGTCACAGAAAAACTTACTCACTTGAATTCACATTAGCTCCATAGTATGTATATCAAATTCCCATTTTACAATAATAAAACTTTAATTGATGGATTGATTTATTTCGGAATGAAACGTATACATTTTGTGCAATACATAAAGTATAATCAACATTATTCTCAAACCAGCTGTTATAAGTGCTGTGCCAATAGCCATAATCTTGCAGGCAGCTATTTGTATGTTGGAAGATATAGCTAATTTTCTACATCACTCCATGAATTATAAGTTTATTATTTTTAACTTAACTTTTTAAGTGAACTAAATTTACTTTGGTGTTGAATTGCAAATGAGAAGGTATATTCAATAGGTTTGACCGCTCACGCTAGAGGTTGTCGAGTTTGATCCCCAGGTGGCACGATGACCCCAGCAATGGTTTTACCCAGGAAGCGTACTGGAGTAGAGGTTCTGAGTTTTTCTTCATAATCAAGTTAAAATATCATCTACTGGTATTCTAGACAAAATGAGCCTTGTTTAATGAACATTTAATTCTGCAAGGGTTACTGTATGTGAGAAAAAATCTTCTGTTTATTGCCTAATTTAAAATTACAAATAGTTTTACACAAAAAATAAAAAGACAAGATGAATCCATATACATCTAGTAACATTTACCTCTCAATATCCTCTGCATCATTACTGACTGTATGCGACTTCATGGACTGAAAATAAGCAAAAAAGGTTATAGCTTCTGTGATAAACAAATGAAATATCCACAAAAAACTCACGTCTTGAGTAGAAGTAATGAATAATGTACTGGGATATACTGCAATATTATACGTTGCATCACTAGCAGTAACATTCAATGAGAGTCCTATCCGAAGTGATTGACATGTGTCATTCTAGGTTAAAAGATACCTTTCGATTGAATGTATTTAATATAATGTAGTACATGATTGTATTATTAAGAATCCTTTTTTTTCTGAACATAAAAATGCTTCTGGAAGATCCCCTTAATTTTTCAAAAGTTATTTTTTTGTGCACAAATCCTGTGTTCAAGTCAACATAATAGATATGCAAGTCTGACATGTAACTTCAAATAGCTTTTCTTAATTGATATATTTGATATAATACATTACTAGTTCACCGAGGAAAATATTTTTTTCTGATCATGCAATAAGTTTCTCTCTTTCTCTTGTCCCACAATGCTGTGCTACTACTTCTATACAAGCCAAAACACTCACTGGAGGTGTATCCCCTGGTCCCAGAACTATAGCAGCAAACTTGAGATATCCCTTGGCTCCGGCCATGTTGTCCTCCGGATCACTCAGCAGCAACCACTTGTTGAGAAAGGCGTGGTTCGGCTCACTCCACACCATGCCTATATCCATCTGTAAAAATAGGGTAGAGATCAGTATTAACCCTTTACTTCATATAGACGCCTTTGGACATCTCTAGTATAGACGCCTTTGGATGCCTCTAATATAGATGCCTTTGGAGGCCTCTAATATAGACACCGTTGGACGCCTCTAATATAGACGCCTTTGGACGCCTCTAATATAGACGCCTTTGGACGCCTCTAATATAGACGCCGTTGGACGCCTCTAATATAGACTCCTTTGGATACCTCTTATATAGACGCCTTTGGACACCTCTAATATAGACGCCTTTGGACACCTCTAATATAGACACCTTTGGACACCTCTAATATAGACGCCTTTGGACACCTAATATAGAAGGCTTTTGAATTACTGGGTGAATTATGTTTATATTAACTGACAGAGTGGAAAACAGTGCAGGAAGTGTTCAGATTGCTCATTACTGTTTTCAAAGGCCTTCTGTAATTGTTGTGAGAAAACGCGTATCTATGGAGTAAAGTGTTAAAGAGTTCCGATTCTGAATACCATTATTGTAGTATTTGTGTTTGCTATAAACACACAAGTGATGTTTTATGCCTGATAAAATATTTGTTTGTTTGTGATTTGTCTGATTGTATACTAAGTTACTAAATTTAATATAAAGCATAACGAAAGTTTTACACCTGTATATATATATTTTACTAAATCAAACCAATATTAATTTATATTTAATATAATAGTGTCACAATTTACAATATTTCTTCTAAGTTTCATATGATTCATATGTATACATGTCATTGTACAGCCAGTGACTAGAGTAGGTGAACACTTTTATTCCAACTCTGGAACTGTGTTTAATATCTTAAATATCAAAATATTTTGAATTACATGTACCTTAAAGGGATTATATTGGCATATTACTGTCAATTCTCTGTCCTAAATACACACGCCCAATATGAAGAAACACTTATAACTTAGAGATATACGCGGCTAAAGTATCTAATTGCATAACCTCTTTATTACAAACATCGGGTTTCTGAAGCCAAGTTTTTGTTTTTGTTTACATTCACCATTTTCAATGAACCCTTTCGGGTTTCCGATCAATCATCAGATAACATCGTGAAGACTCGTTCCTGATCTTGTTTCGAGGCTTTGTTCTTGAAGTTTATGGAGTTCAATGAAAACATTGCGCAATACTTGATTGCGGGACATATTAAAGTTTTGGCCAATATTCAATTACTGTTAATTTGATAACTTTCAAGTAAATAAAGGTTATACGTCAATACATAAGCATTATTTTGTGCACACTGCATACAGGAAAAGTCCGGATTAACAGCGTGTTTGTGTTACTTGCCAATATAATCTCTTTAACATTTTCATTTGGGCCACACTGTATCTTAAGTAGACTCTATTTAGATATGTATTTTAATTAACAATCACACGGTTCCTTCAAAGGCATTGATAAAAGCACCACTTTGAGACCAAGTTTACATAGAATCTGTTAGATGCAATGTCTTTATGCACCATCATGACAATAGGCTGTATGACCCTTAAGTCTCAATAAACAATCTTGTTCAGTTCTCTTTCAGAGAAAAAACTATTTTAAGAATCTCAGAACCAAGACAATGATGGATATCTGTTCTTTCAATTTCTTGTGTTTGTGATGAAAGGTATTGAAGGGTACCGCACGTCAGAATATAAATGGCTATTTATCGTTAAATAGACATGTAAATAACACAAAAATCAACAAATTTTAATTGTACGAAATTTATCAAATGAGAAAAATGACATTAAATATCATGATTTCAAGCGTTTCCTAAATGCTATGGGCGCCGCCATTTTGTAGCTCTTTTGTGATGGAGGTATTCGGTGACGTCATAACTGCACTTCCGTTCTAGTTATCGCGCAAATTGTATTGTGTCGTTAGTGACTGCTCTCTACTGAAACTCTTATGTATATACACTAATATACGTAATCAGTTTATATACAGATATACAGTGTATAGTGAACATCGAAGGTAGACAATTAAACGCGAAAACGATTCTGAATTGAAGGACTTAACCCATTAAACATTGTTTTCTCCAGCGGAATAAGTGGGTGGAGTAATGCGATATGTTTTGTGGGCAGTGTTGTTTTTAGTTTTCCTAATATGTGATTTCACATTGCCTCAGTGTCAAGCTTCTGGTGACATCACGCGCAAAACGCCTTTATACTTTGGGGTAGGACTTAAGATTGTAGAATGAAGCGTACCAATGCCTTGGCGTACTACTTTCCAAGGATACAATTTCTGATGATTTCAGTACGAAGATGACCATATGCGACATACATATAAACTTAGTGTATATTATCCAGTGGGAAGCTCTTAAAAATGTGCTTATAACATATAGCTCAGCTGATTTCTGAAATTTAATTTGTAATTTTATATACTCTTCCAAAATATTGTGAAATTGATATATCAAACTTTCACAATATTATAATTGCAGGCTGTTTGAACAGGTGTGATAATCCAATTAACAATAAAAACAAGAGGTTAATGCCAAAACATAAGGTGTGAAAACGACATGGTATCTAAAAGTTGTTATTAAAATAAAATTAAGGCCAATTAATTGTGACAGGCCCGATTAGCTCAGTCAGTTACGTGTCTAACTATCAATCCTGGTGTCTCGAGTTCGAATCCCAACCCGGCGACAGTCTCTGTGATGACTGACATACAACATTGTGTCTCAATATCATTTGTCTCTCACTGCTGATTCGAGTGGAAAAATTATCAGTTACTTGCGGTTGTTGGGTGTGCTCAAGTACTGGTTAACTTTTGCAGGAAACAGTGGCTAGGTTAACTGAACATCTGAACAGTAAACCCTCGATGACAAAAATTGATGCTAAATATTCAGTCAACCATTAATTGTTCATAAACTCATTTTATTAATTTTATAATCAATAGGCAATTTAGTTTATTGATATATGGCTTTTTCACAGTCAACTAGGTCATTATTTTGAATAGACATTTGAACTACCTCTACTTCGCAATGAAAAAATATAAAGTAAAACCTTTGTTCCTTTATTTATTCATTAATACATGAAAAGTTTTTTTTACTGTTAAAATAGTGTTCTGGTATACAATTTATGAAAAATATTCATAAAATCATATAACATAATTTTTTTACTTGTAAGTTTGCATTGATATTGAAACCCTAATTAACTGAAAATGTTTAAATTAGTAATAAGACATAATACTATGTGATATAACATCCTGTCATAAACCCTGGGGTCATTAAACCTGGGGTGATCACGCTTATTAGGGTACAATATGCACAATGTGGCAGGGTATTTCTCATTACCACATGATGTGAATGTGGTGTTGGTGAATTATGAAAGCTCAGCAGGGTGCCAGTAGCTGGACAGTAACATACACTTTGTGCAATATGCCTGTAGACATTATATTTCATATGACACTCCCTATAAGGAGACACATTCATATATGTTCAGAGAACTGGTAGAATAGATAATCATCATATATCAAATTGGGTAGTAACACCATTTGAATAACCAAAAGACAGTGCCAGTTATGTAAAACAACACAAAAAAAAACACCAACTCATTCATGCTTCATCTAAATTTACTAAAAAGGATATGAAATCAAAATTTTATCAGCCATTTCTCAGTACGCAACAATGGCCGCACCAGCTAAACACGATAAGAAAAGAGATATAATATTATTTCTTATTCTCTCTTAGACAGGTAAATATATGTAACAAAACATTTTCCCTTAAATTCCATTCTTGGTCTAATTAGTGTTTTTTTTTTGATAATGTATTGACTGAGTAGCAAACAGTATATACCCTGATAGTACAGCATGAATGTGCAGGCTCGCCTGGATCTACATCAACACTGACGGCAATAATTACTTTTTTATCAAGCTAAGGGTAATTTTACTATTTTGAAAAATTCAATCTTCAATGTCAGGCTACATGATAAGATGTCAGAGTTGTGATTGATGGGTTTCGGGTTTGATCTCTGGTTCATGATCGGTGTGACTGTTTAACAGTTATCATCTTTTTGGGTGAAAACTTCATAAGACATTGCTGTGACATCTCTGTATTATTTCTGTGATACATTCTAAATCTTCTAAATTTCCAATAGACTAAGTGTGAAATTGCATCTGCAGCACGTATTTTCGTCAGACGAAAGCATCATTACAGTTTTCGCAGCTGCAAAAATCTTTCACGTGTGTGAACAACTATGCCGTCTCACTATTTCTCTCGTCTTCTAATTCATTTAACTCTGGTTCTGAAAATTCTGGTTCAAAGTTGTAGGCCACAAGTCCTTCTCCGTTACTAAAATCCATTTTATTATTCTTGCGAGTACTTTTGCCGGTGACTATAATTGCACGTTTCTACATCTGCTGTAGCGTATAAATCAATTATGTTTTAAACCGGAAGTGCAGTTATGACGTCACACAGGTATCCAATATGGCGACTTCCACCATAAAGTCGATGTGTGAAAATGACCGTTACAAAACGAGCTGATATATCTTTATGGACTCGAATTTATGCATAATAATACTATTAATAGAAAGCTGAACTCATAGCTATTCATATTATCCTGTTTTATACACAGGGTTGCGTTCCCCTTTAAGCTGGGATGTCATGTTGATAGGGAATCGTAATTACCGTACGGTGAACCATTACCTTAAATGCGCCAATCATAGCATCCGATCTTAATTTTCTAGAGTTGTATACAGTGAACTCCAACACTTCATCAAATAGCTCTGCAGGTGATGCATGGAAGTTGAAAAAGAAGGATTCATTCCAGAATGGCGAGTTGGTGGATTTCTTCACGCGTGTCTGTTTGACTTGGTTATAGCAGGCCACTTTACACACAGGCTGGATGTTCGAGCCTTCTATTTGTCTCCCTTCTATAATCTTGACACGAATCTGTATAAATAAAACATGTTTCATGTAAACAAAACATTTGGGGTGGTTGTGTGGTGGCCAGAGTGTTGGCTACTCATGCCAGAGGTTACTGGTTCGATCACCAGCTTGATCACATGTCTCTCAATAAAAACACTCAGTACTGGATCTAACCGGGAAGCAGATTGGAGAGCAGTTCATATAAGCTCTGAGCTTTCTTCATAATCAGATAAAGTAAATGAGTATAAACTATAAACAGTTCTGTCTATGTTTAATTCAATAAATTCATGTTCACCTACAACACAAAGACAATTTCTGAGACAATTTAACAGTTTTTATTCCAACATAGCAATAGGTTAATGCATATTTCAGATTATAACAAACATATATTTTTTCCAAATTTCATGTCTGCATGTTATGTTATGCTCCACCTAAGTGAATCCTATCACAGGCCAAATGAAATTTTTATTTCCTTCGACATGCTGGACAAAAATTGGGTCGGTGGGTAGGAATTTCATATTATTTTTTTTTCCCTTTTTTAGACAAAAATATTTTGTTTACCTGGGGTGTTAAAATATTCGCTCGGTCAGGTCACAAGAAACAAAACTATTTTTTCATTTGGCCTTACCATACCCAATGGCTGATGCAAAATTGGGGAGATTAAACAATCAGTGTGGAGTATATACAGTGCTTTCAATCTGATGCAAGATTGCGGCTCCAGATTAAACAACCCGTATGTTCCATCTTGTAATAAATACAGTTTCAAGATATATTCTGTTGTAACCCAAATATACATTAAAATCCAAGGCCCATTTCCTGAACGCACTGTCATCTTAACACCTTGTTAAATTGGTTTTTTTAATTATAGTATTTTGAGATATAATAAATTCAAGGTAACAATTTACTGACACTTGTAACAAACTGTCATTCTAAATCTATAACCATTTGTACTTACAAAAGTTCCCAATAAGGAGTGTTGAGTTAACCCTTTACTCCATAGGTACACGTTTTCTCACATTCTCACAGAAGGCCTTTGAAAACGGTGCAGGAAGAGTTACAAGCAATCTGACCACTTCCTGCATCTTTTTTTTACTCAGTTAGTAAATATAAACATAATTCACTCATTGCTGATACGTGGTGAATTAATGCTTTCAATTTGGAATAGTCCAAGAAAATGCTTATAGAGAAAAGGGTTAAAGTGTTTGGAGCAAATCAACCCAGGGTTGCATATCACAAAATAAAACCTACTAAGAAAATTAATAGGAAGCATGCATAATAGTATTCACAGCCATTCACATGAATTTAAGACTGTATTTTCAGAAAACATACTGTTCTTTGAATTATTCAATAAGAGGTTGGGCTTATCTGGATTAATATTTAAAACATTATGAACTAGAGCTATCACTGAAGGTGACGAATACCCCCGAACGCCGCCATGACAGAAAATGGTTTACCATTGTATGAAGTTTTATTAAATTATATCCAATAGTTTTAAAGTTATGCTCCAGACAAGGGAAATATATCAAAGGGCAATAACTCTGTAATTAGCAAGAATAGAGTTATGTTTCCTGTACACTGCACTTCCTGTCATTATATTCTACCATTGTATGAAGTTTGATGAAATTCCATCCAGTACTTTAAAAGAAATGCTCCGGACAAGGGAAATATATCAAAGGGCAATAACTCTGTAATTAGCAGGAATAGAGAACTTATGTTTCTTGTACACTGCACTTCCTCTCATTATATTCTACCATTGTATAATGTTTGATGAAATTCCATCCAGTACCTTTCAAGTGATGCTCGGGACAAGGAAAATTGCAACGGACAGACC
Source organism: Panopea generosa (assembly GCA_029582155.1). Lineage (NCBI taxonomy): Eukaryota > Metazoa > Mollusca > Bivalvia > Adapedonta > Hiatellidae > Panopea > Panopea generosa. Next base: position 19,288,523 of record CM055908.1, on the reverse strand, counting down.
GACCAACAGATCGACAGACCGACCACAGGGTGACTCCAATATACCCCCTCAAACTTTGTTTGTCGGGGGTATAATGGTACTAACTTTATGTGTACAATCTATTTTTATTGAAAGTTTTATTGTAAGTTTTTTTGTGAAATGCGACCCGGGTCTTCATTGCAATTAATTTTTTAATTCCGCGACGGTTTATACAGAAACAAGATTAGACTCATTCCAGATAACTTAGAATTCAGGAGGATTAATTTTTCTAAATGTTAAAACTAATGTGCAATAATGTTAACATCTATTATAGTTAACCCTTTGCTACATAAGCATTTTCTTGGACTCTTCCAAATTGAAAGCATTAATTCACCATGTACCAGCAACAGGTGAAATATGTTTATATTAACTGAAAGAGTGGAAAACAGTGCAGGAAGTGTTCAGATTGCTTGTTACAAGCAATCTGAATTCTTCCTGCACTGTTTTCAAAGGCCTTCTGTGATTGGTGTGGGAAAACGCGTATTTATGGAGTAAAGGGTTAACACCAAATACCAATAAACAAACCTGGAAATCCTGAGGCTTGTGAGACAGTTTGCCCCTGAGCCTTCTCTTTCCCATCTTCTTCCTTTTCTTCTTCGGTCTGGGTTTTGGTTGTCCGGTGGCGGGATCTATTATAGGTGGTCCCTGATCAACTTCTTCCTCTTCTTCCTCCTCATCTTCCATCACTCCTTCACCATCATCCATTGTAACCTCCTGTCCTGGAGTTACAGCCCCGCCTCCTCCAGCTGCTGGGGCCCCACCAGGAGGGGCAGCCCCGGGCGGTGGGGTATAATTAACCTTCATCTGTATCTTCGACTGTTAAATCAAAAATAAATTATTTTAATACACTTAACTAACACTTTATATTTTCAGTTGTTGTTTTCAAATACAGAAAACTAACTCCCTCCTTATTAGGCATAGTAAAAATTACCCATGATAACCCATTTTATGGTAACATAAAACAACAGTTAAATAAACTCTAATTAATTCACAGTGTACTGAAATGACGGTTACCATAACACAGGGTATTTTTAAACAAACCTTTTGTTTATTCAGCAAATTGTTGATATAAATCTAGCACATATGAATTATAATAAAGCTATATGAAGAATGTATGCAACACAAATTATTGTATATATTCATAATTATGCTAATTGAGTGTATAATCATGTAACATTTCTCCCAAAAACCTAGTCAAACATTTTCCCCTCCAATAATCATACAATATTTCAGTCAACTGCCATAAAATAAACCTTATTTCATCAATACCAACTTGTCACTGACATAAAACAATGAGTTTCACACTTCATGTCACATGCTGTATCCAGGTTTATGTTACGGAGGAAGACATTAGAACAAATACGAGTATATATAACCACCATCCTTCCAGAAACAACTGGCGGCAAACTTTCTTGATCTCTGCTGTGAGAGACAAGTTATCTTTAGATAGTGACCACTGCCACGGAGGACCCCAGCTGCATACTTCTCTTGCAATTACTTTTTCATTAACAGTTCAAGTTTGAGTCAGCCTACTTCTTTATGGTTCAAGCTTCAGTCCAGCTAGGAAAACGTGTCCAAAAAATTCAATATAAAAATTATCTTCTTTTTTTAAGGTCATTTTCAACACTGTATGATGTTATATGGAATATAGGTATTGTGAAAACATTTGCTTTTCTACTTTAAGCAATTGGTGACATTGACCTTGACCTCAGTGAACCCCATATACATTCCCAACCTTTCTCTTAACACAGTCTATCCACACACCAGGTAACATGGCAATATCTCACTCCTAACAAAAGTTGTCAGTAGAAAATTGTTTATCTATTTTCAGTGACCTTGAACTCAGCAACCGGATCTGCAACCCCATGTTTCCTATCAATCCAGTGCACCCTTTCACCAAGTTTCATGGCAATAATTCTTACTATTCACCTTACTCTGAACAAAAGTTTTCAGAAAGTAACCATATATTTCTATTTTTTAGCTATGGTGACCTTGACATTCATCCTAGTGGCTCTAATTCCAATCCCAACCTTTCACTTCATCCGGTCTACCCGCACTAAGTTCAAAGACAACATTTCACTATTAACAAAAAATAATATTTTTCTGCTTTTATTTATGGTAACCAAGTTATCCCAGTATGCCCCTATATATAAACCCAACCTTTCTCTCCATTAATGTATTTTTTAAATCTGTATGTTTTAATTTGTTGTTTTTGTACATGTAGAGTGAACCTGGAATCTTCCTTCCTGTTGGCGTCGAATAACCTATAATGTGTTGGTAAGCCGTAAAACCCAATACATTCATTCTTTCCATCAAGTCAACCTACAAACCAAGTTTCATGACATCTCAAGGCGAAACCACCCACACAAGGCGAAACCACCCACACAATGTGAAACCACCCACACAAGGCGAAACCACCCACATAATGTTAAACCACCCACACAAGGCGAAACCACCCACACAATGTGAAACCACCCACACAAGGCAAAAACCACCCACACAAGGTGGTTTATATAATAAGTATATCAGATTCGGATGACATGATACTGACCATGAAACATCAATTATAGGTCTGGTCTCAAATGACAGAAATGTATATCTCCCATCACCTGTCTCCTATCAGGCTATCTATGTAAACAATCAGAGCTGTGAAAAGCATCTTACATGGCAATGTAAACACAACATATATTGATATTGCATAGAACACTTGTAACCATATGCCTATTGACATAATATAAATGTGTTTGTGTGTCAGTTCGATAACACAAGGTCCATTGCAATTATTGTAAGTTTTATTGGCAGTAAGACATCAGGACAACAGATGTATGCAAGGCAGGTACATGAACCATCCTAAAACTTGAGTTTACAATCAGCCCTACCACATATAATAAATCACCATAACACATATGGTTAATATATAGGAAATCTTTGCATTATTATGGTTGTCATATTGAAGAGCTATATTGGTGAATAGGAGTTGGTTTTAGCATCCATGATGCTCTGAGCCTTGATAAAATGTTGACATTACAAACCTGTGGAAGAGGCTGTCCATTCCCGTCAAACAGTATTGTGTCCACATTTTTACTCTGGTGGCCACCTCGAGTCAGATCAGCCAGCGGTATCTTGGCTGTACCCAGGAGTCTGCAGATACATGAAATATAAACATCATGAATAAACAGCAAATATTTTTGGCCATCTTATTAATCTGTTTTTGCAAACTTACTTCAAACTGCTGGTTTGTCTTAATAGCCCAGTCGTGCCCACTTGCTTAAAAATATTGGTCGACTTATTATCTGGCATCTCACCTGGTCAAAAGGTTACAAATGTGATTTAACTGAACATGCTTTTATTTCCAAAGTATCTCCATTTGTACCACAATAGCACATTGGTTCACATCTTCAAGAGCCATTTCAAATCACTTATATAGGATATGCCTAGTGCATCATGAAATGGACGTTAAATAAATTGTTTATAAGAAATATGCCCTTGCTATATCTACATAAATTTGACCAAAATGGGGTCATAATTTCTGTAAAATTTGACCAATGATGGCAAATATGAAACTCGACCTATATATAACTTACTCATTAAATACAGCTAAACACTTAATATTAAAACTTAAATACGCTTCACACTAAATATTACAACTTAAATACAGCTTTACACTAAATATAAAAACTTATAATACAGATTCACACTAAATATTAAAACTTATAATACAGCTTCACACTAAATATTAAAACTTTAATACAGCTTTACACTAAATATTAAAACTTATAATACAGTTTCAACTAAATATTACGGTGATATGTAGTCACCACGCGATGACATTGGTGCCAAAAGAGTTAAAGTGTCCAACTTTCGATGCATTTGTTAACAAAAGCAATAAAAGGATAAGAGCGACATGTCAACCAATTCAGGTCTACTGGTTGAAGATTTGATTTGTATTAAAACTTATAATACAGCTTCACACTAAATAATAAAACTTATAATACAGCTTCAATTAAATATTAAAACTTATAATACAGTTTCACACTAAATAATAAAACTTATAATACAGCTTCACACTAAATAATAAAACTTATAATACAGCTTCAATTAAATATTAAAACTTATAATACAGCTTCACACTAAATATTACAACTGATATACAGCTTCACACTAAATATTATAACTTATATACAGCTTCACACTAAATATTACAACTGATATACAGCTTCACACTAAATATTATAACTTATATACAGCTTCACACTAAATATTAAAACGTATAATACAGCTTCACACTAAATAATGAAACGTATAATACAGCTTCACACTAAATATTAAAACGTATAATACAGCTTCACACTAAATATTAAAACGTATAATACAGCTTCACACTAAATATTAAAACGTATAATACAGCTTCACACTAAATATTAAAACGTATAATACAGCTTCACACTAAATATTAAAACGTATAATACAGCTTCACACTAAATATTAAAACGTATAATACAGCTTCACACTAAATATTAAAACTTATATACAGCTTCACACTAAATATTAAAACTCATATACAGCTTCACACTAAATATTAAAACTTAATTACAGTTTTACACTAAATATTAAAACTCATATACAGCTTCACACTAAATATTAAAACTTATATACAGCTTCACACTAAATATTAAAACTCATATACAGCTTCACACTAAATATTAAAACTTATAATACAGCTTCACACTAAATATTAAAACGTATAATACAGCTTCACACTAAATATTAAAACTTATATACAGCTTCACACTAAATATTAAAACTTATAATACAGCTTCACACTAAATATTAAAACTTATAATACAGCTTCACACTAAATATTAAAACTTATATACAGCTTCACACTAAATATTAAAACTTATAATACAGATTCACACTAAATATTAAAACGTATAATACAGCTTCACACTAAATATTAAAACTTATATACAGCTTCACACTAAATATTAAAACTCATATACAGCTTCACACTAAATATTAAAACTTAATTACAGTTTTACACTAAATATTAAAACTCATATACAGCTTCACACTAAATATTAAAACTTATATACAGCTTCACACTAAATATTAAAACTTATAATACAGCTTCACACTAAATATTAAAAGTTATAATACAGCTTCACACTAAATAATAAAACTTATAATACAGCTTCACACTAAATAATAAAACTTATATACAGCTTCACACTAAATAATAAAACTTATATACAGATTCACACTAAATAATAAAACTTATATACAGATTCACACTAAATAATAAAACTTATATACAGCTTCACACTAAATAATAAAACTTATATACAGATTCACACTAAATAATAAAACGTATAATACAGCTTCACACTAAATAATAAAACTTATATACAGCTTCACACTAAATAATAAAACTTATATACAGCTTCACACTAAATAATAAAACTTATATACAGCTTCACACTAAATAATAAAACTTATATACAGATTCACACTAAATAATAAAACTTATATACAGCTTCACACTAAATAATAAAACTTATATACAGATTCACACTAAATAATAAAACGTATAATACAGCTTCACACTAAATATTAAAACTTATATACAGCTTCACACTAAATATTAAAACTTATAATACAGCTTCACACTAAATATTAAAACTTATATACAGCTTCACACTAAATATTAAAACTTATAATACAGCTTCACACTAAATATTAAAACTTATATACAGCTTCACACTAAATATTAAAACTCATATACAGCTTCACACTAAATATTAAAACTTATAATACAGCTTCAAACTAAATATTAAAACTTAATTACAGTTTTACACTAAATATTAAAACTCATATACAGCTTCACACTAAATATTAAAACTTAATTACAGTTTTACACTAAATATTAAAACTCATATACAGCTTCACACTAAATATTAAAACTTATAATACAGCTTCACACTAAATATTAAAACATATAATACAGCTTCACACTAAATATTAAAACTTATAATACAGCTTCACACTAAATAATGAAACATATAATACAGCTTCACACTAAATATTAAAACTTATAATACAGCTTCACACTAAATATTAAAACTGATATACAGCTTCACACTAAATATTAAAACTGATATACAGCTTCACACTAAATATTAAAACTTATATACAGCTTCACACTAAATATTAAAACTTATATACAGCTTCACACTAAATATTAAAACTTATATTACAGCTTCACACTAAATATTAAAACTCATATACAGCTTCACACTAAATATTAAAACTTATATACAGCTTCACACTAAATATTAAAACTCATATACAGCTTCACACTAAATATTAAAACTTAATTACAGTTTTACACTAAATATTAAAACTCATATACAGCTTCACACTAAATATTAAAACTTATAATACAGCTTCACACTAAATATTAAAACATATAATACAGCTTCACACTAAATATTAAAACTTATAATACAGCTTCACACTAAATAATGAAACATATAATACAGCTTCACACTAAATATTAAAACTTATAATACAGCTTCACACTAAATATTAAAACTTATAATACAGCTTCACACTAAATATTAAAACTGATATACAGCTTCACACTAAATATTAAAACTGATATACAGCTTCACACTAAATATTAAAACTTATATACAGCTTCACACTAAATATTAAAACTGATATACAGCTTCACACTAAATATTAAAACTGATATACAGCTTCACACTAAATATTAAAACTGATATACAGCTTCACACTAAATATTAAAACTTATATACAGCTTCACACTAAATATTAATTAAATACATGGACACTTTCTTAAGTTATTGACTGGAAACCAATCTGACGGATGGATGGACAGACAGCGGTAACACATGATACCCTTCACGATTCATTATATGGCAGCAGTATAAAAGGACTCAAAACTATTTGCCTTCATCATGGACACAAACCAATGTTCTCTACTGAGCTAACATCTGTCCACCTTGTCATGACCCAGCCAGACTTATTTCTTTTGTATGCTTAAGTTACAGTGGTCTATAGCCTGGCTCAAGCTTGAAGTCAGTGATGAAGAAATGGTCAATTGTCTTCTTATAAATACATCACCAACATTACTAAACAGAGGTTATCAGCTCTCTCAGTATTTATTGATATAATTATTATACTTATCTATTTTAGCTTGATGTGAAGTAAGCTCAGAATAAATGAATGAATGAATAGGGTTTTACGGTGTACAAACACATTATAGGTTATTTGACGCCAACAGGAAGGAAGATTCCAGGTTCACTCTACATGTACAAAAACAACAAATTAACATACAGATTCAAAAAAATATACCAACAAATGAATATGCAGAATGAACCTAGAACATTGATACCTGCAGAACTGCAGAGTTTCAGCAAATTCTATCGTAATACTCAAATTGTTGCTTCTTACAACATGCATGAGCCACAGTGATCCTATTCTTGCCATCACTTATGGCTCCCTGGAACCACACAGCGGTTAATAATTTAACCACAATAGTGAGCATGACAAAAAATGATAAAATGAACATGACATCCATTCGGAGGATTCCTACCCCTCTGCAGAGATTGACAGTGATCCTATTCTTGCCATCACTTATGGCTCCCTGGAACCACACAGGGGTTAATAATTTAACCACAACAGTGAGCATGACAAAAAATGATAAAATGAACATGACACCCATTTGGAGGATTCCTACCACTCTGCAGAGATCGGCAGCGATTCTATTCTTAGCCGGAACCACGCGGGCTAAGCAAGCTCAGGGAGAGACCATTTTCTTGGTAGACCAGTATTGAGTGCTGTTCATGAATGGCCACCATGTTGAGCCTGGGATTGAGCCTACTACATCTGGCCTGAGTGGCCAGCACCCCATCCACTCCCCACTCCCATTTATTGATATATTGTTAATCAAAACATTTTAACACTATGGAAGAAGCCAGCAATTACATGTATTGAAATCACAGATTTAAGGAACAAATAGACTTAGCCCAGAATGGATGTCGAATTGGTTTTCCCAATATTTAGTTGTAGGTACAAACAAATGTTATTACTGTTAAAACAATGCTCATTTTTATTCAATATTAAAAGACTTTATTATATTATATATGAAGTCTTTATTTTACTATATATAGGATAAAACATATAATTATATTGTCACAAGCCCCTGTGGAACTTGACAAACAGAGTTGTAATTAGTCACAGGGGTATTAAAGTGACGAAAACTTTCACTTTGCCGCCAGTAAATGTGCTGGATATAGAGGGACATAACTCTGACAGCCTTGAAATCAGACAGGATATTATTTAAGACTATAAGGCCTTGGGAGTGTTTGTGTATTCTTGTCATTCTTGTAAACTATTGAAGCATGTGCATAATCCAGCCCACATAAAAACCACATACTGGTTTGTGTAGTGTATTATGTCAGGTATAAATAACATGTGCACTGTATGTACACCCAGGTGTGTGTATATGTATATATATATATATATCTCAAACTGCATATTTCATACATATAAAGAAACTTTCGCTAATTTTTGATAATTGGTAATTTCTGTCCAATTTAGCTATTTCAGTAGATTGATAAGACATAATTATACAACAAACAGAAGATTTCAGCCAAATTTAGTTAAATGTTAACACAATATTCACATTCAAACTTAGCAAAAGTTTCTTTTTTGGTTCAGTATATAATAAAAAGGATATAAATTTGTTCAGCTTGATGACAAGTGACATAAACCTGGTTGTACACATTTCACTGTGAGATAGGAGTTTATGAATATTATCGTGATGTTAGAACAGTAACTCGTGTGATGCTAGAATGTTAACTTGTAAAATGTTGAAAAAAATTTAAACAGCAAATTAGAACGCTGGCTCATGATCCCACAATCTTTTATTTTAAAATGAAAAAATTTAAATGTTTGAAAATACATAAGCAGTAGAATACAAGACAATAATCTTATGTATTATAAATATATAATAACAGATAGATTATACTAATTTATTTTAGTATGATTGTGAAGGAAGCTCTGAGCTCACATGAATCACTTTCGAGTCAGTTTCCTGGGTAGAACCAGTACTAAGTGTTGATTGGTCGGGCAAAGGAACAAACCAGTGTCACCTCTGGCATGAGTGGCCAATACTCTATACAATATAGCTGACCACTCAGCACCCGAACGTTGATTGAACAAAACCAGGGCGTTATTATATTATAAGACATGCATATTACGTTAGAGGTTTGAATATTGGTGTCTTTCTGAAAAAGTTGAAATTTAGCAGTGTCATATCAATTCTGCACTTTACCAACCCTTTTGTTCTAAATCACGTTATAGACCAATTTTTTGTCATCATTTGTACTGATCAGCCAATGGATAATGCTCTATCAGTCATCATTTTTACTGATCAGCCAATGGATACTGGTCTATCAGTCATCATTTGTACTGATCAGCCAATGAATACTGCTCTATCAGTCATCATTTGTACTGATCAGCCAATGGATACTGGTCTATCAGTCAATCATTGTACTGATCAGCCAATGGATACTGGTCTATCAGTCATCATTTGTACTGATCTACCAATGGATACTGGTCTATCAGTTATTATTTGTACTGATCAGCCAATGGAAACTGGTCTATCAGTCAAAACATTATTAAACTAACTAGCTTTAAAAAGTTTTAACCTTTAAATCAGTCATTTGAAGCAGTTTTAATTATTACAGTTAATTTTAATTGACCAATTGTGTACAAGAATACTCTAAACATTTCTCTCTGATCGCAACATTGTTTAATCCAGTATAATAATAGAGATTCCATAGATTATAGTAGAACACGAAATAATTATATATGGGGCCATCCTTAAAAAATATTTGTTTGCTGTGCTGCGACCCAGTATTTTTTTATGTGGGTAGGTAAGTAGCTACTTTTTTTTCCGCATAACTTTGATTTTACATAGGTAGTCATTTAAAAGAAAAGTGAACAGAAATCATGAAAAAAAATTAAACACTTTGAAAGTCAATAAAAAAGTTTGGGTTGCTGCAATTTTATAAGTAGGTAGGAGCATGACAAACAATTTATTTTTTAAGGATGGCCTGGCTTAAATAGACCTGCCCCAAAAGTGTTGATATATATGAGTTCAACTTGCTACATTGACACTTTTAATGGATTTATCATATTATACAGCTCAGGGCTCAGTCATTCACAGAGATATTCCATCATAATGTTTATATCAATATATTCACATCCAATTTACTACAAATATTTGTTTTTATCAGATTGAAGTCAATGAAACTGTCTTTCAAATAATTTCCTCTTGCTGGTTGTCAAACAGTCTGTCCAGGTTGTGAGCTAATCAGTAAAATATCTCGTCACCGTATCTAACGTTCATCACCTTCAGATATGTGACATACTCAGGGTAGGCTGAAGTGGTCGTATGCAATATCTCAAGTGATATGCAACATACCAGGGCCAACATTGAACAAATGTTTGTTTGCTTTGACTCGCCCACTGTTTTTAAAATTGGCTAGGTAGCAATCGCAGATCTACTCATTAAAAACCCAGCGACACATCCCCCACCCACCCCCACAACACACACACCCCTAAACTCCCATATTTATTAAAATCAACTATATTTCTACTGAAAAACATTCAGATTTTGTGTTGCACCCCCTAAGTCCATCCCTCTAAATCGCCCCTAGATAGGTAAAATGTTTGTTTGTTTGAATATTAAGTGGGTATTGGAACTCAAGATCTCTGGATTGAAAGCGAGGTGCACTACCGATTAAGTTAACTTGGCCTTGTGGGTAGTAATGGGGAGAATATTTTTCTAAAAATATTGTCATACAATAAAATACAAAAATATCTCATACATATTCAATCATATATTTGCATGAATGAAATAAAAAAATATTGTTTCGAAAATCTAAATTTATTGAGAAAGCAGCTTTTTGTTGAGTTTAAAGTAGAGAGAGAGCAAACGAAAGTTATTTATTTTTGGCCAAGGTAATTGATTACAATGATATCTGTAATGGTCATCAGTGAGTTCATTATGCATGATAATGAAACTGAACTTGGAACATGCAGGTTATCTCAATCACTCACTTGTCCAGATAACATGGGTAAATTGTATTAGATTTGGTAATATGAATTTTCACACCTAAGAACATACAGTCAAACCTGTGTTAGTGATCACCTCTATTGAGCAGCCGCTTGTCATTAACATCCACTACTGCTATTTCCAATTTCTATGCTTTTATAGCAAATTAATCAGTATTAAACAACAACCTGTCTTAAAAGGCCATATTTGCTCTTTCACTTGACTGGCACCTTAAAACAGATTTGACTGTATCTTGTAACTACATTAATCTCCAAATATCAGTATCTGAAACTGCATATATTGTTTAAAGAAATTCAGTGAAAGGAAATAAACAGATTTTGTAAAACTGCTTTTTATTTTTTATACTTATTTATTTTACCTTAGTTAGACAAACCATGCTTGAGATCTTCCTGGCTAGAACCAGTACTTGAGCATATGCAGACAAAGTGTCTTGTACAAGGACACCACACACAGCCATGACTAAGGACTGAACCCACTACTCCCCAATCCTGGGTGGGATCCTACGGTAAAACTGATGGTGTCACACTAGTTTTTGAAATATGTGTAGGTTTGTGAAAACATAAATCAATATTCCTTTGGAATTTTTTTCCATCACATCAATAAAATATGATGAAATGCAAATATGTTTTACTTTTATTTTCATAGATATGATACATCAAACAATATGATTTTTAACTCTATAATAAGAGTTACACACTTTAGTTTAAACTTATTTTTTTACTTCAATGTTATTACAATGTATACAAATCATGCTTTAAGTCTTCCTGGATAGAACCATCACTAAGAATATGAAGAAAAAGTGTCTTGTTCAAGGACACCACACATGGCCATGTTGGAGGCTCAAACACTTGACCTTCCAATACTGGGTACAATGCTCTACCAGTGGACTATGCGATCCTGAATATGGCTATGTATACATACTGACATAATTATTTTTAAATTTATTTCTATATTTCATTGACATGTACATTGTGTGTATATATATAACACATTTTGAACATGAACAAGATGAGACCCCAGCCAAAATTTCAATTTTTGTGTTAGTTTAGGATAACATGACACAACCAAGTCGAAACTTAAATAAACCCCCAACTCTAACTTCAATCGAACCCCAGTATCCTCCTGGTAAGCACATTACACACCCCAGTATCCTCCTGGTAAGCACATTACACACCCCAGTATCCTCCTGGTAAGCACATAACAGGCCCCAGTATCCTCCTGGTAAGCACATTACACACCCCAGTATCCTCCTGGTAAGCACATTACACACCCCAGTATCCTCCTGGTAAGCACATAACAGGCCCCAGTATCCTCCTGGTAAGCACATTACACACCCCAGTATCCTCCTGGTAAGCACATTACACACCCCAGTATCCTCCTGGTAAGCACATTACAGACCCCGTTATCCTCCTGGTAAGCACATTACAGACCCCAGTATCCTCCTGGTAAGCACATTACACACCCCAGTATCTTCCTGGTAAGCACATTACACACCCCAGTATCCTCCTGGTAAGCACATTACAGACCCAGTTATCCTCCTGGTAAGCACATTACAGGCCCCAGTATCCTCCTGGTAAGCACATTACAGACCCCAGTATCCTCCTGGTAAGCACATTACACACCCCAGTATCCTCCTGGTAAGCACATTACACACCCCAGTATCCTCCTGGTAAGCACATAACAGGCCCCAGTATCCTCCTGGTAAGCACATTACACACCCCAGTATCCTCCTGGTAAGCACATTACACACCCCAGTATCCTCCTGGTAAGCACATTACAGACCCCGTTATCCTCCTGGTAAGCACATTACAGACCCCAGTATCCTCCTGGTAAGCACATTACACACCCCAGTATCTTCCTGGTAAGCACATTACACACCCCAGTATCCTCCTGGTAAGCACATTACAGACCCAGTTATCCTCCTGGTAAGCACATTACAGGCCCCAGTATCCTCCTGGTAAGCACATTACACACCCCAGTATCCTCCTGGTAAGCACATTACACACCCCAGTATCCTCCTGGTAAGCACATTACAGACCCCAGTATCCTCCTGGTAAGCACATTACACACCCCAGTATCCTCCTGGTAAGCACATTACACACCCCAGTATCCTCCTGGTAAGCACATTACAGACCCAGTTATCCTCCTGGTAAGCACATTACACACCCCAGTATCCTCCTGGTAAGCACATTACACACCCCAGTATCCTCCTGGTAAGCACATTACACACCCCATTATCCTCCTGGTAAGCACATTACACACCCCAGTATCCTCCTGGTAAGCACATTACAGACCCCAGTATCTTCCTGGTTAGCACATTACAGACCCCATTACACACCCCAGTATCCTCCTGGTAAGCACATTACAGGCCCAAGTATCCTCCTGGTAAACACATATAACACCCCAGTATCCTCCTGGTAAGCACATTATAGACCCCAGTATCCTCCTGGTAAGCACATTACAGGCCCCAGTATCCTCCTGGTAAGCACATTACACACCCCAGTATCCTCCTGGTAAGCACATAACAGGCCCCAGTATCCTCCTGGTAAGCACATTACAGGCCCCAGTATCCTCCTGGTAAGCACATTACAGACCCCAATATCCTCCTGGTAAGCACATTACACACCCCAGTATCCTCCTGGTAAGCACATTACACACCCCAGTATCCTCCTGGTAAGCACATTACACACCCCAGTATCCTCCTGGTAAGCACATTACACACCCCAGTATCCTCCTGGTAAGCACATTACACACCCCAGTATCCTCCTGGTAAGCACATTACACACCCCAGTATCTTCCTGGTAAGCACATTACAGACCCCAGTATCCTCCTGGTTTACAGACCCCAGTATCCTCCTGGTAAGCACATTACACACCCCAGTATCCTCCTGGTAAGCACATTCCACACCCCAGTATCCTCCTGGTAAGCACATTACACACCCCAGTATCCTCCTGGTAAGCACATTACACACCCCAGTATCCTCTTGGTAAGCACATTACACACCCCAGTATCCTCCTGGTAAGCACATTACACACCCCAGTATCCTCCAGGTAAGCACATTACACACCCCAGTATCCGCCTGGTAAGCACATTACACACCCCAGTATCCTCCTGGTAAGCACATTACACACCCCAGTATCCTCCTGGTAAGCACATTACACACCCCAGTATCCTCCTGGTAAGCACATTACACACCCCAGTATCCTCCTGGTAAGCACATTACACACCCCAGTATCCTCCTGGTAAGCACATTACACATGCCAATATCCTCCTGGTAAGCACATCAAGTTACCTTATTTTCTCAACAAGATCAGATATAATGGAAATTGTATCCCTTTGCTGACCACTGACGGACATTAAAACCTCTTAAATTAAAATTTCTAGTTTCAACTGATATGATCTATGGTCAACTGAGGTGAACCATTTTGAGAGAGCTTTACGGGAGACTGTCTCATACCAAATTTGATGATAATCTGTCACATGGTTTCAGTCATTTGAAGCAATAGTTATTTCACGGACAGACGGGCAATGAACACTGGATGATCACAAATGCTCACACTGAGTATTTGCCACAAGTGAACTAATAAAATGTGCAAAATTACCATTACAATATTACACCATACAATGAATTTTCTCTCATTTTTGAATTTATTTTCAACATTATTTATATATTAATTTATACTGTACGAAAAAATGATAAACATGAGTATCTGTTTGTTCTGTCTGTCTCAACATGGTTTTTATGTGTATTTTACTATGTAAGGATGTTTCAACCATTTAAAGCACTCTATAATATTACTTCAACATCAGCAAGAGAATATAAATTTCATAGCATTTAAAGCCCTTTTAAATGTAAAATATGCGTGTCACTATCAGTGGTTGTGTGTTTACTCGCATGTATTATTTTCATCACTGCGAAAAGCTCTAAAAATAGACCGTTTCCTAAAAGAATGTGTCAGTTACAAAGTAGACATCCTAATTTACGTTGGCGTAATGCAGTGTGACATATTTCTCCGGTATTGTTTCAAGTAGCTGTTTTTTAAAAGATAAAATATGCATGCAATAAATACAATAAAGATTTTTAGTATTGAATGAAAAAGTAGCCTATTAAACTATTGTGTTTTATTCCTTTTTGTCGATGAGAAATGAATATTTCTAACGAATGAATTTGTGTTGGTCTCGATCTGCTACCACCTTAAACTTGTGACACGTCCTCTCCAATCAAATTTTTTTTTTTTATAACAGTCTGATCAAACACCAAAGAGCCGACTAATTGACACAACTCCCCAGGATTACCCCATGTTGTAAGGAGCACTTATTACAACATGTTAAGATATAGGCAGCGACTTAATACTGTTACAGGTTAGTAATTTAAACGCGAAAGGTAATAGAAATATTCAAATTCAAAGGTCGTACTAAAACATTTTTATCTAAAATTCGTTTTCAATGAAATTACGTTCCCACAAATATGTCATTGAACCAAAAACAACGAAAATAAAGGATTTCACAGTCGGTAACGGATCTGGGGGATTGTGATATACCGTAAAAATAAGATTACCATCCGCAGTTTTTTTTCTCCAAGTTTTAAGGTCTAAAACAGGAGTGCGTATTACACTAAGGTATAGAAAAAATAATTTTATTTTTTAGGTCTTATCGGAGTTACCCCAAACTTTAGATTCTGTAGATTTTGTTACTCCATGAATAATCAATCAAAATTAATCTTTCACTTTGATCCAGATTTTAAAATGGCGGATGTAGTTAACAACTGATTCATGACTGCGGATAACAGACATATACTAGCTTTTTTCCACCAGTTTTTGCTTAAAAAAATTATACTTGAGTGCGGATTATACTTGGAAAAATACGGTATCAAATAGGTAACAGAGCAGGGGTATGTGATGTATTATTACACCAATTAATTAGTTTATATTAATTTACTTAGCTCGATTGCAATGAAAGCTCAGAGCTTATAAGAACCGCTCTTGAGTCAGCTTCCTGGGTAAAACCGGTACCGAGTGTTGTTTTATGTGAGGTATTGGGCCAACCAGGGGATCGGACCCGCAACCTCTGGCATGAGTGGCCAACACTCTATCCATTAGACTACCACACCAATTAATTGGATGTTATATCACTGGAAACAAAGCTCAAGGGAGTTTGATATATTTCACTGGTTGAAGAGCTATAGATACTTGGATCGGGATATTTGGGGGTTGGGGACACTGACTGGTGTAGAAGCATGAGATTAACAAAATATGGAGTGGTAGGGCAGCAGATAGAGTGCTGACTGCTCATGCATGAGATCATGGGTTTAATCCCAGGCTTGAACAGATGACAGGTTCAAGCCAATGGCCTCTAAAAAACAAAACTGTAATTTGGTTCTACCCAGGAAGTGGAATCATGAACTTACTTAGCTATAAAGCTAAAATAATGTGGTAAAAACTAAAATGATAATTGTTTGTGAAAAAATATTCCAAAAGTGAAAAATTGAATGTACAAACCATTTGGCCATCCTTAAAAAAATATTTGTTTGCTGTACTCTAATCCAGTATTTTTCATGTGGGTAGGTAGGTAGCTAACTTTTTTTTCTCTTGCCAAATTTGGATTTTGTGTAGTCATTTTAAAGAAAAATGAACAGAAATCATGGGGAAAAAAATTAAATGTTTAGAAAGTCAATAAAAAGTTTAGGTAGCTGCAATTTTGAGTGAGTAGGTAGGAGCACAGCAAACAATAAATTTTTAAGGATGGCCTTCCTGCAATAAAATAAACTAACATTATACATTTTGTGTATGCTGCTATGATAATAATTGAATTGCTAACAGAATAATATATAAAACATTTACATTAAACACTGAACTTAAAACTTACATCAATGAGATCACAAAAAATGTACAAATATGTATGTATATATAATATACATAAACACTTGTATATTTAAAACATAAAACATTATTCCAGCAGACTGATCAAAGAGTTATCCCAGGATAATTGACCATTTATCCATTAATGGTAACAACTTCATAATAATAACAATTTCTGGCAGAAATAATCACCGATGCCGGTTGGAAGTAGCTTTCACTAAACCTCTATGAAATGGTGGATGCTGACATTTGATATTATTTGATGTTTTATAAACTAATATCACACAGAGAATATTAAAGTGTGGGAGAAGTAACACCTCTGTGATTCGATCAAACTCAATTTAACCTACAATAATTCCTACTGAGTCCTGAACTCCATTTCCAGGTGGTCTATTAAGCCACTCATTTTATTCTACAAACCACAGCAGTGGTCTAGTGGTAGAGTGTCCACCTTATATGCAAAAGGTAGTGGGTTCGATCCCCTGCAAGGTCATACCAAAGAATTGATAAATGGTACTAGAAGCTTTGTTGCTGCTTAATGCTCAGCATTTAAAGGAATCAGTTCTAGGTCTGATCAGCCTGGTGTCAGTACATCGTGACCAGTTGGGGTATCATACCATGTGCCTGTGGCATGCTACTCCAGTGTGGTAGCACTCAGAATACTGTCTCAAGTAGGCACTGCCGTGATATGACTGAAAAAATTAAATTTGTTGAAAATGGCACAAACCCTATACTCCCCCTTGTCAATCATGCATTTGAATTCTTGCAAATCATAAATCACAAAACATAAACATATGAAAATTATGATTTACGTAAATGCTGCATGTATTTCGGTTTTGAAGTGGTAAGATAAAACATGTTGTAAAAACAGATCGTTTCATTCCACACATTCACGATTACTTTTTTATTTTGAATGAGGTATAACGCCATTTTCAACACATTTCAGGTTATATACTGCATATCCAGTTTTATTGTTGGAGGAAGACCTCAGAACTAATCTGAGTAGAACCTCTGCCCTTCCAAGAAACTGGCAAACTTTCTCACATAAAGTTTTTGGAGCAATGGGCCTTGAACATACAATCTTAGTGGAGTGAAGTTAGTGATCTCGAGACAGTGCCTTAGACCACTTGGTCAGGGAGAACCCTACTTTTATGGTTACACATGTTTCTACATAAATCATGTTGGTATTACTTCTATGCACAGAACTCTACTGACAATATATAATGTCTAACCCATTCCATAAATAATCTGGATGGAGAACAGAGCAGTCTGCCCCCTTACTCTATTACTCTCAGTATGCTAGGGTCTACATCCATATTATGCTGATATATTGCCACACTCTCCCTGATGGTTGATATAGGACATAACATTTCATTGTTCTCTCAATTGATTCAAGTGGGAGAGTTATCAGCTACTTGCAGAGGTAGGTGTGTTAGAGTACTAAGCTACTTGTAGAGGTAGGTGTGTTCAAGTACTAATTGTCTTTTAGCCCTTGATGGCATAAAAATTATGCTAAATAATCAAACAAACTAATTTTGTTAATCCCTTTAAATAGTTAATGACATATAGAATGATCCAAAATCAAGGTTGAAAAAATGAATGGGTTTATTGATGAATTCTCCCTTTACAATGTAATGAAGATGAAACATTCAGGAGGTAAAGAGCTAACCCATCTACATATTGCAACGTTGTCCCTATACCAAGTTATGACAGTCAGTAGCCCATTTGGTATTTCCCAAATTTTGTGTTCCAATAAGGGCTATTGCTGGTCATGCAAGTGCACATATTTTGATATGTTAAAAGTTATAAAAAAACAGCATATACGGTGCTTTTAGGGGGGAAAAAAGTGTCTACAACTTGAAATATCAGTAGAATAAAAAACACGGGTTTTCAATTATTGAAGAGCCAGCAACAAGCAGAATTATCTTCGGAAAATGCGTCGGTTTCTTTTACAATGGTTTCTCTTTCTATTAATGCTTTCGTGATATTTTCGCACAAGAAAATCAGTTTTCAAGCAAGTCCTTTTAGTTTTCGCAATCATCCGACATTTATTTGGAACAATCTGTTTAATTTATAGGGAGTTTATCACATATGGAACTTCAATTATTTTCCAAACATCTACTGACCACAAAAGATATGGACCACTGTCCAGTTTTAGAAGCCACTGAACTCTACTTTGTTAAACCTCCAAACCTGAAAATTATTAAAAATGACACAAAAAATCCCATCAAGTCTTAAAAAACAAATTTTGATCTTAAAGGGAATATATCAGGATTTTTCAATATTTTGAATTTTTCCCCAAATATACAATGCTTATACTGCCAAAAAGATATCTATTGAAAACATGCCAAAATAATATATTCAGAAAGGCTTTCCTAACTTGGACACTTGGACTACACACCTAGGTTAGACTAAAAATAAATTTTCCAGCTTAAAACACATTTTGTGAAGTATTAAATGAGTCTCATGATTTCTTTCATTCTGAGCTCAATTTGATCTGTTATACAGGTTCACACATAGTAAAAATTGTTTCATCTCAAAAAGGGTGTCTGAATGATGACGCAAAGGTAATGTTAAACAGTATTTAAGCACTGTCTATTTTTAGAATGAGGATTTCCTTTCCACTTCAATTTAGATATTGATTCTGTTATGTTTTGGTGGATTTGACATACTTATCTATTAAGATTATATTTATTAATGATTATGAGATGCCTTTTATCCATTTTGATAATATTTTTATTTTTTAAGACATTTATAGCATTTTATTCTGATAGTTTATATAATCATGTAAATAATTGTATTTATATACATATTTATTTATTTAAATATTAAACCAGTAATGTATTTAAGTCTGCATGGAAACACTTAACCCTTTACTTCATATAGACGCCTTTTGACACCTCTTATATTGAAAGCATTAATTCACCACGTATCAGCAATGGGTGAATGATGTTTATATTAACTGACAGAGTGGAAAACAGTGAAGGAAGTGTTCAGATTGCTCGTTACGAGCAATCTGAACTCTTCCTGCACTGTTTCAAAGGCCTTTTGTGATTGGTGCGGGAAAACGTGTATCTATGGAGTAACGGGTTAAAGCATACAAACCTATTTCTGCCAACTCTCTCCCAATCCTTCACTGTTACTTCAAGTTGGTCATTGGCAGCGCATGCTACACCAGCAAGGTCAAATTCTAGAGTCTGAAATTACATATAATATTCATTAAAATGATATCAAATTAATACCATTTTAGATATTTTTTCTAAGGGATTCTACAACATACAAACAAACCTGTATAAGCAGTCATCTCTATTAAGCAGCCACTTGTCTTAAGCAGCCACATTTACTATTTCCTATCTACATGCTTCCAGAGCAAATTAATCTGTATTAAGCAACAACTTGTGTTAAAAGACCACATTTCCTCCTCCCCTTGACTGGCTGCATAAGACAGGTTTGACTGTAGATCATCTCATCTCCTCCGCCTGGCTCCAAATATAGGGTACTTTGTTAGAATGGTCTTAAAGGCCCTGTCTGAAGCTTACTTACCTCTCAAGTTTAAGGTCACAGGATTGAGCCTATCTTGGAAAAATGACTTTATGTGAAAACCAAATGCCAGTCTCGTGTGTTATAAATTATCATGCAAATGAACTGATTGGGGAATAAAAAAAAAGAATTTTATGCAGTGAAATAGCTATCATATTTGTTATACATATAAAACATATTTAAGCCAAGGACACCAGTAACTTATCAAATTACATGTATTTAAGCTGTCGTGCCAGTATTTATTTTACAGAGATTGCAAACCAAGATCTCAGAACTGTTACAAGGTATGAATACCATGTAGTATTTAGCATGTGAATAAACTTCCTTGCTCTATTTATGTGTCACCATGCCATAAAACACCATTCATTCATTCATTCATTCATTCATTCATTCATTCATTCATTCCTTGCTCTAGGGACATGGACACACAAAAGGACCCTGGTGGGAAATCAAACCCAAGACCCGTTAAACAGGAGTCCAGTGCAGCTTCCACTACACCATGTACCACTAAATTAAATGAGTGGAAAGTAGATCTGTGCCAGCAAATGTATACAATCGATGGCCAAGAATATTATAGTTAGTTTACATCTTCAGGAAGTTGTCACTGATAAAAATATCAACATTTGAAGGGCACACAAGTGATAGAACCAAAATCATTCATCAAATAGCTACAATACTACACCAATGTGAAGAGGCACTCAAGTAAAATATGTACATTTTGTAAGCCTATCTTACTTATTTACTTTATTTCTCCCCATATAGACTGATAGGGTGCAGTCAGGTTATTTTACCGTTCTTGATCATATTCCCATTAGCAAATAGTATCTTTTTTTCTAATGAGTGGTGAACATTCCCATTGAAAGCTTCAATAACTGTAAACTTGTCATAATTCCTTGATAAAATAAACAATTTTCCCATTCTGAATTGAATACGAAATTGATTTTTTTTTTTTAAACTTATTTATTTTACTTCAATTGTGAAACAAGTTCTAACAACTTAGACAAATCACACTCGAAATTTTCCTGGGTAGAAACAGTACAAACATATGCGGAAAAAAGTGTCTTGCTCAAGGACACCACACATAGCCGTGGTGGAGGATCGAACACACGACCCTCCGATCATGGGTTCGGTGCTCTACCACTAGAATAGCGCTCCACATAGATTAAATGGTCAGTGAAGCATTGGTGTAAAGATGAACAAAAAGATTTAATGCAAAATTTTCACATTTTAATGAAAACATCATTAAAATTCCAAATTTTCAAATGTATGGGTCGATAATCTTCACAAAATGGTGAAAAAACACTGTAGTGGTCATATGAGATAGCATCATTAGCAATTATGGAATTTGATACATTTTACAACTAGTTTCTCAATTGGCATAAAGTATTAGAAAGTTTGTTCAAATTGCTTAAACTTTTACCACAGAGGTGGTCTATTAGGAGAGCATCTGCCTCACATGCTAAAGACTTAAAGAGCTTCCTTGTCTGGAGCTCAGATTTAAGAGGATAGTTCTAGGTCTATTCAGCCCGGTGTCAGTATAATGCAACTGGGTGGGGTATCATACCATGTGCCTGCAGCATGATATTTCAGCAAGGCAGCACTTAGAATACTGTCTCAAGTAGACACCTTCGCGATATGACTGAAAATGATTTGAAAGCGATGCTGAACACCAGGCAACTTTACAAGTATTGAGCTTTTTTGTGTGTAAAATTTGATATCATATATTGAGATTGCTATTAAATGACACTGCCAGCTATGTTCTCTTTTGTAAAACATACAATTATAATGTGATACAGTCAAACCTGTCTTATGTAACCAGTCAAAGGAAGGAGCAAAAGTGGCCTTTTAAGACAGGTTGTTTGCTTAATACAGGTTAATATGTTCTGAAAGCATATAAATGGGAAAAAACAAAAGTGGCTGTTTAAGACAAGAGGCTGCTTAATAGAGGTGACAATGTTTATTGTAAACATGGCATTGTAATTATGGAATAACTTCTCTTCTGCAAAAAAAAGTTGATGTGTATATTTTATTATGACATTGTATATTTTTGATTGTAAAGTAGTGAAGAGTACACTGTTGCAATATTTGATATGCCATATTATGGGTTTGTTTTTTATTGAACATAATTATGGCATTGCATAATTAGATCATACTTATTTATTTTGGATTGATTGCAAAAAAGCTCAGAGCTTATATAAACTGCTTTCTAGTCAACTTCCCTGATAGAACCAGTACTGAGTGTTATTTTTTAAGACTGGCATTAGGTTAATCTTGTGATCAAACCTGCAACCTCTGGTGTGAGCCGCCAATATTCTATCTATTGCACAAGTACCTCGCTTAAGCATTTAATAATTAATGTGTTCCTTTTTAATTGCTGTATTGATGGGTTATTTTATTGTAAAATCACAAAGTAGAATTGAATGGTTTTCTATAATTGAAAGATTTGAATTTTAAACAACTCTTCCATAATGTATATTTCTGAATATCTTCCTTGTGTAATACAACAATTTGAGTTATGTAGGTGGGATAACATCTCAATATCCTGTATCATCTTATATCACGATTGTGAAATCTTATATCTTATGTCAATACAACAGTTTGTAAAGTGTCAGTTTTTGAATGATCAGCAGATTCAGTCACCATGAAATCACTTTCCGAGAGCTTTTCGGATACATACACATACCTGTCAATGTATACCAGGTAATTCATGAGGCAGATCATCGACTCCATTGCTAACTGTATGACGCAGGACTAGCATATCATACTTCAGTTTATTATTTCAATATCATTGAAATAAACTAAATACATGATGGATTAAGGGGATGATAAAGTTTCGACAGGTTTATATTGAATAAGTTTTCGTTTCAGTATCACATTACTAGTACTGTATATGCAACTGCTTTGCGTAAGATCTCTGACACATGGTCCCTGTAGGATATAATGAAGTGGTCCCTGTAGGAATATAATGAAGCAGTCCCTGTAGGAATATAATGAAGCGGTCCCTGTAGGAATATAGTGAAGCGGTCCCTGTAGGAATATAGTGAAGCGGTCCCTGTAGGAATATAGTGAAGCGGTCCCTGTAGGAATATAGAGAAGCGGTCCCTGTAGGAATATAGTGAAGCGGTCCCTGTAGGAATATAGTGAAGCGATCCCTGTAGGAATATAGTGAAGCGGTCCCTGTAGGAATATAGTGAAGCGGTCCCTGTAGGAATATAGTGAAGCGGTCCCTGTAGGAATATAGTGAAGCGGTCCCTGTAGGAATATAGTGGAGCGGTCCCTGTAGGAATATAATGGAGCGGTCCCTGTAGGAATATAATGGAGCGGTCCCTGTAGGAATATAATGGAGCGGTCCCTGTAGGAATATAATGAAGCGGTCCCTGTAGGAATATAATGAAGCGGTCCCTGTAGGAATATAATGAAGCGGTCCCTGTAGGAATATAGTGAAGCGGTCCCTGTAGGAATATAGTGAAGGGGTCCCTGTAGGAATATAGTGAAGCGGTCCCTGTAGGAATATAATGAAGCAGTCCCTGTAGGAATATAGTGAAGTGATCCCTGTAGGAATATAGTGAAGCGGTCCCTGTAGGAATATAGTGAAGCGGTCCCTGTAGGAATATAATGAAGCGGTCCCTGTAGAAATATAATGAAGTGGTCCCTGTAGGAATATAATGAAGTAGTCCCTATAGGAATATAATGAAGTGGTTCCTGTAGGAATATCATGAAGTGGTCCCTGTAGGAATATAATGAAGCAGTCCCTGTAGGAAAATAATGGAGCCTCCCTTGAAATCACAACCCATGGATTGGCAGTAAGGCACACTACCATTACCAACTGAGCTAAGCTGGGTCCAGCTTACACCCAATGAATAATGATAAACATACTAGCATGAAGAATAAACGGGGAATGAATGAATGGGGTTTACCAACACAATATAGGTTATTTGATGACAACAGGAAGAAAGATTCTAGGTTAACTGTACATGTACAAAAAACATCAAATTAACATACATATTAAAAGAATACATACACAAATGAATATGCAGAATGAACCTAGAATTTTCATATCTGCAGAACTGCAGAGTTTCAGCAAATTCTATCGTATTACTCAAATTGTCGCTTCCTACGACATGCATGAGTTACAGTGATCCTTTTCTTGCCATCACTCATCTGGTTCCCTGGAACCACACAGGGGTTGGGTTGGTAATTAACCACATTAGTGAACATGACAAAAAATGATAAAATGAATGAATGGAAGATTATTATGTATTAGGCCGCAAGTTGTGTACTGGTGAAATATTTGAAGCATGTGGCCATTAAAAATTCACACTGATAAGAACCAACAATACAAAATAATGTACTCCCCAAACTGGAAAATTTTGATGCAACTATTTATTTTCTACTTAATTAAACAGCACCAGTGTCCCTGCTATAAACAGTAGTACATGTCCATTTTCACCCATTGTAATGTGAACCACAGAAAACAATGTCCGATCAATATACACCTTCAAAGTTTCAACGACACAGGTGTGCCACAAACTGCTGACAAAGGTATGTCAAGATTGATCTTTTCATCTATGATGACTTATTATGTTTTATGAAATATTCAGTAATACCACTATCCAGCCTAGGTAGTGTAGCTGTCAAGGCGTGGGTGTACTCAACTGGTACACCTATACAAACATGTACGATGGATATGTTATACATGTTGTAAAGTGAACCACGCCTGATAACAACCATAGTCTGGCTATTCATGTTGTCTGATAATAAATGTATGGTTGATTATAATTATGGCAAGTCATATTTCCTTCCTTTATTTCTCTCCCTGCCCTTAATTTTTATCCTTCCCTTCCCAACCTATCACTTATCCCCATCAATATCATTTAATTCTCCTCATCCTATCATTTTTCACTCCCTATCCAATCATTATCCTCTCCCTATAATATCATTATCGTCTCCCTATCCAATCATTATCCTCTCTCTACGATATCATTATCCTCTCCCTATCAAATCATTATCATCTCCCTATGCTATCATTATCGTCTCCCTATCCAATCATTATCCTCTCCCAATCCAATCATTATCCTTTCCCTATGCTATCATTATCCTCTCCCTATCCAATCATTATCTTCTCTCTATGATATCATTATCCTCTTCCTATGATATAATTATCCTCTCCCTATCCAATCATTATCCTCTCCATATGATATCATTATCCTCTCCCTATCCAATCATTATCCTCTCTCTATACTATCATTGTCCTCTCCCTATCCAATCATTATCCTCTCTCTATGCTATCATAATCCTCTCCCTATTCAATCATTATCCTCTCCCTATCCAATCATTATCCTCTCCCTATCCAATCATTATCCTCTCCCTATCAAATCATTTTTCTCCCCCTATGCTATCATTAATCCCTCCAATCCCATCATTTATCCTCACCTAAACCTATCATATGTCGTCCTCGCTCTCACACCTTAACTTTTATCCTCTCCACCCTATCATTTATCCTCTTCCAAGACTATAACCTTCTTGATTTACATTTCCCTGTGTTACTGTAGCTGAAAATAACTGTACTATCTGAAGTGAACATTATATATAAATTTCATTGTTTAAATTCTTAGTATTCTGTCCAGTGTGCTCATTTGCTAACAGTTTTCTGAGATAAGACCCCACACAGCAACTACTGATAATCTGGCTTGTGTGGGTGTTTTTTTTAAAGATTTTACTGTTTATACAGATGACAGCTTGCATATACAGTTGAACCTGTGTAAGCAGTCACCTCTATTGGGCAACCACTTGTCTTAAGTAGCAACATTGGTGATATATCCCATTTATGCTTTCAGTGCAAATTCACCTGTATTAAGCAACAACCTGTCTTAAAAGGCCACATTTGCTCCCTCCCTTATCTGACTGCTTAAGACAGGTTGACTGTATGTTTTGCTCTGATACCTGGCTGTGTTAACAGGTTGAACACCAGTTTCAACACAATGCATTATTACAATATGTGACATCCAGTTTCATTGGTGCAAGGAAGATCTCAAAATAAATCTGGATACCAACCACAAATTCTTCTGCAAGTAACTGGCAATTTTTTTCACAAACATTTTTTGGAGAGAGTTAGGCTCAAACCCACGACCTCAGCGATGAGAGGTAAGTGATCATAAGACCTTTGACTGCTCACTTGGCCACTAAGAACCCTGCTAAGGTATGAATCTATGTATGTATGTAATGAACCTGATAACCAGTTATGGGAGGCTGCATCCTTCCACTGAGTACTAAAACACTTCCTCACTAAATAGCCAAGATAATGAACATTATAACCGCAGCAGTCACTGTGAGGTGAATGTTAGTGGACTGGTCTTGATAAAACATTATAATTAAAAGAGTAAATTCTCTTCATTTTAAGTGTTGTTTGTATGATGGTGGTGGTGTTATTGTTGTTGTATAGGGTTTAACATCACTTTCAACGATTTTTCAGTTATATCGCAGTGGTGTCTACTTCAGGCAGTATTCTTTATACTTGCCACACTGGGGTATCATGCCACACACACATAGTATGATACCCCACCCAATCACATTATACTGACACCAGGAATTATTCTCTAAATGCTGAGTACCAAGCAAGAAAGCTTCCAGTATCAATTTTCAAGTCTCTGGTATGACTCGACCGGGGATCAAACTCACGACATTCTGCATTCAAGGCGGAAACTCTACCCCTAGTCCACTGCTGCAGTATCTGTTTGCATGATGTATGGGTATGTTAACATAAGGTTGTAATAAATTAATTGCTAGATTATCATCACCGCTCCCTAATTTTCATGACACCTTGACCCTTTTTATTTTAAAAAATTTCAAAAATAAAAATAAAAAATAAAATCCTCCTGCCCTCCTCGTTTTTGAGAAAATCTAGCAATTAATTCATAACGGCCAAATGGTGTAAAACCCAAGATGAAAACAGCTCAAAGTTGTGTTTAATCACTCTCAAGTCCATTTCCTTGGTAGACCCCACCCCTACCCCCACCCCGTACTGGAAGTTGTTTATGAGAGGTCATCAGATTAAACCTGCTACCACCATAAACCACTACAACACCAGCCCGATTACACCAGTATTAAATCCACCAGTAATTATGGGAATTGCAGGAATCCAAAAATACTTGCTATTTGACGAAACATATGACCTACAGCCTATCAAATATACAGCAATATAATTTGCCACTTTGTCAATTAACTACAGTATATGTACTTCTATTCCATGATTAGTTCATACTGATTGAGAAACATTAGTTCTTACATTCAGTACAATCATGTCATGTTCATTACTAGTCATTAACATTACTGTATACAGGTCAAAAGTGGATACTGTTACTGATTTTAATACCAGGGGTTTAACCCTTTACTCCATAGATACGTGTTTTCCTGCTCCAATCACAGAAGGCCTTTGAAAACAGTGTAGGAAGAGTTCAGATTGCTCGTGACGAACAATCTGAACACTTCCTGCAATGTTTTCCACCCTGTCAGCTAATATAAACATAATTCACCCAATCGTTCAAAAGACTTCTATATTAGAGGTGTCCAAAGGCATCTATATTAGAGGTGTCCAAAGGCGTCTATATAAGATGTCTAAAGGGTTCTATATTAGAGGCATCCAAAGGCGTCTATATAAGGTGTCCAAAGGCATCTATATAAGGTGTCCAAAGGCTTCTATATTAGAGGTGTCCAAAGGCATCTATATTAGGTGTCTAAAGGCTTCTATATTAGAGGTGTCCAAAGGCTTCTATATTAGAGGTGTCCAAAGGTGTCTATATAAGGTGTCTAAAGGCTTCTATATTAGAGGTGTCCAAAGGCGTCTATATTAGGTGTCTAAAGGCTTCTATATTAGAGGTGTCCAAAGGCATCTATATTAGAGGTGTCCAAAGGCATCTATATGAAGTAAAGGGTTTAACGCCATTTTCAGCACATTTCAGGTTATATAATATGGCACAGCCAGTTTTACTTGTGAAGGAAGACCTCAGACTAAGTCAGAATGAGAAGAACCACTGTACTTCCGCAAGTAACTGGCAAACTTTCCAACAAAGTTTTTGGAATGAGCGGAACTCGAACTCGAAAAATTGTGGTCCAGAAGAGGATCCAACCAGCTGAACCGTCAATTTGTTTGATTAAAAATCTAACACTAAACAAACATTACACTAGACTTCCCCCTAATTAAAAAGTGTATTATATGAAACAATTATCAAACACAATATTAGAAGTTAATCTCTTAAATTTTTTTAAAAAACTGAGACCCAAATAAATGCTCCCACCCCTTTAAAAATGCATCCCCTGGGGGGGCCTTTATTCTGGGGAATACAGTAACAGTCTGTCCATTTTGAAACAGTAAAGATGCATGGGTCCATTGAAAATAAGTTGAATCCATGGAATCCAGAGAGTAAGCAGAAAAGGTCCATGGAACTGGGTGAAATGAGCAGAATCCATGCATCATAGTACACAAGCTGTCCTTTTATGTCTTATGAAACAATCTTGTTTATGCAAAATACAATTACAATAACTTGTAAAACACATGTTTTTAAATAACATGGCACAGGGGAGTGCCATTATAATCAGGTTTTCAAACATTTATACTACGTTTGGCAAAATTATGCAGCAGCCTGTACAACGTACTTATCCAGAAACATACAGGTTGGTGCAATCTGTAAATCAGATTTAATTAATTTTGTTTTGTCAATCTGACTTCCAATATGTAAGAAATGACAAAACATCAATTAAACTCCTGGTCAATATTTACATGACCAACACTAATTTGTCATCAATCATACTGACTGACCATATGTCCAGGGTCATATCTCAGATAACCAGTGCAGGAATGTTGATATATGATGAATTACTTAAAATTTTAAGTTTGAAATGTATGTATGTGTGATAGGTAGGTGTGTAATCAAGTTTGACTCAATTACATGTACATACCAGTACAGAATTTATATACATGCATATATATGAAATGAAAGTACAATCTGTATATAGCTGGTATTACAGATTGTATATGAACTACCATATATATTCCCTTATTAACGCCCCCGGGGGCGTTACATTTTACAAGTAGGGGGGCGTTTATAAAAGATAAAAAAAGCAAATTGAACAACAGTTAAAAATACAATAAAGCCCTGGAAAAAAACTTAAATCCGGTTAAAATCCCCGAAAAAGTGGTTCAGAATTATTTGAGAGTGAATGAAATAATCGACATAGGGTGAAAAAAAGCTAAAAATCTGTATGAAATTACTAGTCTGCGTACTTGAATATCCGAATTTATGGTCAGTGTACTCTTCACTTTAAATCACTTGGACGATTGCTCATATCAACGTTGAACAATGAGTTTTCAGCGTACACAGACAAACCGCATTTTTCCGATGTTTTGTAATGTTTTAATCGACAGACGGTATTTTTACTAGTTTTAAACGGCAAATATGGGGAAGTGTTTATTCAACCAAAAGTGGTTAAGTGGTCACCCAAGCATTAATAAGGGAATATACGATATAATTCATGTGTACAGTAATATGAAACCGCCAGTAAATGAAAGTAAAGTAAAACTGGTGTCCATTACCCATTTGGCCCGACTGGCTCAGTCGTTACGGCGTCTAACTATCAACCTAGGGTTTGTGAGTTTGAATCCCCGCTCGGCCACTGTCTCCGTGATAATTGATATATGACATTGTGTCTCATTATCATTCTTCTCTCACCACTGATTCAAGTGGAAAAGTTATCAATTACTTGCTGAGATAGGGTATGCTCAAGTACTGTTTAACCTTCCAGGATCCCAGGAAACAGTGGTTAGGTTAGTTAACCGATCATCTGTCAGCCCTTGATGGCATAAAAATGACACTAAATATTCAATCAATCAATCAATTAAAACCTTTAGAGAGAACCTTTGTAAGCAACTTAATTGTTTTCCATGTCCCACATTTGTCACAATATTTAATCAAAATATTAATGAAGCTTAATTCTCCAATCTGACTATAAAGTCTCATTATGTGAAGGGAAAATGACACCAAATTTCAAAGTGTGAGGGAAAACACTAAGTTCGGTCCAAGGACGTTATTAAATAATTTTGCTAGTTACTTTGCAGAAGAGCTGACAGTAATTGCTGTTCTACTTAAGATTGTGGGTTAAATTAATAATGCTCTACCAATTTTATTTTGAATACTTTATGTAACTTTTATGCCATTAAGTGCTAACAGACAATCAGTTAACCTAACCATTCTTTCCTGGGATCCTGGAAGGGTGACTCGTGAGTATTTGAGCACAACCATCTTCGCAAGTAACTGATAATTTTCCCACTTGAACCAGCAATGAAAAACAAATGGCAATGAGAGGTAATGTTGTATATCAATCATCACAGACAGTGTGGCTGGACGAAAAGAATCAATCTTATGACCCCTGGATTAATAGTCAGATGCACTACCAACTGAGCTACCCAGGCCGGACTACTCCACCAATATAACTTACATCTGGATAAAATATATAAACCTTTGTATTAAAATATGTAAATTCCTCTCCTACCCCTGTTACCACATTAAAAACAAGTGTATCTGTTATCTACAACAACTGAAGGCCCGATTAGCTAAGTCGGTTACGCATCTGACTATCAATCCAGCGGTCGTGAGTTCGAATCCCCTCCCCCCCACCCAGCAACAGTCTCCGTGATGATTGATATACGACATTGTGTCTCATTATCATTCATCTCTCACCACTGATTCAAGTGTGAAAGTTATCAGTTACTTGCGAAGATGGGGTGTGCTCGAGTACTGGTTAATCCCAGGAAACAGTGGTTAGGTTAACTGATCGTCTGTTGGCCCTCGATGGTATAAAAATGACGCTAAATATTCAATCAATCAATCAATTTCAAGATTATAGTAAAACTGAAGAGGACATAATTATTGTTGACTGTTGTAACAGTACAGCCAGATAATGGGAGATGGTGTTATAATGGACAGATGTCTCACTTTCAGCCCATTACAATCCACTCACCCACACACCTACCCATCCCCACACTAAGGGAATTTTGCGAAACATTTTCTTTCTTAACACAAGACAACAAAAACATCAGCTATTCACTGATAAAAATATTGTTACAATGTTACAAAGTAGACTATATAAAAGAAATCATTGGTATTTCTAATGGATTAAATAGGACTTACTCCTTTATTGTACACAAAAAAGAATGTATTTGCAAATATATACACCAGTACACAAAAATGTAAACTATTTATTGATAAAAATAGAGTTGCACTGTACAGTAAAAGGAATCAGTTCACCAGATTAAATAGACCTAGATATTGGTGAATTTTAAATTGGATTGTCTTTCAAAAAAGAGGGGACTTTTATAAGGGAGGCCTTTTATTACCAAGCATATACATACCCAGTGCATTAATATTTTTATAATCTGCGTTCCAAACTCTTGTATATATATATTGTATTATATTGTATTTATAGAGGTCTTATCAACAATTTTCAGTCATATCATGATGGCATTTGCTTGAGACAGTATTCTAAGCGCTACCACACTGAAATATAATGTCGCAGACACGTCATAATGCACCACTCAGTCACAATATACTGACACTGTGCCGACCAGGCCTAGAACTATCCTCTAAACGCTGAAAACAAAGTGAAGAAGTTTCTAGTGCCAATTTTCATGTCTGAGTACAGGTACAACCTAGTCAACAATTGAATCCACAACCTTTGCCCGCATATGGTGGATGCTGGACCACTAGGTATCATTGCAGTTCCAATTGTCACATACAATTACACTTTTTTCCATTCTCC
The DNA here is from genome assembly GCA_029582155.1 of Panopea generosa. Lineage (NCBI taxonomy): Eukaryota > Metazoa > Mollusca > Bivalvia > Adapedonta > Hiatellidae > Panopea > Panopea generosa. The sequence goes on along the minus strand of CM055908.1, from coordinate 19,256,123 downwards.
AATACACCCTTTACGTTTACATACTATAAATATAATGCAGTGTACAATATCTACCCACTCGTTTATTAGGCCATTATAAATTCATTGCTAAATTATCATCCAATTTTTTCTTATATACCGGTATATACATGTATGTATATCTTTATTTTTTATATATATATAATCTTTTTTTTTTTTAAATAAAAAGGGTTGAGGTGGCATAAAAATTAGGTGGCAGACAGGGATGATAATCTAGTAATTTATTTATTATGGCCTTACCTGTCTGTGGAGAACAATAGATGTTTTGAAATTTGAGACATTTAATGTGTTAACCTTTAGTGGTTATTCTGTCTAAGCAAATTACAATAGTGTGCACTCATACACTGACACATTACGTAAACATATATTTATACATTTTTTGCATGTTTAGTAATCAAACTAGATGTAGTATCAAAAATGGTGCCATTTATATATGGAGAGGGGACAGGAATCTCAAAGTTGACTGTTTAAACCTTGGCCCCAGTACATGCCTATCCTAAATCTTAGCCCCGGTATATTCCTATCCTAAACCTTGGCCCCAGTACATTCCTGTCCTAAACCTTGGCCCCAGTACATTCCTATCCTAAACCTTGGCCCCGGTACATTCCTGTCCTAAACCTTGGCCACGGTACATTCCTGTCCTAAACCTTGACCCCAGTATATTCCTATCCTAAACCTTGGCGCCAGTACATTCCTGTCCTAAACCTTGGCCCCAGTACATTCCTGTCCTAAACGTTGGCCCCAGTACATTCCTATCCTAAACCTTGGCCCCAGTACATTCCTGTCCTAAACCTTGGCCCCAGTACATTCCTGTCCTAAACCTTGGCCCCAGTATATTCCTATCCTAAACCTTGACCCCAGAACATTCCTATCCTAAACCTTGGCCCCAGTACATTCCTGTCCTAAACCTTGGCCCCAGTATATTCCTATCCTAAACCTTGACCCCAGTACATTCCTATCCTAAACCTTGGCCCCAGTACATTCCTGTCCTAAACCTTGGCCCCAGTACATTCCTATCCTAAATCTTGGCCACAGTACATTTCTGTCCTAAACCATGGCCCCAGTACATTCCTGTCCTAAACCTTGGCCCTAGTATATTCCTATCCTAAACCTTGGCCCCAGTATATTCCTGTCCTAAACCTTGGCCCCAGTATATTCCTGTCCTAAACCTTGGCCCAAGTATATTCCTATCCTAAACCTTGGTCCCAGTACATTCCTATCCTAAATCTTGGCCTCAGTACATTCCTGTCCTAAACCTTGACACCAGTACATTCTTATCCTAAGCCTTGGCCGCAGTACATTCCTGTCCTAAATCTTGGCCCCACTATATTTCTATCCTAAACTTTGGACCCAGTACATTACTATCCTAAACCTTGACCCCAGTACATTCTTATCCTAAACCTTGGCCCCAGTATATTCCTATCCTAAACTTTGACCCCAGTATATTCCTATCCTAGACCTTGGCCCCAGTATATTCCTATCCTAAACCTTGGCCCCAGTTCATTCCTATCCTAAACTTTGGCCCCAGTATATTCCTATCCTAAACCTTGGCCCCAGTATATTCCTATCCTAAACCTTGGCCCCAGTACATTACTATCCTAAACCTTGACCCCAGTACATGCCTATCCTAAATCTTAGCCTCGGTATATTCCTATCCTAAACCTTGGCCCCAGTTCATTCCTATCCTAAACTTTGGCCCCAGTATATTCCTATCCTAAACCTTGGCCCCAGTACATTTCTATCCTTAACATAGGCCCCAGTACATTCCTATCCTAAACCTTGACCCCAGTATATTCCTATCCTAAACCTTGACCCCAGTACATTCCTATCCTAAACTTTGGCCCTGGTACATGCCTATCCTAATCCTTGGCCCCAGTATATTCCTATCCTAAACCTTGACCCCAGTATATTCCTATCCTAAACCTTGGCCCCAGTATATTCCTATCCTAAACCTTGGCCCCAGTACATTACTATCCTAAACCTTGACCCCAGTACATGCCTATCCTAAATCTTAGCCCCGGTATATTTCTATCCTAAACCTTGGCCCCAGTACATTCCTGTCCTAAACCTTGACCCCAGTATATTCCTATCCTAAACCTTGGCCCCAGTATATTCCTATCCTAAACCTTGGCCCCAGTATATTCCTATCCTAAACACTGGCCCCTGTACATTACTATCCTAAACCTTGTCCCCGGTACATGCCTATCCTAATCCTTGGCCAAAGTATATTCCTATCCTAAACCTTGACCCCAGTATATTCCTATCCTAAACCTTGGCCCCAGTATATTCCTATCCTAAACCTTGGCCCCAGTACATTACTATCCTAAACCTTGACCCCAGTACATGCCTATCCTAAATCTTAGCCCCGGTATATTCCTATCCTAAACCTTGGCCCCAGTACATTCCTGTCCTAAACCTTGGCCCCAGTATATTCCTATCCTAAACCTTGACCCCAGAACATTCCTATCCTAAACCTTGGCCCCAGTACATTCCTGTCCTAAACCTTTGCCCCAGTATATTCCTATCCTAAACCTTGACCCCAGTACATTCCTATCCTAAACCTTGGCCCCAGTACATTCCTGTCCTAAACCTTGGCCCCAGTACATTCCTATCCTAAACCTTGACCCCAGTATATTCCTATCCTAAACCTTGGCCCCAGTACATTCCTTTTCTTAACCTTGAACCCATTACATTCCTATCCTAAATCTTGGCCTGTGTATCATACATTCCTATCCTTTGTATTGCAGTATTTAAATCAAGACATAAAATGCAGGTCAGTCAAAATATATATTACATAATGAAATATCTTTAAAGTTAACTAAGTCTTATTTTTAGTTTGTAGTTAACATTGAATCTTTCTACAATATAAAATAAATTTACATAAAAAATGTTTAAGACATATGTAGGAAATGGAAGCCCAATATTTGACAGATAAAGGAGTTGATTCAACTCAAAGCAAATCATTTATACAAAAACCATTGCCACTCAAAATTAAGCCATTTCAAACTAAGATTTTTAATGGTTTAAAGGATCATAAATCTGGAACATAAATAAAACATTATATAATACTGCTGCATGTTAATTGGTCTTTAACTTATCAAATATATCCCCCTGAATTTCTGTAATGGACTATTCCAACCTTTTTTATTAGCCAATTTATTTTCATTCAAAAGGGGTGTTAACTACAACTGACTGACATAGAGGCAAATAATCTGGGTCTATGTTTTTTTTGAAAGCTGGGAAAAGGCTATTCCATGTTGAAAGACATGATCACGTCACAATTTTTTTTTAGTGGGGTTTAACGCCATTTTCAACACATTTCAGGTTATATATGGCATAACCAGTTTTACTGGTGGAGAAAGACCATAGAATGAGTAGAACCACCGTCCTTCCGCAAATAACTGGCAAAATTTCTCACATAAAGATTTTGGAGCAAGTGGGACTCAAACCTACGACCTTAGCGGTGAGAGGTAAGTGATCTTGAGACGGCGACTTAGACCACTCAGCCACAGAGGAACAATCACAGTGACAAGAAAAACGTTTAACCATCTAACAGTTATCATGACAATTTCACTGTGGTCACAAGTGCATTGTAAATAGATATATAACAAGAGATATGACTTTCTGAGAGGAAGCGAGTGACCGAGTGGTCTAAGGCACCATCTCAAGATCACTTACCTCTCACCGCTAAGGTCATAGGTCCGAGTCCCATTTGCTCCAAACACTTTAAGTGAGAAAGTTTGCCATATACTTGTGGAAGGACGTTGTTTCTACTCAGATTCATTATGAGGTCTTCTCCACCAATAAAACTGGATAAGCCATATATAACCCAAAATGTAATGGAAATGGCATTAACCCCTGAGCACTGAGAGGGTGGAGGTATTTCTTACTTAACAATTTTGGGTACAGTTAAGAGGGTATTATTTATTGTTTTCTGTTTATACTGTAGCAACTGTAATATCAGTTACTGTCTTGTAATGTTGAATTTTTTAACAAAATGCATTGTTTGTTATTGGTCTATTCTTTTGTATTATCATATTTAATAAGGCACGTACTGTTAAGTGTTTATTGACAAAGAAATTAAATCTGCTATTTGTTATTATGTTATCTACAAATGTGAGTTGTTTACTTTGTCCAATGACAAACAATGACAGCTGGAAGTAACTATTTAATAACTCTCTTTGCAAAATAAAAATCTACACATGTATGTAATAGCCTTTATTTCCCCAACCAAAAAGCAACTTTTACTGTTATTTTAGAGAATCTATTTGATTGCAATTGGTTATCTGATTTCATTTCTCTCTTAAATTTGGTACAGAACTTCACTTTAAAGATTCAACTGCTAGAACCGACCCGTCAGTTTATACTATCAAAATCTATTTGTTCTTGGTGGCTCCTGTAATTGATTTTAATTTGTATTTAGAACTCCAGCCACACATACTTACAGGTATAAACCAAATAATACAGACTACAAATCAAGCACTCACGAGTTGCAGGCATCGTTAAAAAATGTTGGCTGTGCTTAGACTCTGTCTCTGACTATTTTTCAAGGGAGTAGGAAGGTTGCTCATTTTTTTCTCCATATTTTGATTTGTTTAGTGTATTTTGAAAAAAAAATGGTCAGAAATCATGAAAATGATCACTACTTTTTTAAATTTTTTTAAGAATTTTCCTTATTTATTCATAGGCATAGGAGCCAGGGGAGGGCCAAGGGGGGCTACTGCCCCTCCCCCAATATTTAGTTTCAGCATATACTTAGGAGCCTGGAAGCACATTCTCGTACACTCTCTCTCAGGTTGCACCCCCCCCCCCCCCCCCCCCACCTACCCAATAATTGAAACACTCCTACACCAATGTTATTGAAACATAAGAAAATGATCACACAAAAATAACTGTTAAACTATAAAAAGGACAATTTACCACACAAAGTTATGATAAACCATTTTTGATACGAATATTAACCCACTCAAACATATTTTATTGTCATTTTTTTTTTACAGCAGAACCATTATTTTCCAAAAACAGTGCTGCATTTTACAACTTTTGATCTTTAAATCATTTTCTTTTATTTCATGCAAAATAAGACACTTCCATTTAGACATCTGAATATTAAAGAACACAATTGCACCCTTGGTCCCTATTTTGAAATAAATTTAGATGGAAATCTAGAATTGTTTTATAATGGCCAAATGTGCTTCGGAGATTTAGAAAAAAGGACCTGCAATATTGTCTCTGCATGTCTCTGTTACAGGTAATGAGAAGCAGACTTTTTTTCAATTTTTAAAGAATAACATAAATTTTTGTTGTTCAATACATTTATACAAGTACCTTAAATCACTTTATGTCTCCGTTTTATACATTATGGAAATTAACATCACTATCAAACAATGACACTATACGTACTTATTAAAGTCACGTGCCACTTGAAAACATCAAGTGATTTATACACATAATTATAAACACCGAGCCTCCCTGCACCCACTCTCTCTCTGTGCTGTGCATATTTATAAACATTGACGCGAAAACTTCATAACCTACCTCGTTCCATTTGGGATTCAAGTCGGATTTAATAACTTTAGTCTTCTTAGACTGACCTGCAATAAAAACAAACAAATAATAATATATACACCCACGGAAGAAAACAAACCAACACGATATGACATATAGATCTATATGATGTCTTACCTTGGTATTTAAGAGTGGTGTACGGATCGCTTTCACCAAAACTTTCCAAGTTCGGCACATTTGAAGCGCTTATTACTTCGATTTTAAGCGACATGATTCTAACTTAAGTCGCTGTATCACGAAGTCACGGCTATATTAATGAATTGTACTCCAAATCAGAAATAATTCATCGCAAGTTTGTCACAAAAACAGATCTAAACATAAATGCATCTCTCCATCCGAGAGGCACACCCGTCAATGTACCGGCGAGAGAATTGTGGGTAATTAAATGGACAGGTAATCAACGGGAGATAACCGTTGTTCGCGCGTAGGTGTCAAAATGAGTGTATTGGAATTTGTGTATTGCTGGACGTAACAGTAGAGTTGTCGAAATTACGGCCCTTTGTGTCGGCAAATGCCCACAATAATATTGTGTATATACATACAGTAACTGACATACGAAAAAAGTGAGGGACATGTATGATTCCTTGGTAGAATTAATAAATGTATGAATCAATGAATGAACAAACGAATGAACGAAAGAGTGAATGCATCACGCAAAAAGCAATCAATCAATCAATCAATCAATCAATCAATCAATCAATCAATCAATCAATCAATCAATCAATCAATCAATCAAGCAACCAACCAACCAACCATCCATCCATCCATCCATCCATCCATCCATCCATCCATCCATCGTACCAACCAACCAACAAATCAATCAATCATGCAATCAGTCAATTAACCCTTTACTCCATAGATATGCGCTTTCCCGCACCAATCGCGGAAGGCCTTTGAAAACAGTGCAGGAAGAGTTCAGATTGCTCGTAATGAGCATGTCATGTCCATACTTGCGTGGGGCCGCGTATTGTTATGTCCATACTTCCGTGGGACCGCAAATTGTTTTTTGTCATGTCCATACTTCCGTGGGGGCAGCGCATTGTTTTTGTCATCTCCATACTTCCGTAGGACCGCGTATTGTTTTTGTCATGCCCATACGTTTGTAGATCCGCGTATTGTTTTAGTTATGTCCATACTTCCGTAGGGCCGCGTATTGTTTTTGGTTTAAACATATTCATAAGTTAAGTAAAACATATTAAAAATCAATGTTCCACAACAAACATAGTAAAAGAATTGAAACGAAAGAAAATAATTCTTATATAGTTTCTCTTCTTAATTATTTTTGTTTTTGTAATGTCCATACAATGCATATTGTTTTTGTCATGTCCATACTACAGTGTTCCGTTAGGGCCATCGTGCTATCGCTATGTCAACAAGTAAACATGCTGCACGATAGTAATGGCTCGACAGTAGGATAGCATGATGGTGATGGTACGATGACACAATAGTGATGGTACGATGGCACGATGACGATGACGTGATGTAATATCGCGTCATCGTCATCGTGCTGTCGTGGCAGCACTCATATACCATCGTGCCATCATGTCAACGCATCATCGTGCCATCGCTTCATCACCATCGTGCTATCGTACCATTACCACCGTGCTATCGTACTGTCGTGTCATCACCATCGTGCCATTGTGGCATCGCGTGTACCTGTTGACAAAGCGATAGCACGATGGCCCCTAATGGAACACCGTACATTTCTTATCAAATAAGGGCTGTCAGAGGGACAGTGGGCTCGACTATATCGATGCTTTTAAAACAACAGTTATTTCAGGAAATAAGTACTAAATCGAAGATACTCAGGGGTGGTAAATAAGGCTATAGTTATTGCTTGTCTGTTTAAAATTAATTAGCAAAATAGTTCAACAACAATATCTATTGTCATTTTCAATAATTTATATTTTGAAAACAACAAAGTGAATGGATGGCTTCTATTGCCTTTATATTATTTAAATTAGCATTTAGTTACATTTGTCGTTCAAACTTTAACAAAAGGGCCAGTTTGGCCCTAAATCGCTCACCTGTGGCAGAAGGGACAATGCCATTTTTTGCTAGAGTGTACATAAATTCATATAATGCATATTTTGTTGATTCAAGGACCATAACTCACGACATTAGTTATCCAATTTGATAAGTTCAAGAATTTTTCCAAGATATTATTGTTACATAAAGTAAGTTTAATAAACTGTGAGTGCTAGAGTGCACACAACATCAAATACACATATTTTTTGACAATTCAAGGGCCATAACTCTGACAATATTTATTTGATTGACCAGTTAAAGAACTTGCTCAATATATTATGGTTACATAAAAACTGTGTAAGTCAGTAAATTATTAAATGAAAACTGCAATTGCTAGATGCACACAAGGTCAAAATTTTTGACAATTTAAGAGCCGAAACCCCAACAATAATTATTCGATTTGGCCAGTTCAAAAACTTGTCATAGATATAATAAGGTTAATGAGGATCAAATAAAAACTGCACATGCTAGAGTTACACAACCACAAAAAGAACACATTTTTGATGATTCAAAGGTCATAATTGTGACAATAGTTATCCGATTTGATCAGTTTATTAACTTGTCCAAGATATTATTGTTATATAACTCTTGGTAAGTTTGGTTGACATCAAATGGAAGTTGCGTGTGTTTTAATGCACACAAGGTCAAATAATGCAATTAAGATAATTCAAGGGCCATAACTCAGACATTGATTACAAGATTTAGCCAGTTCAAGAATTTATGCATTTTATGTGTTTGTAACAACTGTATAAGTTTGGTGAGAATCGAATGAAAAATGCTGGTCCTAGAGTGCACACAAGGTCAAATAATGCAGTTTTTGACAATTCAAGGACCATTACTCTGATATTAATATTCCAATTTAGCTAGCTCAAGAACTTGTCCTACATATTATGCTTATATAATTACTGTGTACGTTTGATGAGGATCAAATGAACAAGAGCTGTCGGAGGGACAGCGCGCTCGACTATTTAGATGCTGTTCTAAAACAACAGATTTTTCAGGAAATAAGAACCAAATAGAAGACAACTAAAACTCAGGGGTGGTAAAATTAAGCTATAATCATATATTGTCTGTTAAAAATAAATTAGCTAAATAATTCACCAACATCATTTATTTTCATTATCAACAGTTATGTTTTTTTGAAAACTACAAAGTGCCTTAATATTATTTAATTCAGCAGTTGTCATTTGTTACATTCTTTTTTTTTTTCAAACTTTTTAATTGCTTAATAAATTCATTAAACATTGCTGACAAATAACCCAAATAGGTGTGCCAAAACCTAACTTAAGACACACCATGTATGTATAACAACTCTAAATACTTCAATTGCATGACTAGAATAATATAAGTTGGTCAAGCATATCAAGAAATACTACTATTTAAACATAAGCTGAAATAATTCCAGCAAGAATTTAAAATATAGTGTAAGCTAAAGTTGAGATGATATTCTGTTTCAAGATTAGTTTATCAATGTTTCACATATTTCACAATTTTCGTGAAAAAAGGGAAATAATTCTACCAAATGCAATCAAGAGTTATGGTTCTTGTCTCTATGAGTTTCCTAGAGTCCGAAAGGGCCATAACGCTGTAAAAATCCAACCCAGAATTATGGTTCTCATCTTTGTGCATTCCGTTAGTGATACTGAACACACATGTGAAGTTCCATTCATATCCAATGATAGGTTGATGAAATATGTACCTGTTCAAAAACTTTAACCTGCTAAAAAAACTTTGAAACCAAATTTTCTAAGTCTAAAAGGCCCATAATTCTGCCAAAATGCAACCCAGAGTTATGATCCTTGTCCCTGTGTGTTCCACTGACAATGCTGAACAAACATGTGAAGTTTCACTCATATCCAATGAATGGTTGCATAGATATCTTACCTGATAAAAAAAGTTTAACCTGAAAAATTAAGTTAAAAGGCTCAAACAGGCATTGAAAAAAATGAAAATACAATGTTGTCTTACAGGATCTAATTCAATAATAAAAATGGATTGAAGTATTCGTAGAGCAATGTGTACAATTTTCAATAGCACCATAGATGTCATATCAAAGTTATGACGTGTTGAAAAAAATGTCACCATGGCTTATTGATACATACGTGACCAGTGCAATTAATTGTTTGTAGTCTCATTTAAACCAAACGCTATTATTTGCAAGATACTGCATTAACAAAGTGTATTGCTAATAATGTAAGATCGCATTTTATTTCAAATAAACCATTTAATGTCTATTTTGATCTTAAATATTTATATATACGAAGGAGGTAATGACAATTAACCATTGAAAAGTTTACTATTTTTAACATTTACTTTATGAACAGAAAACATTATCAAATAGCATCGAAATGATTCTTGTACAAGTTTTAATAATGTATCTATGAATCAAAACATATTGATTCTTGGATTTGATCAACTGATATACATATTGATATCTTTATATTTGCCACACACCCTAATGTAACGTATGTATCGTAATTCTGTGAAATACAACGTGTGTTTTAAACAGTGTTGATGAGTGTTGTAAAAAAACATAGTCTTTAAAATACGTCAATAGATATGCTCATAATATTCATTACATTTTATTAATTTCTACCATTATATTATGTTTTTAAAAATGTTTATCAATCTGATGAAGGCTGTACGTAATACATTTGTAATTCATACATATATGTGCATCATAGCAATCACTTCAAAATCTACACCTTAGAACACACGTTGAACAATGGTTATTCGAATATTTAAAACAGGAAAACATTTAACCTTCAAAGCAAATATTAAAGCTTGAATTTGATCATCTATATGGACAGTAACGTATGTATCCAATCATGGCTGTTGTCACTTAGTTGAAACTTTACATTAAGAAGATTATCCGGCAAGTAAACCTCATTCAAAAATCCATTACTTGATCGTTCTTCACATCTATATAGTCTTTTACGCACTAGAATAAACTCCAAACAGACGAATTTAACTGCGGAAATAAGCACGTGTGTCTTTGGTAACGTATGTATCATTAATTAACATGTTTAGCAGCAGATTCTGAACTTTTTCTAGTTCATCGTTTAACAGTTTAAAAAGTCATTGGAGACAGAGACGTTATCTTGCATATAGGTTGTGTACTATCAATATAAATTCTATCTAATCACTGTGGCCATTTATACAGTGGTTTTGCATGGAACATAAAATCAGTGTTATCACCTTCACTAATTTAATATCCTTGTCAACAATTTGACCTATGTATCATTTACCATAGTACACAGCTTCAACAAGAGTATCAATAGTAGTATTTTTAAATCCTTGATAATGTTTTCTACATATGTCATTACAGGTGTAAGCCCACCATTGTTTTTTTCTTTATTCTATAGGAAAGTTTGAAGTTTGTCATTCATAGAGAGACCCAAATGAAACAATTCTACTGCTTGTCAACCTCTGCACTACCAAAATATGATGAGAAAAGTAGGATTCATATGTCATATAAGAGATTTTTTTCTGCTCAGTGTACACTGTTGACAAAGTGAAAGTAGACTTCTGAAATCAGGAAATCATACTCCAATTTCCAAGCATCTTTCTTTTCTAAATTCACAATTCAAACATGACAATGCTTTCAAAATATTAAAAAAAACATCAATACTGCCATTCAAAATAAAAAATGAGCATTAAAATATGGAAAATGCAGTTTAAAAGAAGTTAGAAACAAGGATTATTTCTAACTGCCATTATGCGACTATCCCACGGAAGCACGTCCTTTTCCAATCGTGGTACTACACCTACAGCTCTCTGCACATTGGGACTAGACTGGGCCGTATCCGTGCCAGGTGCCTCTGACACTGAGGCACGATTTGACTCAATACTTGTAACTGCAAAGCAAGAAAGACTGTACTTTCCATCTATCACAAAAGTCCCCGCTAATCCAAACCCCACAATAGCAAGATGTTTCCTTAGACATAAGTTTGGTGGTATCGCTTGTCATGCTAACAGCACGTAGTTCCATTGTACCCTTCAGCGGTTTGGCCGGTACTTTATTCATTGTCTCTTGTTTCAAATATGTCTCACATAGAAAACTGCACACCTTTCATGCTTGATTTCTTTGCCCATCCATAAAACTTAGATATAATTATGAGAGTCATTTGATTACTGTTCAACAACTTGTTTATTTAAAGTTATAACGCACACGTTGCGCAACATAAAACATTATCGAACTGAGAACTATAGAATTGATACGTGACAAAATCACAGACAACTATTGGGTAAACGAACGTCAGGTCATCCGGATTATATTCTCCGGGAGTTACTGTAGTTCATGTTTTGATTAATGATGGTATAGTCTATAAATAAAGAATGAATAAAACGTGATTGAACACTTCTTTTTGAAAGTGTGATACATACGTTGCAGATGGAAACGTCGTAAGTATCACGTTTTGCTAATGATGAGACAGGGATTACTGTGTCATTTGCGCAGCAAAATTACATTTCTAATAGTCCTTTGCTAATTTTTGAAAAAAACATTTGAAGTTGTTGCATATAACATGCAATATAATGAAACCAAAAACTATGGAATTGATAATGTGGCAAAACCACGGGTAGGTATGTCGTAAATGAACGTTCTGACATTTAGTCGGTTTACAAAAAGTGACACATACGTTACCGACGGTAACGTACGTATCAGTTGTTTTGCTCAGTATATACTGCATACATGTACACTATCGAGACGATGTGCATACATAATTGTACTGTTTAAATTATTAACGATGATAGATACGCACCATATGTAGACTAGGCTAGCATTTTCGGTGGTTATCTAGCCATTTCGAATTAGTTTCGAGTTATACTGTAACGTATGTATCGGTAACGTATTATCATGTTGTTGATATTTGACATTTTATAAATATTATGTTGTGTCCAATGACAACAAAGTGTATAGAAAGCATATTGTTATTTCTTACTAATTAATTAGAGACAAACATTTTCGTTTGCAGTACCGTTCAAACGTGCTTAAAATGCATGTAACGTATGTATCATTTATTTGTGTAAACTTCTAACAGCGAATATAAATTATCATGTCTTCACGGAGAAACACGAAATGATACTTCTATTCTTATGTTTTATGTCAAACATGACATAGAGCCGTATTTTTAAGTTCTTAAAAGATATATTTTTAAACAATAGGTGCACCACACTTAGCACCATATTAAGTGGTAACGTATGTATCATGGAATTGGAGACATGTATTTTCATAAATCGACAATATATAAGAATGAACAATAACATGGTTGTGTTTGACTGATTGCAAAAGCGAGTAACGATCTTTCCAAAATAACTGCATTTTTCTTTATGTAAGTGAGTATTTTAATATGATAACTCACACAGTTTGTCACCCGGAGACAGTAATGTATGTATCAATTTGCGTCAATAAATAGTGCCATACAATAATATTAATCGATATGTATGAAAAATTTGAATTGTGCCAATTTAGGGAACCCTTTTGCGGATATATTATATCAAATAATACAAAAAAAATAAAAAGGGAAGGCACGACTGTAAGGAACCCCTGTTTGCGCCCCATTAATAAATTTGGGTGTAAAAGGTCGATAGGTGATATGGGACAGGACAGCTTTATCATACCACACGTGGTTCATTTCGTAATCTAAGATTTTTTTAAATAAATAAATATATTGTCTCCGGGTTTCCACCGTTTTGACCCCTCTTATTAGAGTTGTGACTCCTATTTCTTTTGCATAATGCGATGTGTAATTTTTATCCTCCTTTCTGGACACAAAATGTAGATTTATGACCCCTTGTTCAATACAATTCTGCAATACATTTTCTACAAAAAAAGGTTTGTTCATAAGACACACGTATTTTATTCTTAATGAAATCCAAGAGCTTATACTACTGTGCAGACAATGTTTTATTTATATTAAATGTAGAGGTTTGACCCCTGTATCATTTGTTTGAATGTAGAGTTTCGACCTCTATAATTGGTTTGAATGTAAAGTTTTGACCGCCAAATTTTAAGCTGCAATGTAGAGTTTGTGCCTATGTTTTGAAGTTTACAGGGCGCATATGTACTCATTTTCAGGTCAAGTGCCCCACTCCCGGGGTTTCCAAATTCCATTGAAAGGAGGCTCAGTTCTCGAATTGCTTGCAAATGGAAGACATGATTAAGCAAAACATGTTCTCGAAAATGGGATTTTGAAATCGCTTGAAGTCCGTACATTATATACTGACTGAGGATTTATTATTCATTGAGGCGATGTGGGGAACTGAAGTCAAAAGATACCTGTATGTCGAACAACAATGATTTGTGCCTTTTGTATTGAAGCCCATATACTTTAATTTAGTTGTGTCAGTAGAGAAATTTTCATTTGTTTCAATGTGTCTTTTTTCCGCGTCCTCTATTTGCAAATAGTTCTTATTAATTTTACTTCAATTGTGGAACAAAATCTTACAACTTAGACAAATCAAAATCAGACTCGAAGTCCTTCTGAGTAGAACCAGTACTAGGCATATGCGGGTAAAGTGTCCAACTCAAGGACACCACACAGTCGTGGTAATGCGTTTGCAGTTATATCAACATATTCGAGCAACGATCCTGTAAAGGAAATGTAGATTGTTTCTAATCGTGTGCGAGGAATGCTCTGAAGGAAATGTAGATTGTTTCTAATCGTGTGCGAGGAATGCTCTGAAGGAAATGTAGATTGTTTCTAATCGTGTTCGAGGAATGCTCTGAAGGAAATGTAGATTGTTTCTAATCGTGTTCGAGGAATGCACTGAAGGAAATGTAGATTGTTGTTTCTAATCATGTGCGAGAAATGCTCTGAAGGAAATGTAGATTACTTCTAATCGTGTGCGAGGAATGCTCTGAAGGAAATGTAGATTGTTTCTAATCGTGTGCGAGGAATGCTCTGAAGGAAATGTAGATTGTTGTTTCTAATCGTGTGCGAGGAATGCTCTGAAGGAAATGTAGATTGTTTCTAATCGTGTGCGAGGAATGCTCAGAAGGAAATGTAGATTGTTGTTTTTAATCGTGTGCGAGGAATGCTTTGAAGGATATGTAGATTGTTTCTAATCGCGTGCGAGGATACTCTGAAGGAAATGTAGATTGTTCCTATTCGTGTGCGAAGAATGCTCTGAAGGAAATGTAGATTGTTCCTAATCGTGTGCGAGGAATGCTCTGAAGGAAAAGTAGATTGTTGTTCCTAATCGTGTGCGAGGAATGCTCTGAAGGAAAAGTAGATTGTTGTTTATAATCGTGTGCGAGGAATGCTCTGAAGGAAAAGTAGATTGTTGTTTCTAATCGTGTGCGAAGAATGCTTTGAAGGAAATGTAGATTGTTTCTAATCGTGTTCGAGGAATGCTCTGAAGGAAATGTAGATTGTTTCTAATCGTGTGCGAGGAATGCTCTGAAGGAAAAGTAGATTGTTGTTTCTAATCGTGTGCGAGGAATGCTCTGAAGGAAATGTAGATTGTTTCTAATCGTGTGCGAGGAATGCTCTGAAGGAAAAGTAGATTGTTGTTTCTAATCGTGTGCGAGGAATGCTCTAAAGGAAAAGTAGATTGTTGTTTCTAATCGTGTGCGAGGAATGCTCTGAAGGAAATGTAGATTGTTTCTAATCGTGTGCGAGGAATGCTCTGAAGGAAATGTAGATTGTTGTTTCTAATCGTGTGCGAGGAATGCTCTGAAGGAAGTGTATATTGTGACCCTGTCCCGCAACCGAACTATTCAAAGGGAGATAGTCAAGTATTTAAAAGAAAAAGAAAAATCTGTACTAGTTATGTCCCTTAGAATGTACGTTTTATGCGTCTACGCTATTAATGTCATAAAAATAAAATAATTGTAAAAAGGGAAAAAAGGCATCTCATTATCATAAATAAATAAATAAATAAATAAATAAAGGTCATCATTAAAAAAATGAAAAGACATTGGAGTGGGCTTTCATGCCGTTTCGATATTGTTCATTTTTATCGTGTTTAATTCAACTAACAAATGTGACTGCAAATATGCTGTGGAATATCGGATAAATGATAATTTAAAAACAAATAGTAAGACGTCTTACAAACAAAAAGTTGTTTCAGTGAATGGTTTGTTTCTTTTGTTTATTTTTCTACATCAAATCACATCCACATAAACTTATTTTGTTACAGTAAGGGTTGTTGTTACACTAAGGGTTGTCATAGTGCTCTCGCTCTTTCTCGATGCCTACAATGGTGCATTCTCAGTCGCTTTAATGACAAAAAGCCAAGCTATAAGGTGAATGTACAGTTCGACTTGTTCACTTCGTACAGTGTCCCATTGGGGCCATCGCAGCCTATTTACTAAATTAAATAAAGTCGAAACAACAAAACAACAACAACAATAGTGTGAAACAACGAAACTACGATGGTGATGTTTCGACTTTTCACCATTGTAGTTTCCACTTATCACCATAGTTGTTTTCGACTTTTCACCATCGTTGTTTAGACTTTTCACCATCGTTGTTTCGTTATTTCGACTTTTCACAATCGTAGTTTGAATGTTTAGTTGTTTCGAATTTACTTAATTTAATAAATATGCCGCGATGACCCCAATGGGACACTGTAACTTCTTTATGTATTTCACGGAATTTGACTATAATATGTGAATGTGACAATGTCTCATGCGAGGGTACCTTGTCATGAATGTAACCATGCTGCATGCGAGGGTAACATTGTCATGAATGTAACCATGACACATGCGAGGGTAACCTTGTCATGAATGAAACCATGCCGAATGCGAGGGTAATCTTGTCATGAATGTAACCATGCCATATGCGAGGCTAACCTTGTCATGAATGTACCTATGTCGCATGCGAGGGTAACATTGTCATGAATGTAACCATGACACATGCGAGGGTAACCTTGTCATGAATGTAACCATGCCGAATGCGAGGGTAACCTTGTCATGAATGTAACCATGTCGCATGCGAGGGTAACCTTGTCATGAATGTAACCATGACATATGCGAGGGTAACCTTTTCGTGAATGTAACCATGCCGCATGCAAGGGTAAGCTTGTCATGAATGTAACCATGACATATGCAGAAAACCTTGTAATGAATGTAACCATGACATATGCGAGGGTAATCTTGTCATGAATGTAACCATGCCGCATGCGCTGGTAACCTTGTCATGAATGTAACCATGACGCATGCGAGGGTAACAGTAACATTTTTATGAATGTAACCATGACACATGCGAGGGAAACCTTGTCATGAGTGCAACCATGCCGCATGCGAGGGTAACATTGTCATGAATGTAACCATGTCGCATGCGAGGGTAACCGTGTCATGAATGTAACCATGCCGCAGGGTAACATTGTCATGAATGTAACAATGACACATGCGAGGGTAACCTTTTCATGAATGTAACCATGCCGCATGCGACGGTAATCTTGTCATGAATGTAACCATGACGCATGCGAGGGTAACCTTGTCATGAATGTAACTATGACACATGCTAGGGTTACCGTATCATGAACGTAACCATGCCGCATGCGAGGGTAACCATATCATGAATGTTACCATGACATATGCTAGGGTAACCATGTAATGAATGTAACCATGACATATGCGAAGGTAACCTTGTCATGAGTGTATCCATGACACATGCTAGGGTAACGAAACTACATATTTACTTATCGATTAATGACAACTGGCCTAATTGTAGTTGTTTCTATATGTTTAACTTTGTTTAATCATACCTTAATATACAAGACATCGGAATTAAAGCAAATGCTGGTTCGTAGTATTTTGGTTACAACATACACTAGCGTATAGCGGTAAAAATACTGGAGTGAAGAAAAAAGGGGTGGGGGCGGTCTTACAAATTACAGTGTCGTGTAGTGTGGGATGGGGAGGGCGTTCATGCAAAATATTTCGACAAACAAAAAAGAATCCTTCTTCATACATAATTGTATTACAGATGTATGTTATATCACAACAATCTTAGTGTTCAGATTTCTAAAATATGCCATATCTTGATTTTCGATTTGGGAAAATAGTAAAACTTGGCCATGTGTGCTATTTTGATGCAGTTTATTTGTAGAAGTAATTCTTCATGTTTAGTAAAATGTGTGCTTTACAACAACACCATAACACCCTGTCAGATTGATTGATTGGATATTTAGCGTAATTTTTATGCCATCGAGGATTAATAGACGATCAGTTAACCTAACCACTGTTTCCTTAGATCCTGAAAGGTTAACCTGTACTCGAGCCACCCCGTCTCCGCAAGTAACTGTTAACTTTCTCACTTGAATCAGCGGTGAGAGATGAATGATAATGAGACACAATGTCGTCGTATATCATTCATTATGAAGACGGTTGCCGGGCGGGGATTCGAACACACCGTCAGTAAGCATAATTACTATTATTATAAAGGCATTTATAATGATTTATCGTACCAGTAAACGTATTTCATACATGATGTTTACTGACAACGGAGCTGTCTTCATTAATATTCAATTTAAATACACCATTTCCGTTGTATATGACATGGACCATTTAGTTCTATAACAGCATTAAATACGCTGAGTTGTTGGTCGTAATAAACAGCTTTTACATTAAGTAAACATAAACGTTATCTACTGGTTGTTATTTTCGTATTCAATATATCAACGTCAATCTAAATATCAATCAAATTGGTCCCAATTAAGGCTACAGTGTGAATATTCATGAATGTGATGAGACGCAAAAAAAAACTTGTAAAAAAACAACAATATCTCCGTGGCCAATGAAGCGATTGCTACGCATTTCCGTAATCATAATATTTATGTTGGTAACATCTGAGGCCCGTTCCACTGACGTTCGAAAGTCTAAAAACTTCTTTGTGTAGAATTTGAAGTTATGAAAAAAAAGTCGACAAATTCATTTAGTGTTTTGTATGCCTTATAATTTTTTTCTCTCTAAAATTTGCAAAGATACTGCCAAATGAATAGTTCCTAGATGTCACAATTTGTTCGTTCGTACTAATTTCTTAAGACTTACGAAGGTAAGTTAAATAGACTCCCTTAAAATTGGCAATACTACTGTGTAAAATGAAAAAAAAATCCTAGTTGCCACAATTTGTCCATACGACATTCTTAAGACTTACGAAGGTAAGTTAAATAGACTCCTTAAAATTTGCAATACTTCTGCGTAAAATGAAAAGTTCCTAGATGCCACAATTTGTTCGTACGAATTTCTTAAGACTTACGAAGGTAAGTTAAATAGACCCCTTAAAATTGGCAATACTACTGTGAAAATGAAAAGTTCCTAGATGCCACAATTTGTCCATACGAAGTTCTTAAGACTTACGAAGGTAAGTTAAATAGACCCCTTAGAATGTGCAATACTACTGTGTAGAATGAAAAGTTTCTAGATGTCAAAATGTGTTCGTACGAAATTCTTAAGATATACAAAGGTTAGCGAAACGGGCCTCTGTTTGTTGCTAACATATACATTTTAGCTTCCATGTCGCTGCATTGAAATATATTTAAAGCGTATCCTGGAATATGAACACGAATGTCATATTAAACTGTCTAAACCGTCGTGACTGTGCAATTTTTGTTCAAGGAAACTGAGGTTAGTGTGCGTCCTTGTTTGATTGCCATCTGATGTGATGCCTCGTGTTTTTGTCTTTCAAATATTATATAACGACCAGGTCTGTGTTTAAATCTTTATAGTAAAGTTTTGGGAGTACAGGAGGCAAGGTATGTTGTTTTTTGTTCTTTAGAAATTATCAGAATTATAAGATCAAAACATATTCGTTTTAGAATGTCGCAACAAATACTGTGGAACACTTTTTATTTGCGATAACTTTACTTTCGCTATTATTCACGAGATTGAACCCTCGCGAATTCAGAGATTTCGCTAAAATTACAATCATATCACTGTCCGAATGGTTACAATATCCGAATAAAAATACATTTCCGGCGGTTTCACATTTCGAACGTCGCGAATTCAACATTTCGCCGCGAATAAATAGAATAGGCCAAATTAGAGAAAATTCGCGAAATAAAGTTTACGGGAATTTTACAATAGTTTGATTAAAGTTATAGAACTTTTTTGTCGAGTATATTTGCAATCAACTGTTGTCTCGAGGCGAGGAGTCTGGTATCTTAGCACCTCTTCTAACAATATGTCATACTCGTATAAAACCAACCAATGGAATGTTGACTTTTATTGCAACATGTATTTGGAGGCATAACACATCCATTGAGAACAGACTTGCTTCCGTGGTCATCGCATAATGGCGGTGATAAATAATCGCTGTTTCTTTTTACTTTTAAATGCATTTTTCCTATTTTCCATCGTTATTTTTTTTATTTGAATAGCATTATGTGCTTGTATGTATTTGGAATATCTTGAAACCATTGTCATTTTTTTTCATTATGAATTTTTGGAATTGTGTTTCTGAAGTCTACTTTCATTTTGGCAACTTTGTATATATACACTGTACAGATAAAAACTCTGTTGGGCTAAACAAGATCCGTTAAAGATGCATCACCTATAATTTTCTGTTCAGTAAAAGATTTATTCAATCACAAAGAGGGTCTCATTTGAAAATAATTTGATTCCGTCCTTGTATTTATGAGATATTCGTTAATACACTGGTCGGCATTTTCCGTTTTATTCGTCAATGTTTTAGCATAACCCGATAACTTCATCGCGGGCCGCGATTTAGTATTTGGTCAACAAAATTCAACAAAAGACTTTTACAAAACAGAGACAAAATACAATATAAATTATTGGACAGAATATCCATAATATATGATGTTTAATATAAATGTGAAGATTTACTGCCAAGATCGAAAACATATCGGCGGTACAGGCGAGGCCTCTTTAAAGACCCTTACTTTTCTAATGGTATTTTCGTACTTCATTTGTCAACAAACAGTGCAATACTAGATTCAATGCTTTGATCCGAGTCTTTCTACGAACGACAAGCGTTTGAAATGTTTATTCACTATAGAAATATGATGGTAAGTCAATGGTGGGGTCTTAATCGGTTGAGTCGAATCGTACTCAGTTGAGAACGAATTGAAAAAAGGTTTATAAAGTCAGGTCCAGATTTCAAACATTTACATGTTGGTGTCTTCAACAGAGTCACGTTAAATTTGATATAATGATATGGGCGGCCACGAAAGTTTTACTCGACTATTTTTATTTTTTTTTTAATACTCATTTTTCGTTAACTACTAAAATGCTGACATCCTGGGTTTATAATTTATAAATTAATTTCTTACAAATTGTGTTGCTAACATAGTAAAACGGAAAACAATTAAACAAACAAAAACGCATAACGAAGATTGAATCACTCGCCGTACACTAAGGTATCGTCTTAAAGCACAGTCAGGTACTTTGAAAACGCACCACTTACATACAGGTAAGTTTAGTGCAGAAAAATGTCATCCGATTTCCACGAAAGTTTGCATACGTTTAGAATGCAATCTCTGTTGTCTACTGTCATAATGTCATGACTGAGACTTGAATTTTCGAAGCATTTTTTTTTTCCATTTTCGAAGCTACCCCCAAAAGTAAAAATAAACAGGCGTCAATAACGAGTGTCTGTATCCAGGAGAATGGTTCACACACGCGTTCACTCGTTATTGTCGCCTGTGAATTTTCGCTTTTGGTGATAGCTTCGAAAAATGAGTGTATTTCATTCACATTATATCAAATACAATGCTATATATCCTCCCCGATTTCATTTCCATAACACCATGTTTCGTTTGTAAATTAATATAAATAAATAAATGATTTATTAAAGATGCATGCAGCGTTTGCGATCGGTTCAATCCTGCTGCTCGTGGTTGTCGGCTTGGATGTGACACGGGCAACAGATTGTTCCAAAAAGGGCAGAGAACACGATCTGGCAGATGGCTGTACGGGTATCCAGTTCCCCGGTCTTACACTGGCGTGTGACAAACACGATATTTGCTATAACTGTGTACGTATTCGTGCAAATTTTGTTGTCGACTGCTTTAAATCCCCTCCGAAGGATTGCATGCTTTCACAGTACCATACCCGAGTAAGGAACTGTGGAATTGCGTTGGAAAAGACTGGTCAGAAAATACAAAACAGTATCGAACACAGCAACAGTTTTATACACATGTACATTTATATAGACAATACATAATATTATTATCTAATTCAATCTATTGTATTAAGCATGACTGTTTCAGTGATGCAGATTATACATCAAGAACGGTATGCAATAAAATGCTAGTGTCTGGTGTTGTAGTGGTGTTAAATAAATGCATTTGTTCCAAATGGTTATATTGGTCACACAGGCTATAACGATACCTGCTGTAGAAATCTAGATTAAACCACTTCACATCGTAGACATGATATATTTATAATAAAAAAATCCATTACAGTACTGTCTGATGGATTTATTTTACGAATATTAAAATAGATAACTTAACAGTTTTTGAGAAGGGAGCATTTTGAGACAGAATAGAACACTCCTATTTTATATTTCAGGGTGCCAAGTCCGGTATATCTCGATTGGGGTGCGATGAAATACTCCTTAATAACGTGCATAACATATGCAATAAGCTGCCATTCATTGACAGACTGGTGTGCCATACAGCTGGAGCAGTGTTGTACAGGCTCGCGAGGGTTAACGGTGTCTCCTTGTACGAATACAGAACCAGTGAAACCTGCGAGATGGATTGGGTTCCGGAATGTCTATATTGATATAGCCAACATGATAGCGAATGTAACAGAGTTTAAGTACAGACGGTTTTAAAGAAACATCACCTGCAAGTCCGATGTATTTGGGATAACATGTTAAATGATTGTCATACTGTTCTATAAATAAAGCTAATTTATGAACTTTTTGTTATGAAACATGATATTTTTTTGCTTTTGCCTCTGCGATACAGATTTTTCAGTCAGGCGGTAAAATGTTGATATCTACTTTAACCAATGAGCTAGCTTCGAACATTTGTACTACGTGATTGTACACAAGAAATCGTTATTGTGCGCTTCGAAAACTGATATTTTTTTCGTACTAGACGTTACGTCGCAAAAATCGATAATCATTTCGTATTGGCTGTTAAAGAATCTTATATACCTCAACTGCCATGGTCAACATTATTTTTCACAGGTTGACAATTTTAAATAACACCCTAACAGAAATGTGCTTCTTGTATCTTAACTCTTACTTCAATCCCCACAGTTTATCGTACGTGATTAAACATGTAATTACGTGACTACCCTTTGTGATAATCTACTACCGTCTGTTACGATTTCTTACATGAAAAACAACATTTGAGGAAATCAAAACATAACGATTTGATGTACATGAAAACTATAGTTATTTGTGCAAAGTATAAGGTCCAGTGGTAGAGCATCTGAGGATCGTTGAGTTTGATTTTCTGCAACAGCTTTGTGTGATGTCCCTAAACAAAACGCTTTATCCGCATATGCTTAGTACTGGTTCTACCCAGGAATACATCGAGCGTGATTTGTACAAATTGTAATAATTTGTTTCTCAATTGAGGTAAAATGAATAAGTTTAAAACAGTTATTAAGTATTTAAAAGCAGCTTCCTCTTCCTAAAACTCCTTGCTGTGTTTGTACAATTTTAGCATATCGCAATAACTTTTTCATGAAAATAAAACATTTCACACTTATATTTAGTTATTGATTTTTATGTAGTTTATATGATAAAGGAGTAAATATTAAAAAGGTCATCATACTACACAATATGGATTTTTTTTGCATACAGAGTCCAATACAGGGTTTCACCACAACATCTACTCCTACAATAATCAAAGTACTCTAAATACTGAAACCTGGGCCAACAATGGTCAAGTAGAAATGAAATAATAAAGCTTGTGTCAGACATATAGCCTTGAAAATTATATAACCACACTGATGGAAACACGTTTAGTAGAGGTTACTTTTACCAAACAATTGTTTGTTGTATGGTTACAACAAAATACATAAGACCAGATAATATTCTATTTTAACTAATATTTATTTAGAATGTAAAAATTGCACAGTTCAGTCTCCAAGGTGATAGATTTTTATATATATTTCAAATAAAGTTAAATCTCCTATTTAAAGTAGGTTTAAAACAAGGTTTTTGCTGAAATATGAGTGTTATACCTGTAGTTCTTTTTTCTTTGAAAAAAATGAGACAAAAACTGCTGTGTAAATTTTGTTTACATCCTATAGCAAATGTTGGCGCAATCATATATATTATAAAAAGTATAATAATTACAACATTGATAGACACTGTATTCTAAACTTTAATCTTTGGTTTTGAACAAACTACAACTACATAACTGAAAATATCAATTATTTATTCATTTTCCATTATAGTTATATATAATTTAAAAAATGTACGCATTCTCAACATTAATAAATTAAGATTTGCAATCATTTACCATAATAAAAGTTTATAAATCAACAAATCTGAAATGACTTTTCAGATTAATGGATTAACTACCACATTTATATTTCATGCCTACAGTATAGTCCCCAAAAGTAAATCATCACTGACTAAAGTTGGAAAAGTATCAGTTACTTGCATTGGTGTGCTCAAGTACTGGCTAATATGCCAGAATCCCAGAAAATGATCTTCCTACCATGGAAAGCTTTAAAGTTGCCCTATTAGCAATTCTGGCATCTTTATTTGTCAAACCATAGATGCTGATCATCATGTTTATAATTTTAACTGCAACTTACCAGACGTTTTATTGTAAATTCACTAGAAGCAGGTGGCTGTTTCACTCCCACCCCCTCTTACCAGGTCAACTTATCAGTCTAAATTCCTGGGGTGGTATTCACCAACTACTCTTAAAGAATGTTCTTAAATTTGGAACTCAAGAATGAATTTTGAAAAACACACTTAAAACCATTTTAGAGATCAAAATTTAAAAGAATGAATGAATGGTGTTTTACGGTGTACCAACACATTATAGGTTATTTGACGCCAACAGGAAGGAAGATTCCAGGTTCACTCTACATGTACAAAAACAACAAACTGACATACAGATTAAAAAAAATACATCAACAAATGAATATGCAGAATGAATCTAGAACCTTGATACCTGCAGAACTGCAGAGTTTCAGCAAATTTTATCGTATTACTCAATTTGTCGCTTCTTACGACATGCATAAGCCACAGTGATCCTATTCTTGCCATCACTCATGGCTCCCTGGAACCACATAGGGGTTGATAATTAAACCACAATAGTGAACATGACAAAAAATGATAAAATGGACATGACACCCATTCGGAGGATTCATACCCCTCTAGAGAGATCGACAGTGATTCTATTCACAAGCATATAGGGACAGTTAACATATAGTCAGATAAACAAGCTTAAGTCTAAGAATATTCTCAAGAATGGTTGTTGAGTACAAACCCTGACCTATATCCGGAAGATGAAAATAAAACAATGGTTAACAGGTTAACTGATCGTCTGTTAAGTCTCAATTGCATAAAAATTATGCAAAATATTCCATCAATCACTCACTTGATCAATCAGTTGTAAAGCATAAAACATCCCTGCTATAAGATTAATATAAGTAACAAATCTTGCTCTGATATGCATGTATGTCATGTAAATTTTAACAGTATGAAAGAAAAATTGACTTTATTCATGATTTATTGATTGTTACTTTACACATGTATATGAAATATATGAAAAATGTTCTACTGTCAAAAACATGGAAAAGGATGTGTCAGTTGTTTCAAAGCAATAAGGGATATTGTTAACAATTAGACCAATTTATTACATCAATAAAATTAGCTGTTTCACTCCACTAAGGAGGCAGACAGGATATATGAGCCAAGGTATAATCTATAGTTGCACCTTTTAGTCTTTTCCACGAGCACACCGATTCTACAACTTTTAAAAACACTTTTACTGCAACATCAGAGTTGTTGGAAAAAGCACAGCTGGACTATTTGTTCCTGTCAGATAACACTGACCATTAGACAAACAGATGTATTTGCTTAAATCGAAAGGTAGATAATATGCTCGTATAGGTATAACATATACATGAACTGCAAATCATTAAAAGTATAAACAAAACAAACATAATGGTAGTCAGCAAGTAGGCTTGGGCAGGTAACAAAGTAGAGATGATGAGGAACAAACTACACATGCTGTCAAATTATAATAAATCAACTGGAGTGTTACAGTGTACCGACTCATATACCAGAGTAAAAATGGTGTGTTACATAGTACATGTACAAATACTGTCAAATGATAATAAATGAATGAATGAATGAATGAATGTAATGGGGTTTTATGATGTACCAACACAAAGGTTATACATGCATTCTTAGCTAAAATGAAGGAAGAGACCAGACTCAAAACAATATTAGAAATAAGCAATGTCAATAAGTAATGTCACTGTGGTTCGTGCATGGTGCAAGAGGCAACAATTTAAGTATTCTACATTTTCTAGGTTCGTCCTGCATATACATTTTCTAGGATTTTCTAGGTTCGTCCTGCATATACATTTTCTAGGTTCGTCCTGCATATACATTTTCTAGGTTCGTCCTGCATATATATTTTTCTAGGTTCGTCCTGCATATACATTTTCTAGGTTCGTCCTGCATATACATTTTCTAGGTTAATACTGCATATACAGTCAAACCTGCGTAAGCAGTCACCTCTATTTAGCAGCCACTTGTCTTAAGCAGCCACATTTGCTATTTCCCATTTCCAGGCTTTCAGAGCAAATTAACCTGTATTAAGCAACAACCTGTCTTAAAAGGTCACTTTTGTTCCTTCCCTTGACTGGCTGCTCAAGACGGGTTTGACTGTACATTTTCTGCATTTTCATTTGTAGATGTGTTTCTTTTAATCTGTACATATAGGTCCGTGAACCTGGTATATTCCATTATTTTAGTCATTTCAACATTTATGAGTTGCTAAAGCATTGTCTTATAAAAACTGAACACTGCTTTTGTCCTTTGTCACATTGTATAACTATACATGTACTCTGTGTAGTTTAGTATCATGGATCCTGGGCCTAAATGGCTTTGAAAGCAAACCAATGTCTATTTTTCGTTTGACAAACAGTCAATTAACATATACATATATATCTCAAAATAGTAATTATTAAGAATATCATACATTCATCAAACATTACAAAAGTGATCTCAGATCTCATACATGTAGTTTTGTCACAGAATCTGTACTGGTATATCATTCATACAATAATTTTGTATTGTTATAAAGTTGTATTGCACTTAATACAGTCAAACACTTGTTCGTGGTCACCTCTCGTAACCAGGTACCTGTCTTAAGCATCCATGTTAACTTGAAATAACCCTGCATAAAGCAGCCACCTGCCTTAAGGCCACTTAATATGCTACTTACAAGGCTGTTCAAAACAGCGTCGAAAACAAGGTATATTAAAACTACAGCCATCATTTTTATCATAAAATGTTACTAAATATCATCCTTCCTTGTTTATCAGAGCACTTCGACTCGGAAATTTTTTTTTATCATTGCCACGTTTCACACAAATGGTCCTGGTACCAGCTGCTGACACACAACTGTGAGACTGAAAGGTGTGGTTTGTCTTGCGATTTAATTGTCATCAAACTCCAAATAATACTCTCAGGTCAGCTAATGTCAACTTCGTGTTTGCAGACGCACTTCTGTAAAATATGGAAGAAATGTAAAATTATAATAATTATGTTGAATAAATAAAGCTGATTTGTGGGGTAAGCAAAAATCTTATCAATTAATCATAATAATAAGATTTTAAATATTTTGAACATCTGTCACAGGAAACTAATCAGCTGATGGAAAAGGAAAGGAAAAAAGCACTAAAATGAGAAATATTGATTCAATGCTCATGCACATGAAAGTTAGAGAGCACTGAATGTTAAAGTGGATTTAGAGTATGAAAATATTTGTTGACTCTGGTTTCAATGAAACGTAGCTAAATGCAAAAATTTTACATTTTGTAAGCTGAATTTATTAGTTGTAGAACTCAACGTTAAAAAATCCTGCATAGTTAACATAAACAACTATGGATCAACTTTGGTGAATTAGAGTCAAACAGTTGACAAGAAATACCAAACACAAAAACTCAGATTTGAAATGTTGATGCCAACACTGCCAGCAGACAAGTAACATAACTGGCTTTGTCTTTCGATAAGGTGAGACAAAAATTGGGCAGTCTGGCATTATAAATTCTATAATAAACATTGTATTTAAGAAGTTTCATTTTGACGTTGTTGTAATTGTGGTCGAAAAGCTTAAGAAGAACACATACTGGGAACTGCCTGTGTTTGTAACCAGAAAAAGACTAAATATACATTTTTATGCGAAACATTTTCTCATTCAATAATTTATATATAAAGTCATAACATGGGTAAAAAATTACAATACAATATAGATAACTAAACACTGTTTTATATCGAATTACTCAAACATTTTGTAAGATAACATCATGGAAATTGACAACATCAATTGAAATTAGAAAAACAGATATCTATAATAATACACATTTATTACATACCCTGTTAAAACATTGGTTGCCAAGGTCATTTTCCTCTTTTGAAGATCAAGAATCTTTTCTTCCACTGTGTCTTTACACAAAAATCTAAAACAATGAAATGTATGACATTAACTACATGTATATGTTGACTGATATATCAATAAATACTTCTGGTGACAAGATGTAATGCTGAATTCAAACAATCACATGACTGTGTATTTATTAGCAACCTTGTGCACCAAAAGAATCAGGCAATAATTGTAGTTATTGAGTGTACAATCTTGACATCTATAGACTGATTGCAGTGCAATGTGTATTTTTCAAGAGCTGTGCAATTAGCCTGACTCAAGAGCTACTATCACCCCTAACACTTGCTTTGTTTGTCTAAGTAAATACAATGCAAAACAATGTAGTGTTTACTTAGAGACCATTCCATGTCTTGTCTTCGCTGCCATAGCCTTGGTAACAGTATTGATCGCTGATTGGATTATCAGCATGTTTGATTGACAGCCCGCGTCAGGTCAATTGTTGGTCTTATTGTCCAGCAGAATGGGTGGCTTTCAAAGCTCTGAACAATGCTGAAAGGATTGTAAGATTAATAACAGTTAATTTTTCGCCCAGCAGTCCAATCCAAAAAGGTTATATACAAAATCTTGGGACATTGATCGGAGGAAATAACCTTACCTGTGAACGTAGACGTTTTTCTTCTGTCCAACTCTGTAAATACGGTCACAGGCCTGCTCTTCTAATGCTGGGTTCCTACAATTGATAATATTTCATAACAACTGACAAGACTGAAACAGTTAACTTGTCTGCTCGCTGTCAGGAGTGAACATTTGTACAGGATAAGATATATTCAAAAATATGTTTTCAGTGCTTCTTTCTTTTTAGCACTGATAATAGGACAGGAGGAAAAAATGTGTTAGAAAATGGTTTTCCAGCATTGACTGAAACAAGTATTATTAATTCAATGTGGCAGGCTATATTTTCTTTGAACAACCAAAGTGGAGATTAAAAGACATAATCTAAAAAATAAAACTTTAATCCAAGCACATATGAAATCAGCAAAATATTTTGCTTAAATATTTACAAACATTTAAAACAAAAGCCTAATTGGGGCTATGTTGCTCAGGTGTGCTAAAAGGGTAAACTTTTAAAGGCAAAATTCATATCCCAATGTCAGCCACTTTAAATATTAATTAATACAGATGAAAAATATAAACTATAAAGAGACTTATTAAAAGAACAGGCATGTACTTAAACAAACATTATCAGAATTACCTAATAATCTCTCACCAAAAGATTTCAAGGTCATACATTTATAATCATTGATTTGCAGAATCCATATTTTTCCATAAGAATTTTTTTTTTCTAACAATATTGAATGCGGAATAACTCCACTTATAACGAGATCACTTATAATGATTACCCAGTTATAATTCCAGTTGAATCCCTTCTATTTCAATAGGGTCCCCCATGGCTGATTGGTCTAAGGTGCCGTCTAAATCATTTGCTAATGTTACCTCTCACACTAATGTCGTAGGTTTTAGCTCTGCTCACTTTATGGAAGAAAGTTTGCCAGTTACTCGTGGAAGGACGGTGGTTCTACACAGATTCTTGATATGCAATATATAACCTGTGATGTGTTGAAAATGGCGTTAAACCTCTCTTAAAAAAAAATCTACTTTACTTGCTTTTGTGCTGCTTATAACCAGATTGGATATAAAAGTAGTGAAATTTTTGATACCGTGTATAATAACTTAGTTCCCCATCCAACAGTCTTTCAAAATATAACATCATGGCCAGTTGACAATCTACCTTATGGCGAACTTTGTATAAAGGCAGAAATTGCAAGGCAACATGAATTATTTTATTTGAAGACCAAAAATAGCAAATTTAATCTCGTTCAAACAGAGGTTAAATATAAACTTCTGATTGAAAACACACTGATTTAATTTTAGCCAGAATGGCTGAATTTACAAAATTTACATGTTAATACAATTTTAAATGGTAGATCCACAAATGAAAAAAACAGCAAGAAAACATAATTCCCTTCAACCTACCAATGACTATCTAGCAGGAAAAGATGGTTTCCACCAATCAGATTCAAACCACAGCCTCCTGCTCGCAATGACACCAGCATAACCTCCGGACCCGCAGGATCATTGTTGAATTGATCCACATACTCCATGCGTTTCTTCGGTGGGATGTTTCCTTGAATAACGGAACACCTGATATTCATTTTCTTCAGATGTAGAGCAACAATGTCCAGCATTTTGGTCCACTGTGATACAATCACACTGCCAAGAGAAAAAAATTTATCTTTAATGCAATCAATGGTTATTAAGTATAGGATTATCTTTGTAAAATAATCATAGGCACAAATGGTCTCAAGACAATTTTAAAGATAAAAGAAATTTCATATTAGTTATGGAAAGAACTAGAAATGTGTCTGTTTTTTTATTGTACTTAAAGGGATTATATTGGCATATTACCATCAATTCCCTGTCCTAAATACACACGCCCAGCATGAAGATACACTTATAACTTAGAGATATATGTGTTTAAAGTGTCTAATTGCGTATCCTCTTTATTACAAACATAGGGTTTCTGAAGCCATGTTTTTGTTTTTGTTTACATTCGCCATTTTTAATGAACTGCTTTCTGGTTTCCAATTAATCATCAGATAACATCGTGAAGACTCGTTCCCGATCTCGTTTTCGTGGCCTTGTTCGGGAAGTTTACGAAGTTCAATGTAAACATTGCGCAATACTTTATTGCAGGAGGTAGTAAAGTTTTGGCCAATATTCAATTACTGTTAATTTGGTAACTTTCAAGTAAATAAAGGTTATACGTCAAAACATAAGCATTATTTTGCGCACACTGCATACAGGAAAAGTCTGGATTAACAGCGTGTTTGTGTTACTTGCCAATATAAATTTGTGATAATGTAACAGAAGTTCCCTTCTTGAAACAAACATTCAAATTAATGAAAAAGAATATCTTTACTTTTACAGCTGCTGGGGCTTCGAGTAAAATTAGATACCTTTTACACTTTTCTTTTGATTCTGCTGGTCTGTGTATTGACTTCAATTTTTCCATCAGTGCTTGCATCTGTAATACAGTAAAAAAGGTAAAAAATATTACAATACATAGATTTTAATTTCATAAATAAACATGGCAACAATAACATGTTTTTTAACTTGTAAAATTATTATTGAAGAATTTCATTATTGAAGTATTCATAAGCTAATGAAAATCAGTCTTTTCCTGTTTGGAAGCTTTACACACAATTTCATCAAATATGTTCAAGTTAATAAAGTTATTAAGGTGCAGGTGGACACATGAGCAGATGAACAAACAGGTGGACAAGGATGGCACTATATCTGCTATTTTAGTTAGTAAACTGGCTGGGTATACTGCTGTTAATATTTTATAAATAATCTACATGCATACGCGAGTTACATTTATAGCAGTTCATCATTGCATCTATCAAAACTTTGTTAAGTAAAAGAATGAGCTGATTATTTGAACTTTTGTTTTTTTATCAACTTGAACAAAACCTGATGATCTGTGAATTTCCATTAGGTACAAAACTGCTTTGGTATTAAATATATGCACCACTGCACAGACACTCAAATATTAAAGCATATTGGTAGAGATACATAAAATGAACATATACAAGTGAGTAAGAACTATCACCTTTAATAAGCAATTAATTCATCAATCTAACTTGTAGTAGAACTCATCCCAGTCTGATTACAGAAATAAATCTCACCTTGGTGCTCATAGCCTCGGGGGTAAATATTGGGGAAGACTTCAGAAGACTTGGTTCCTTACTCTTGGCCCCTTCCTCCAGCATCAGGTCCATCATCTGTTCCTCTAATGTCAATTCTAACCCTTCATTTTGCTGCGTCTCATCATCCAAGGCCTGGGAATGGGAAACACACAATCCACAATTGTTAGTATTAATAATATGGTATTTATGAAACAAGATCCGTCATAAAAATATCAGATCATCATGCAACATTGTAAACATGCCATTAAAATAATAGGCAACATCATTTTATACTACTTTTTTGCTTGTGATTTATGGATTTTTAGGGGAAATGAAAGTGATAATTCCCATTGAGTGGGAATTCATTTTCTTAGCCATGTCAAATCTGGTCACAAATATGAAGCAGATCCAAGATATTGTTAACATATATATAAATTTAAATTATTATCATTGTTTCAATTGAAAAATTCTATTGAAATATATCCACAGGTCACAGATGCAGCTGCTTTACTGTAGATAATTTAACCAAAAATTCAGTTGAAATGGGGCCCATAACTTTGTAAAATTTGACCAAACTTGACAAATACCAAACTTAACCTATACTTTATTATAATAGTGTGGTGCGCGTGTTCCAGTGGTAGAGCACCAAACCCATGATCAGAGTGTCATGGGTTCAATTCTCCTCCACGGCTATGTGTGGTGTCCTTGAGCAAGACACTTTTTCCACATATGCTTCGTACTGGTTCTTCCCAGGAAGACTTGTCTACTAGGTAAGTTGTATGAACTTATTTCACAAAAGAAGCAAAATAAATACTGTACATTCAAATAAAAATGTTTTATAATAATACAGTTTCATGTTGAATATTAATTAAACACACAGACCCTTTGAGAAATCATTCATAGGAACATTTGAAGGACACATGGACAGAGGTGTAATATTTCAAGCCCCATTCAACATTCTTCAAATGGCAGTGACATAAAAAACAAACACAAATCTAAAGAGAACTTACATCCTTCATGAGACTCAGATGACAACAACACTGCCGTAACCGTAGCAACATGACAAGAATCTGTTGAGCTTTTGGTACACTGCCAGTACTCGATGCTCCTGAAGATACTCCCAGCTGATTGGTGGAGTTTCCTGTGGACTGACCAATAGCTGAGCTTGAACTAGCAGGTTTGTCAGTAAAAGGATTGGATGCAGATTTGGGCGGGGCATGTCCATCCTTTATCAGCTCTTTCTCTTCATGTCTCCTGAGGTATTCTTTCAGGGCAGACCTACAAGTCATGAGCAATAACAGTCATATATTGTGAATAAGTAAGAGTTGAAAAAAAAAGTGTTTAAAATGTCTTTCTTATTTTCAATATTCCATTAACAGTGGTCTTATGTTCATATTCAGACAGTTTTCCTTTTACTACATAGTTAATAATTTTTTTTTATTGAGGTTTACCACCATTTTCAACACATTTCAGGTTATATATGGCATATCCAGTTTTATTGGTGGAGGAAGACTTCAGACTGAATCTGAGAAGAATCGACCGTCGTCCTTCTGCAAGTAACTGGCAAACATCTCATAAAGGATTCAAACCTACAACCTCAGCAGTGAGGGGCAAGTGTTTCGAGATGGCACCTTAGACCACTCGGCCACCAGTGTAAACAAATGATGTTGCCATGTAATCCAAGGTATTGTCTCAAAGATCAGCTACCCCTCACTGCTGTGGTTGTGAGTTTGAGACCAGCTTGGTTCAAACACTCAATATTTACCAGTTACTTGTAGAAGGATGATGGTTCTTTTCAGATTAATTCCAAGTTCTTCCTCAATAAATTAAAATAGTTGCCATTTATAACCTCATATGTGTATGTTAAAACACGTTCCCTTCCTTGTTCCCTGTCAGATTACTTGTTTTGATGGAATTTGTAAATGTTATGCCATCCAGACAACTGTAAATAAGTCAACTCAGGCAGATTTTTTTGTGATTAAAACCTACAAAATTACAATTTTTTCAAAGGATTTAAAATTTGTTATTATTTCGACATGAACATGCAACAATGGCTACATAGAGGTTTGCTGCTCAAATAATAAACCTATAGAATATTCTCAGTATATACCCATCTACATGGCACTGTCATAATCATCAACACCTTATAATGTTTATGAGTTTTAAAATATTACCTTGACTCTGCAAATATTTTCTCATACACTTGCTTCTCCTGTTCAGACAGTTTGAGTTCATGGGTTATGCTTGATTTCTGTGGCAGTGGTACCTAAAACCGTAACTCATAATGAAACAAACTTGTCTGACACCATATTCCCTAAGTTTTGTAGCAAACTTATCAACATATCACACTGTTGACGCAAATTCATGATTTGAAAAACTTTATCCCAAACCTGCACATATTCTTACCCTTTTTTTAAGTAATCTTTATAGTTATAAGCATCTGAATACTTGTTTTCAGTATTCAATAAAAGTATCTTTTTTGAAAATGTTACAGAAAAAAATGATTTTTAAAGGCATGAATTAAACAATTATACTGATCTTTAAACACTAACACAGATACATGGAGGGGCACAGTCTAAGTTTAAATACATTAACATAAAGTAGTCATGCTCCATAAGATAAAATGTTGAGCTCCAGGTACATCTTAAGTTACAGAAAAAAATGTTTCAGTCACTGAAATTGTAGCAAAAAATATTATATTACTGGCTAACTTTATATTTCTATCTTAACCCTTTACTTCATATAGATGCCTTTGGACGCCTCTAATATAGAAGGCTTTTGAATTATTGGGTGAATTATGTTTATATTAACTGACTGAGTGTAATACAGTGCAGGAAGTGTTCAGATTGCTTGTTACGAGCAATCTGAACTCTTCCTGCACTGTTTTCAAATGCCTTCAGTGATTGGTGCGGGAAAATGCACATCTATGGAGTAAAGGGTTAAAGGTTACATGAAACTGTTCTAATCAAATTTTACTCATGTACACAAATCAAATCCATCTTAACACTATAATTACATTACCATATAAAGATATTACAGTTTGAAACTTCAAATTTTAAAATATGTACATGTAAACTATGAACATATCACCATATGAAAATATTAGCCTATAAATTTTTCCGTTTGAATCTTCGTATCATAGCAATTATTAACAGCTTTATAAAACTAATGAAGTCATGCCAGCTTTAGAAAAATGAGAAAAAAATATTAAAAACCCAACAAATTGATATTTTTTAGGAATTTTTTATCCTGTCATATAAATAAAAACTGAAGATATTAAAATATATGTATCAAATACTTTTTGTCATGGATGAGATGTGCTTAAATGAATGCTTTTCAAGCTTAAGTTATTCCCCTTTGTACTACAGAAATAAAACTTGGGTTTGAAATACATACATTGTACTGGCATCACACTGATATATAATTTTTAAACACAGTATAGTACTGAGAGAATATTTGTCAAAATTGGCATATGTCCCTTAAGTACTGTCATAGAATAACTTGTGCAGAGAAAACCTATCCATTATACTGTAGGAGAAACTGAAATCTTGTACATGATGAAAAACGTTACTATAATAATGGTGTAACAATTCACTACATCAAGATTTAAGACAACTTTCAACCAGTATGGCAATGGCCCAAATCTATTCCGACTCAGATATTTTCTAATTCTGATCCTATTTATAGCTTGTACTGTTGTAATAGAACTTGTTCTTCATTAGACTGAAACTTTGCAGTTTCTCTTCATATATACATGCACAATGTTATTCAAATAGCATGAATAACAATATAAAGAACAAGCATTGATGAAGGTCTGGACAATTTGGCTATTTTGTTGTTAATGTTCCATGACAACAGGTGCAGTAATACAGTAGATATTGGTGACAAAAACCAGCTTGCAATATTACAATTGCAATCCTCACCGTGATGCTGGGCTGAATTAGAAAAAGACTACTTTATTCTTCAAGAGTTCAAATAA
The DNA here is from genome assembly GCA_029582155.1 of Panopea generosa. Classification (NCBI taxonomy): domain Eukaryota; kingdom Metazoa; phylum Mollusca; class Bivalvia; order Adapedonta; family Hiatellidae; genus Panopea; species Panopea generosa. The sequence goes on along the minus strand of CM055908.1, from coordinate 19,220,267 downwards.
TAAAATAATAATGAATGAATGAATGAATAGGGTTTTATGGCATACCAACACATTATAGGTTATTCAACGCCAACTGGAAGGAAGATTCCAGGTTCACTCTACATGTACAAAAAATACAAATTAACATACAGCTTTAAAAAAATACACCAACAAATGAATATGCAGAATGAACTTAGAACCTTGATACCTGCAGAACTGCAGAGTTTCAGCAAATTCTATCGTATTACTCAAACTGTCGCTTCTTACGACATGTAAGAGCCACAGTGGTCGTATTCTTGACTTCACTCATATGGCTCCCTGAAACCACACAGGGGTTGATAATTTAACCACAATACTGAACATGGCAAAAAATGATAAAATGAACATGACACCCATTCGGAGGATTCCTACCCCTCTGATCGGCAGTGATTGTATTCTTAGCAGGAACCACACAGGCTAAATAATAATGAAACATTAGTACATACCAATGGTTTACCTTCCGCGGAGGTCTGTGATTTTGTTCGACGTAACAACAACGTCTTCACCAGAACGTTCAATCTATTTTGACCAGTTGCTGAAATTAAAAAATTCTATATAATGGCCAAGTGATTCAGGAAGACATTTTAAAACCACTTAACTCTCACCACCGAGGTTCAAGCCCAGCTTGGAAAAAAATTCTTAGGTGAGACAGTTTGCCAGTTACTGGTAGGATTTTTATCTGGGTTCTTCCTCAACCAAAAACCAACATTTAGCGAAGATGACCCATACCCTTGGAATTTGGACTTTTAGCAACATTTTCATTAAAATTGGGAAAACTTTTATGTTAAATTTATTTGTTCAACTTCATAAAAACTTGCTTAACTGACTGACCATTTAATTGAAGAAGCAATTTCATACTCAATTCAAAATGGGAAAACATTGTTTTATTTTAACAAAGAATTATTGCAAGTTTCACTACAATATATGAAGCTTTCAATTGGGAATGTTTACCGCACAATTGGGAATAAAATATACTATTTGCCATTGGGATTATGACCCAATAACGACTATAAATAAGGCTGCAAAAACAACACTGTGTTCTTGAGCAAGACACTTAATTAGCATAATATATGCTTAATACTGGTTCTACCAATAAAAACATTGAGAAGGATTTGTAGAAATTGAAAGAAAAGTTGTGTGTGCCTCATTACAAACTCCCCAGCCCAGTCATATCATACTGTCAATGGCAGACACATTTTTTCAAAAATCTTCTAAATGCCGAGTATCAAGTGAAAAATCTAATTGCTTTATTTTTATTTAAAGTATAAAGTTAGAAATTATGTATATGTTGCACTGTAAGACTTATAAGTGTAATATTTATATCCAGTCCGAAATCAGGGCCAGCTTTAAGTATCCAGCACAAAATGTATGACAAAAATTGAACATGTTTACAATTCAAGCACCATAACTCAAACATAAATGTCAAAGAAGACCAGTTTAGTAACGTTTTCAGTTATTATGGTTAAATGAATAATAAAGATATTACAACGTACAACTTCCAGTGTCAACCTGTCTTTTCCAAACTTTGTATTCATCAAATGGTGCACACCTCAGAAATCTAAAACAGACAATGATATATCAACAATTCAGCTATAGAAATATAAACATTGTTTTTGCACGTTATTCATTCATTCATATACAACTGTTCTTCAAATGCAATTGGACTAAAGATATAAAGGTTTAATGCCCAAAATATGAACAAGAAAAGGGTTTTATTTAATACACTGTCAAAGTTGAAATTAATCATTTTAATATAATGATATTGTCTGAAATACATGTACAAGATAAATCAAATAATGGGACACTAAATATGGAAACTATCTCAAATAACTTGAAAAGTTAACTGTGTCAACGTCTAACACTGAATGTAAAGAAATCATATTTCTGACAGATTTACATATAAAATAACAAAAATTGTCCAATAAGGTAAACCCAGTTGTACAACAATACACGATACAGTACCTGAGCAAGGAGTACATATCCAGTAGGTCATTTTGTATGGGAGTTCCTGTCAGCGCCCACCTGAACCCTGACCTTAACCGACAAACAGCCCGAGACTGCAAACTCTTGTGGTTCTTTATATTATGAGCTTCATCCAAGATGATTCGTTCCCAGGCAATCTTCATGATGTTTGGCTGATCTTTCTTACATTCTTTCTTTTCCTGAAATATTTAAGTACAAAAATGAAATAAGCTTTCCATTTTATTTTTGCCCCCCAACTCCAATTTTGGATAATGTTTGCAATCAATCTCCATTAACACTTTTAACTCTTAATCCTACATGGTACTGATGACTGCAGTAAACAAGTGTGATGTTGAAGGCAAGCAACTGTTCAATTTTATTAAATTATGTAAAATCTACAAATTGTTACTTCTTTATTATTGGTAATAGACAAGAAATGAATTTGTTTTGTTTGAAAAGTTGGTGTCTGTTTTGTGTCATCGAGTGCTTTACCCAGTTAACCTATCCACTCTTTCCCGAGAACCAATGGAAGGTTAACCAGTACTCGAGCACACCCATCTTCACAAGTAACTGACAGTTTTCCCACTTAAATCAGCAATGAGAGATGATGTCATATACCAATCATCACGAAGACTGTGGTCGGGTTAAATTCAATACAAATGAGTATCAATGTAATTTTCGTTTTATCACATAACTGGGAAAAGTTTACATTTACCATTGATTTAACATATATCTCCATTAGGAACGAGAAAAAATCAGGCATATTTGTTTCTGTGCGTCATCGTATGACGTAACGTCTCAAAATAATGTCATTTAACCATGGCAAATATACACCATTTATATATTCAGTCATGTACAAAGTATTTAGTAATTTAAGTACAAGAGCCGAGTTATATGGAAAACACTGAGGCATAAATTGGAAGTGATATTAAACTAGGTTAATATCAAAAATATGTCATGGGTTTATAACACTCCTGCATAGTAAAGTATGTGATAAAAAAACTTTCAGCACTTTTTAAGACAGATATTAAATTTAATCAAATGACAACGTAAATTTCTAGAAAAAATATACATTATAACTAAATTTTCCTTCAACAAAACTTGTTGGGCTCGACCTGATGACCCCAGAAAGGAATGATTCTCTTGACCACGGTGGAACTGAATGGTAAGTGGCAGAGCAAGGACTAGATGTCAATGTATATCTTATAAACAACAGATTTTATAAACAATCTACTGCTAATATCCATATATAAACATGGCTTACTCTTAACATGTGTGGAAATAGACATCCAACGTTACTAATGCACATGATCATATACCGAATCACTGACCTTGAATAAGAAAATGTCAAACTTTCAGGTTTCCAATATCTTACTAAAACTGAGAACCTAGGTATACAAGAGACAGCACCTAAAAGTAGTAAACCTTAAACTTAATAATAAGAGGAACTGTATGCAAGATTATTGTACCTGAATGTCTGTGTCTTTGTCTTCATCGCCACCGTCATCCTTCACTGGCTCCTCCCCTTTATCCCCCTCTCCCAGGTCCACTTCCTTGGCAATGATATTGAATGTTGTCAGCACAACATCGTAACTAGCTAACCTGGTATGAAACACATCAAAACATACATCTAGTGTTTTTTTCAGGTTTGAACAGTTCAACTGCTCATAAAAATGATTGGTATAAATAGATATATACATATATATAATTTGTAAAATTCCAAATTTTGAATAGCCAACAATTGCTAAAATAGTGATTTCCTGATGAATTTGTTGTGGCGAAAGCATGATAGTTTTAAATAACAGAATTTTTGAGTTCATGGTTTTAAAATTATTAAAACTTCAAATGTAGCATTGACACAAAGAAATCATCAAAACGCCTGGTCCAGAGGTAGAGCATATTGGATCTTAGTTTGTGAGGCTGTGGGTTTGATCCTCCGCCACGGCTATGTATGGTACATGAATGACCAAGACACTTCATCTGAATATGCTAAATACTGGTTTTACCCAGGAAGAGATTTCTAAGTTGTTGAAACATGTTTCAAAATTGATGTAAAATAAATATGAGTGAAACCTAAACCATAAACTTTGTAAAGGATATATAGGTAAAGCAAAATATGTTCAATTTGCTTCTGTGATGTCACAAAACAGTTTTGAAATTTCAGAAAACATTATCACTTTGATAGCCATACTGCTTTTCCAATATTTGTGAAAAACAAATAACAGGCCACAATAGGAACATTTCTACCAAATTTAGTTTAGTGGTTTCAAAAAAAAAAAGAATTGGAATTTCAGTCAGTCAGAAAGCATAATCACCTATGATAAATTTCTGAAAGGAACGAAAAATACACGGTTAGTAAAGATCGATCCAGCAAACACTGTTTTGCCAAATTTTAACTCAATCAGGTTCAATGATTTCAAACAAGACACCAGCAAAATAGACATTGACGATGCCAGATCTATGCTTAGTGATTATTTTGGATAGGCGAGTTAAAAATCCTTTGGCTGAAACATATGCTCCTAAAACAAGTTGTCAAGGGACGCCATATTGAATAACTCATCACCTTATTATATTTTGACATGTGATGCTGGATATAATCTTACTTGAGTACATTTCTCTCTCTGTTTTGTCCATGGTACATACACACACGGAGTAGACCCGGCTTACATCTCCGTTCAATCTCCGTCCTCCACTGATGTATCAATGATGCTGGGCATATCACCAGGCTAGCGTTGCTCTTCACTATAGACTTATCCACTGTAACAGAAATTCCAGATTGATATGTTCGCTGTTCATTCATGGGATTTGTCGAAATTAAAATAATAAATGACACAATATATATATAACATTATGTACTAATACACTGACTCTCTGTCAAATAGCCTAAAGATTTTCATAAACTAGTTTGGTCCAAAATACAATTATTAAATTACTTTTGAACTTTTATCTACCTATTAATGTAACTATGTTATTTATATGTTAATGTGCTGTAAATCATCCTTCATTCATTCCAAACTGTTAAGCAATATTTTTCTGTAAAACATTTACCATTGTTTAGCTAAATTACAAACTATTTTTACTCTGAAATTGCTATTTCTAATTGACCCAACAAGATTGGTTAAGTTAAGTGTCTGACTATCAATTAAAGTGTCATGAGTTTGAATCCCTGCCCAAACACAGTCTCCATGGTGACTGATATAAGACGGTGCATCTCACTGTCTGTCATCTCTCACCACCGATTCAAATTGTAGAGTTATCAGTTACTTGTAGAGATAAGCGTGCTTAAGTACTAGTTAACCTTTCAGGATCTGAGGAAAGAGTGATTAAGGTAAGTAATCATCTGTTAGCCCTCGATGGCAAATATGTGAAGAAAACAAACTTTCTCCAACTGTTTATCTCTATTCATCTAAACTTACTTTTCTCCAACTGTTTACCTCTATTCATCTAGACTTACTTTTCTCCAACTGTTTACCTCTATTCATCTAGACTTACTTTTCTCCAACTGTTTATCTCTATTCATCTAGACTTACTTTTCTCCAACTGTTTACCTCTATTCATCTAGACTTACTTTTCTCCAGCTGTTTATCTCTATTCAACCAGACTGCCTTATCTTGATCACTGCCATGCTTCTTCAGTTCTTTCTGCTTCAATATCAGGGATATCATTGTCAGCGTCTTACCAAGTCCCATATCATCCGCTGTAATAAAGATAAACTGTATCTTAGTTCTTGTTAGAACAGAAATCTCTTGCAAGCACAGTAGGATTATAAGAATCTTACATGGGTTTGAGGTTCGGATAGAAAATTCCGTCCCGAGGGATAACTGTTTTGGCGGGAACGAGGCTCTGGTGAGTTCCCGTGAAAACAGTTATCCCAAGGGTTCTTGCATACCAAACACATTGACTAATTATTTTAACTTAATTTACCATTATAGATTTTACAATGGTCACTTTTAAGACGTTTAATTATATGATTAACGTCATATTCTTTATATGTTACGTCATCTTGATGGTTTGAACTTCACAGCGCAAGAATTTTATCTTGGCCCTAGGGTAAGATAGAAATATCCAACCCCGGTAAAAATGCAGATATTTTTATCCGGTATTTAAGAAATATCATTCCCTTCTACTTTTCATATTTTCTAAATTTTCTTGACCATTTTTTCTATTCCTTATCTTACTGACCCTGATATTGGATTGCATCTTATACAATGTACATAGATACTTCATCATTTCTTACCAAGTATGCCGCCAGAGGGAGACTGTCTTTCCCTCCAAACTAGCCACATTAACGCCTGCCTCTGGTGGGTCATTAGAGAAACAACAACTCCTTTTGGGTCCTCTAACTCTTCAGTTGACTTTGGACATGTTTCCAACTGTCTGTTAAAGAAATTACACATCTTTACACAGGGTAATAGATCTGCCCACTTACTATTCAGAAATACAGCAAGCCTGTAGTTGACACAACTGAGACATTAATATGCCATTTACAGATCCAAGTCAACATTGTAAACACAATTATGTACTTAATAGCAGATCAGAGTTTGTATTTTTCCGACAGATTTGATACTAACTACATACTTAGAACAATTACACTTTTATAATCTGTGAAGGACATAATAATTAGTACCAAATTCCCCCAAATAAATGCCCCTAGTGTGATGCATCTTTCAAAATCGGACCTTTTTTAATTCCAGTTTAAATATTTTTTGGAGCACATTTAGTATATGAACTTTGTCTGCTACAAGCATGGTGTCAAACAAAATACTTAATTTGGAGGCCATTGAACCATCTTTTGTAACAAAAGCAATTCACTCTAAGCACAGTAGCTATTGATCTATTAAAGAAATAAATCACAAAGTTTAGCATCATTGAAATACCAGAAACCACTGCTGTTACAAAGCTTTGCATGAACTTTGGGAGAACATCTGAGCAATTATTAAATATGATCCATCAGTGACATATAAATCTGCAGTAGACAGACATCTAATGTTTATGTGTAACAAAAATGTTCAGATGTGTGAATCAGTGAAATTAAAAGGGCTAGTGACAATATATATTCTATTTCCCTATATCTATAGTATAATAAAGACTACTGAGATTGAGATGTTGTGAAAATTTGCGACAGTACCCACATCTTTATTGTACTACATATATAGGGGTAAAGAATATATATTGTCACTAGCCTCTGTGACTGAAATGATCCGATCAGAGTATTCACCATTATAACATACTTATGCAGTTTTTCTATGGCCTCCTTTGTTACACTGCCAACTTCTTTCAGTCTGGCTGCTGTCATGCGTCCTCCATACAACTGCATGCCTTGTGGGTTGGCTGCAAGAACAATAACAAGAGTTGTCAGAAGACCAACAAAGCTCGCCTCTGGGTGTCTAATTCCAAAAAGGGCCATAACTGTGCCAAAATGCAATCCAGAGCTATAGTTCTTATTTCTGTGTGTTCCACTGATGATGGTAAACACACATGCAAAGTTCCATTCATATCCAATGACAAAAAACAATGGCAGCAATGTATTCAATACTGATATAAATAGGGTAAATTGAAAATATCTCGAACTAATACATCTTGAAATGCCAATAGTCTGAGGCAACGACAAGATATCCAAGTTTCACTGTATAGACACAGTAGTATGTAGGAATTACATGGTAAATAACTTTATTTTTCTTGTATTTTGACAAGTGCCAGATATATCCAGTATATAATGTGATGCAGGGTGTTAGTTGTAACTATGATCCAAGTATGAGTGTCCTAGCACTTGTACTTGTTGAGAAATAGTGTAAAAACGAAAACTTAACGTTGGAGCTAAATATTAATGTTTGATGCCGCCGCCGCCGACGGAAAAGCAACACCTTAATCCTGTCTCTCCTTTGTCGCGGCAAGACAAAAACAAACAAAAAAAACTTTAAAGAACAGACATAACAACAGTTGACCTGGTAACAATAAGTGTATGTACCAGACAGAAAGAAGCCAAATATACATAACAGACGAACGGGCGAGCGGGCAGGCAGGCAGGCAGGCAGGCAGGCAGGCAGACAAGACAGAAAACAACAGGCAGACTGACATACATACCGGCATACATTTGCTGGAGTATATGTGGTGGAATCTGTGCTATATGTGGTAGTAGTGATGTTTGCTTCAGCTGTTCAGGATTGTGTGGCTGGTGATGGCCGCCAACTACTCCTGTATCACAAATAAATTGTATTTACAAAAGCTGTATATTCAAATCTGCTTCAGCTTCAATCACAAAACCACTTCTGTTGTATCACTCAGCAAGATGCTATATTCACATAAGCTTAGAATTGTTTCTTACCTGGACTTCAAATTATAAATCTTTGTTCCATGATACTCGAGAGTTCATATTCAATTAAAAAATTAACAGACCTATTGTAACAAAATAAGATTTAATGTAAATACCTGTAACCTTCTTCTACAAAACTGCATTATGTTTTTTTATGGAAATTGTGTTGCAGTACGTATAAATCTGAGTTAAGAGTATGAACAAAAACTTTTTAAAAACTCATGGTCAGGAATACATAAAAAGTGATTTGTCTAAGATTAAAATTTTTTTCACAATCAATGTAAAAGAAGTAAGTTTAACCAAAATAAAAACCTTCGGTAAACACTGTCCATTGCATTACTACCCTGAAGGTTCGCCTTCACTGAAATATCTTCTTACATTCATGATCTTAATCCTGACAAAAGGATTATATAACAGCCACATGTTGTGGTATCTTCTTAAGTATTTCATAGAACTTTTACAATGAATAAGAGTGTGTGTATGTGTGATTTAAGTTCAGGGTGCAACCCCATCCCCCAGAATATGAGCAATTATATAAATGACAGTGAGTCAATGGTATGCCCATATAACCGTACATAAATAGTGGAATTTAATATACATCATAAAACTGTTATATTAGAAGCCTTTTCTATATAAAACAGTATTATCAATTACATGACAATATAACAAAATGAAAATGAAACTTATATTTGGAATGATTAGAAATGTTAGATATATTATTAAATATTTCTGCCAGTGCTGAAAAATCAATTTGTAAACCTCGTAGATAAAGTTTAACAGTTTGTAGTATGGTGTTGTTCCTCCATTTAAACTGTACATAATTTATCATATTACAATAACCTCTTTACATTTATACCGTGTACTGTTCGTCAAAGACAAAAGCAGAGAAGTTGTACAGCGGTTGTGAGTTTGAATCTTAACTTGACCTGATGGTTGTTTGAAACAACACCAAGCACGGAACAGACTTGGGCATGATTCAAAGAATTGATTGAATATTTAGCGTCATTTTTATGCCATCGATGGCTAACAGACGATCAGTTAACCTAACCACTGTTTTCTGGTATTAACCATTACTCGAGCACACCCTATCACCGCAAGTAACTGATAACTTTCCCACTTGAATCAGTGGTGAGAGACAAATGATAATGAGACACAATGTTGTATATCAATCATCACAGAGACTGTTGCAGGGCGGGGGATTGGAACTCAAGACCCCTGGATTTATAGTCAGACGCGTAACCGACTGAGCTAATCGGGCCCAGCTGATTCAAAGAAGCTCCGAGCTTACTTTGCAATCAAACTTAAACAAGGTTGTATATGAAATATAACAAAGTTCCGCAATACATACCCGACTGACTTTGTGCACCACCCGGGTATATCTTGATGACCTGAGGTTGTCTCGGGGCCTGCCCTTGTGTTGAGTTAGTACCTATAGACATAAAACATATAAAACAGACCTGTGTAAAAACAATTTTACTGTTTTGTTATGTTTGAACAACATATCATAGTATTTGCTATTTTGCATAAATGAATATTTATTAAATTGTAAGTAAATTCTAACAACTGAAATAACAATTGATTGATTGAATATTTAGCGTCATTTTTATGCCATTAAAGGCTAACAGATGATAAGTTAACCTAACCACTGTTTCCTGGTATTAACCAGTACTCGAGCACAACCCATCTCTGCAAGTAACTGATAACTTTCCCACTTGAATCAGTGGTGAGAGACGAATGATAATGAGACATAATGTCGTATACCAATCATCACGGGGACTGTTGCCGGGCAGGGATTCAAACTCACGACCCCTGGATTGATAGTCAGAAGCGTAACCGACTGAGCTAATAGGGCCCGGCTGTCGAAATAACAAATGGTCAGGTTTAATATGTATTGGTCTAAAAAAATGCATTGTCAGTAGTGGAACGTGTGATCCAGTGGTAGAGCATTGGACCCATAATTGGAAGGTCATGGGTTCAGCCCTCTGCCAGGGCTATGTGTGGTGTCTTATCCCCATGTATCACAGGTTCTGCCTAGGAAGACCTGAAGCATGAGTTGTAAGAACTTGTTTCACAATCAAGATAAAATAAGTATGTTTTAAACAAAGTATTTGGTCACTTATCTGTTTATCATCTGCAGAATAATGGTTTTATGTTACAGTAAGCCTTGCTTAGGAGGCTGTGAATTTAGCACAAGAATATGTCTTTATAAAACACAGTCCTCAAAATGTCAGTATTTATAAACGAAACATCTACAGTATAACAATACTATGTTATGAAGACATTTTCTGTTTCATCTATGTACAAATGTATGCAACTATAATACCTACCATACAACGTACAACACCCCGATACCAACGTCAGGGTTTGTAATACTGTTAAAGTACATGTAGCTATATCAACACCATCTTATCAATATTGCAAATTGTCTACAAGTTTATATGGTTTGTGTAATGGTTTGTACCTTGTAACTGCGGTGCATTCAACTGTGTCAGTTTGTCTTGTATCCTCTTGTTGAGATCTTGGATGTTCCTTGTAATTCCTTCTACATTAGCCCTCAGTTTTTCTCCCTTATCTGGTAGCTCGGACATCTTTATTGTTGCTATGAGCGTCTGATCGCATGATAGATATATATATGCATGGTGAATACACAAGCAGTGAATTTATGAATGATATCTATATATTTAATTGCTTATTCTTTTATGTCTAAGTAATACTACAGGTATATTAATATTGTCTGTGTTAGGTCAAGCCAACAGCAGATTATACATTGACCCAGTGGAGTGGGTTTTGGCTGCTCATGCTATGGGTTGCAGATTCCATCCAAAACAGACACAGCTCAAAGGCCTTTCAATTACATCACCCAGTACCGGTGCTACCCAGAAAAGCTGAGATTATTTCGCAAATGAGATTTATAAAACAAATAAATTTATGTTAATCATACAAATCATTTGTTTTAAAGGTTGTTAATGTTTGAAACTAAGGCTACATGTGAATGTTCGTAATTACCTTCTGTTTCTCTAGAAGTTTAGAGAGATCATTTCTTCGGGCAATATCCTCCTTTAATCCATGCTGTAAACTTTCAGTAGCTGGTCTGAATCCTCCCATCTGATTGGCCGACCCTGCTGTACTGGTTGCTTCTGACTGTTTCCTCATGACAGTCCATTGTTGCGACTGGTGGGATGGTGCATCTGTTTTTTCTGCATGCTTATTCAGTGACTTAAATGACTGAACAGACTCGTTGTTTAAAGATTGGAATGGTTCTGTAAGTCTGACAGGTTGCCCAGATTTTGGTTTCACAGGCTGTGCAACAGGACTTTCTTCATCTTCTGTCAGATCAATGACATCTGGCAAGTCAGACACAACTACCTTCTCATTTCTGGTTTCCTGCTTTGCTGGCCTCACAGATGGTGTTTCCTGACTGAACTGGGAACCACCTGATTTTATTCTGATCCTCTCTGACAATGTAAGATTCTCAACATTTCCTACATTTGCCTTCAAGGAAAGTGAACTGTTAGATTTACTTGAAGTAGACACACCTTCTACTTTCTTATCACCACAATCTGAATCACCGGTAGCCTTCTTTAATTTCAATCTATTTTCTTGTCGCCGCTGTTCGTTCTCTATTCTGCTATAACTCTTTATTTCAACAACTTTGCCATCCTCAACAAGCTGTCCTGTTGTTTCATCAAGGTAAGGGTCTGGTTTGTTTATACTCATGTTTGCTAGATCCTTACTGACATCACATACATCAGTTTCTGGTTTATTTGGACTTTTTGACTTGGCTCTCTCCCTATACTCACTGAGAGTAATCTTGTTCTTCGATTTTGAGTTTGTACTGCCTGGTACTTGTAGCTCTGCCATGGGCTTATTCAGAGTTGTGTCACTTTTCTTCACTATTGCATCACCTGTTCTAACTTGTTGATAATTCAGATCTTTTAATGGCCGTGATACTTGAGGCTTTAATTAAAGATAAAACAACACAAACATGAATAGAATAATGCATTATTGTTGGGAGAGTGGATGGTGGGGGGTGGTCATGTTTCAGCTCAAGGTGTGTATAATTGACACCTATCAGAAATCGTTGACTCACTCATTTTAATACTTATTTTGCTGATCATAATGATGGTGATTTAAGAAGAGAGAATTTTTTCAATTAAATAATTTTGCCAGTATGGTGACAATGATTTTGACAGTAACCGTTTTAATAATTGAATTGACAATTTTATTTTTTTCCTCATTAATTTCATTTTCTTAGGACTTGTTTATACAAAGCAACATATAATTTTTTAAGCCGATGTGTAATTATTAATCAAAATCAGAACAGATGAGTATTCTTCAGTTTTTCAGAATAGTGATGAGTATTGGGTATATGATATACACACAACCAGTACAGAGGTGATTCTTCAGTGTTAAATTATTATTAAATTATTGTTTTTATCAATGGCTTGCAGGGAATTGAAATTTATTTCAGAACCATCTGTTCTGTTTGAATGCAGGTTACATGACCGACCAATTCCTTCAATATACTCCTGACCTAGCCTGATTCAATAAGGCATGAATGGACAGCTTTTTTATTATTTGGATATCCGATCTGCTGTCCATGGAGACAAAATAAAAAATCTTAGAAAGGCTCCTTAGAGATATGCAATACGTCACACTAACTCCTGTTCATGACCTCAGCAGAAACATCATCTCTTTTGGTGAAAAAATGAAATTAATTAAGTTTGCTTTTTAGCTTTGTGCGTCATGTTTACAGTTATTTATGCAATAAAAATTGATTTTAGCATAAAACTTGTTGCTAATGCGTAATTGATACGCATATAAAACAAATTTGATGTGTATCCACCAATTTTTAATGCATCATATACGCAGATACACATCTTATCTGGGACTCTGTTTATATATGTATACATAATACAAAGTTCTATAATATTTATAGTCGGCATTCATAATGATATAACAAGGCTGTCCTAAAAATAAACAGTTGTTTGCCCTGCTCCTGCCCACTCACTCAAATTTTTTTCAGATTTTCTGTCCATTTTTCTTTAAAATGTCTACCTACCCACATGAAAAGTACTGGGTCAGACCACAGCAAACAAATATCATTTTCGGGATGGCCTAAACATTAGCTATGTATAGTTATCAGCGGACTTTTTAAATAAAATTTACATGTGTGTATATTATCAATATATATTATATTTATATATCACTTGAAAACAACACATGCACCCTTAAAAATTTAATGATGTTGAAGGGTGTTCAGCATCGCGACAGTGTCTATTTGAGATAGTACTCTGAGCGCTGCCACACTGGAGTATCATACCATAGAAACATGGTATGATAACCCACCCATTCTGAAATATGAATGATTCATAAATATACTGACACCAGGTCAACCAGACCTAGAACTATCCTCTAAATGCTGAAAGCCAAAAGAGGAAGCTTCTAGTACCATTTAATAAGTCTTTGGTATGACCCAGCTGGGGATCAAACTCATAGCCTTCCGAATGCTAGACAAATGCTCTTCCACTAGACCACGAGACAGTCTACTTGAAAATAAAATGTCTTATTAAAAAAAGCACACATACAAAACATGCCGGGTAGCATCTGCGTGGAAAAGATATCATCTACAACACCTATACAGTCAATCACATGTCCAATTGTCACAAAAAGGTTGATAGAATATTTAGCGTCATTTTTATGCCATCGAAGGCTAACAGATGATCAGTTAACCTAACCAATGTTTCCTGGGATTAACCAGTACTCGAGCACACCCCATCTCCGCAAGTAACTGATAACTTTCCCACTTGAATCAGTGGTGAGAGATGAATGATGAGACACAATGTCATATATCAATCATCACGGAGACTGTTGCTGTCACAAAAGGAAGACAAATGATGAATATAAAATAAATGAAGCAAGAAGATGCTGCTGATGGATGAACCTACCCGGAGAACTGCCAGTGATGCTTTCCCACCATCAGATGAATACAGATTCTCCTTGGCATTGGATGCACGCTGAAACATGGTATGATTGTTTTTATGAAAAGTCTCACTCAGTCATTCACCGCAAATTTTTCTCTCACATAACATGCATAAAAGCTTTCAGACTTAAAGATTATCTAAGTCTGAAAGTAAAACACCTCAAACATAAAAATGAGTAAAGAAAAGAGTTAATGAGTAAAGTCAAATGTTGTTCATTAACCAACACCTATTGGCACCTGTAACAACTTGGTTTAATTAACAATAGCCTGTATGGCCTTTTCATCTTTCTTTGTAAACGCTATTTAATATTCAGCATCATACCCAAACAAAAGAATCATATTTCCCCCCAAAATGACATTAAAAACTCTCCAAATCTCAAAAATATTGAGCCTTTTTGCTTTGAAGAGTTAAATAACAAATCAGTGTTTTTTCCTGTTTTGTGCAGCTAGGGTTGCTTTCCAAACAAGAGGCCCATGGGCCTTAAAAATCACCTGATTATCCTTGATGACATAAAGCTATTATGAATGTTCAATCTATTTTCCAATTTTTGTTGATGAAACATAAGCATTAACCGTCATGTCAGCAACAACAAATCACACCAAAAACCATTCAGTGAGTCTATTCAGTCATCAGAAATAACGTTTTTTGTCATTTTCTCTTGTATAGATTTAAGTAAAGTAGGCTCCTCCCCAGGGCCAAACCGTGAGACTAAGGGACATGCACTCCACAATTTTTATAAAGGACTCAAAAAGTCCATAATCATGCTCACCATTGGTTTCCCAATGCTACCTATAGTAAGAAGAAGATTTTCAAAGTTTACCTTGAATATGACTGTTTTGGCCCGCCCCAAAGGCCCCAGCGGGGTGGGAGCCATGCAATTCACAATTTTGATCCACCCTTAGGTACCAAAGTTACATACAACATTTAACTGATTGAGCTTTTGGCTTTTGAGAAGAAGTCGAAAATGTCATTTGTTTACGGACGCACGACGCACAGCAGACGACGACAGACAAAAGGTGATGGCAAAAGGTCCCTTGAGACAAATTTATGTATAACAAATGGTTTAAAGCAGGACAATCAGAAATGAAAAATTAAATATCCAAACAATTGACATAAAAAATATAAATATTTTGTAAATTTTTATTATTATTGATTTGTTCCTCATACAATTTGTCTAAAGACATTTTCTGAGACCCCTCCTTCAGCTTCTATTGAACTATTTGCCGTTTTGATGATTTTCGTGACCCGATGTTG
Source organism: Panopea generosa (assembly GCA_029582155.1). NCBI lineage: Eukaryota > Metazoa > Mollusca > Bivalvia > Adapedonta > Hiatellidae > Panopea > Panopea generosa. The sequence continues at coordinate 19,204,736 of CM055908.1, read as the reverse complement.
TTACAAAAGTAGCTACCAAGTTCTCCATGAGATGATTTTATTGAGGATATGCAACCATTACTACTTGCATAGCAGTGATCATAAATTAGTGTTACCAATTAGTAATAGTCAAACAAATGTTACCTCTGAACTGGTTTTACTACTTGACATGATGAATCTGAAATTTAAAAACAGATTTTTAGAATTAAATATTACATATACGAGGGGTTATCCAGAAGATCGTGGACAAATCTCATAATATGAAGAGGACATGTCGGATTTTTTAAGTTTTACATGTATTATAATTAACATAAGTCGCTATTTCATTTGAATATATATTTAAGTATATATATTTATATGTATTTATACATATAAATATATATACTTAAATATATATTCAAATGAAATAGTTACATGTCTTTCAAAAATGTCATGTATGCCTGTCTGTCGCAGGTCAGAATTACATTACATTGTCGCGACGTGAATTCATTTCACAAGTAATTTCCCTACTCTTCCTTGTTGTTCAACTCATACATATAAGCAATAGAGGAACCCTGTGATCACTCTAAGGACTTGCACATTATTCATTCTATATTACAATGTGCACTGTACCGTAACCTATACTTAGTTCACAGCATAGTTCATGAATTGTATTACGGCGATCCTTTTTGATCGAGGCACCTTTTACCAAGTTGATGCGATTTTGACACAGGGCGACCACACATGTTATCATCCATTATTGTTCCTTGTTCCTCACTGTACCGTTTGTGCCATTTAAAGACTACAAAACACACTACAAACATCATTCTTGGAGCTTTACTAAGCATATATATCACCTGGATCATTGTTTTTGCTAATATTGACACAAAACTGTATTTCCACTCATTGTTTCGCCTTTTCCTTAGACTGAAGTTTTACTTATTACCGAGTTTGCCTTTTTTTGTAAGTTTGTTTGAACTCTAAACACTTGCGCTCCATATTATTACTGGAATGACCAATGTAGACATTGATGATGTGTCATCAATAATATGTGATTTATCGAGAGTTATACAGGGAAATCATTGTTATTTTTCAAATATTTATCTGTGACATTGTTCAACACTTTCAGCTGCGGCACTTTCCATGTATGCATATTGCTATGGAGACCATAACATTATTATTAACATAAGAAATGCACTAAAATTCTGTACATTGATGACAAATACACCAAGTCTTAAGCTGTGCAAAATAAAGCGATATACTTGCATGAATATGGATTTTATTAAATTTGTCCATGAACTTCTGGATAACCCCTCCTATGTACATTAATTATGTACAGTTAGTTGAGTAATTAACACAAATTTCTATTTTACATGGGGGAGAACCTGCTGCTTAAGAGGTTACAATTACAGTGTCAGAACATCGCTTCAGAAGTTGGCAAGTGACTCTTCATTGAGTGGCTTCTATAAGCTATAAACTAAAAGGGACACCTATTATGCTTCTTCCTCTCATGAGTTGTTGAAAAGCAAGTTTCTCATTCACCTTGCATGAAAGCCGTTGAAATGGATCTTCTTTCGTTTGCTACAGGCAGCAATGTGTAATGGTAAATAACACCAAATAAGATTGGGCAAAGTTACCTCAGGGTACAAAGCCATAGATACACCAGTTTGTCTTTTCGCAGATCTGTGTTTGTTATAAATCAATTAATGGTGAAGAGGAAAGAAATAGGTTACAAGAAGATATTAATAGTTTAGGTGTATAGGCTTGTAAATGGGGCACGAGGTTTCAGCCAAAGAAGTGTTTTACCATGAAGTTATCTAGAAAGTAGAAGTGTTCTGTTCATTCTTTCTTACATACTTGAAGGAACACCACTGGAGAAGCATACACAGTTTTTTACTAATTCACAGTCTCATGGGTTGTGACCGGAATCTCTCATTAAAATCGTATTTCCAAAGAAGAAGAAAAATCAACCTCTATTTTCTGGGTTTTACAATAACATCCGCTTTTTAGTTTGCTTACACTTATTGGTTAAATTGGGGAACAAATCTGAGTAAACCAAATGACATGAAACTGATAATTTGCAAAACAAAAAATGTGTCATCAACTTATGGGTTTAGTTTTTAGACTACCCTAGAACTTTCATATCTGGGATCCTCACTGCGTATATCTCAATGACAATTTGGAAAAGATTTAAAAAGAGAGCAGCTAGGTTTGTTATATCAGACAACAACTATGAAACAGGCAGTCGCTTGAAGCAATGCAGAAAAAAGCAATTCTCTTTAACAAAGGTAAAAATGGTAGTGTTAACATTCCTATCAATAAGCCAGTTCCATATTGTAGTACAAATTAATTCTCATTTGTTATTCCTTATGTAAGAACAAATAGTTTTAGTTTAGTTTTATCACTGTACAGCTGTACATAAAACACCGGAAAACATCCCCAAAAACATGCCACCGTCAGCAAAGATATTGTTCAGTATGCCATTTCTGTCTTTTACATTATTATTTGTTTAAAATGTAACAAATGTTACTTGTAAGTATTGGTATTATCACGATGTCAGATTTCATGGTCACCGGATGGGAATAAGTGTTGACTTGAGAAACCGAAAAAACACCTACTAAAGTGTGGAAAATAGAGCAGTACTTTTTTTCGGCAATTTTTATAGCTGTTATTGGGGTCATATTCCCAATGGCAAAAAGTATATTTTTTTCCCAATTGAGCGGTAAAAAAAACAAATTGAAAGCTTCAATAATATTTTCTATCACAACCAGATTTTAGTCACTTCCGAGAATTATGAATATATCAAGAAGTTCCAATAATGCAAAGGTTAAACCTTATTGTTCACTGTGTTGTACCAAAGACATAAACAGTAATGACGTCACTGGTTTTACTGCAAAATAAGCAATGTATTTAAAAACATTTTTTAATAAATATGCAGACAGACCGCGGAAACCCATGATAAAGAAACTATTTAATACATCTGTGTAAAAAGGCAAAATTGCAATACTATCAAAACAAATGATTTTACAAAACAATTAATATTCTTTATGAGTTACAACTTACCAATTATTTTGAATGCATTGATTGTCCATAAAACACAAGTCACTTTCGTATTTGAAATTGGTCTGGTTCTCTGGCTGCCAATTAATAGTTGCTTTATCCGTAGTTGATCAGGGAACCAGACTGATTTGAAATGCGCTCGCGCGACAACTCGTGTATATATCGGCTTTATTTTAGAGTTCCGGGTATAGGACCGCAGGAACTCCTCGTATGATATAAATGATATTGCTTATGCATTTGTGGACTTGTCGTCATATTATACGAACTATCTATCTATCTTTATATTCTGCCACACGCCTTCACAGGCATAATCGGGCAGCTGCGCGTCGTGTCTTATATTAATAGAACAAGAAAAGGTAAAGCATAATAAGGATAAGGGTAAAAATAGTGTAAAGGTGTTAAAACAGTGCGACAAGATAAAACAGAAGATTAAAAACAAACTCAAAATGCTCATGGTTTAGTGTGCTGTAGCTGGCTAACTGCAAGCTTGAATGAATCAAAGTCTTGCAGGAGTACAACATCTGCAGGTAACGAGTTCCACTGTACTATAGTAAGGGGAAAGAATGAATACTTGTAGTAATCAACCCTAGTGTGATTCTGTTTGAAAGACATAGAGTGACAATACCTTGATACCCGGTGGTTAGCTTCAAAGTAGTGAGGTATAGAGATGGCGACCAAATCATGAACAATTTTGTAAAGGAGGCATAAACGCGAATCTGCCCGGCGCTGCTCTAATGTTCTCCAACCCAGTCTTTCTAACATGTTAGTAACACTGGAGTAATGGGAATAATCATTCATGGTCCAGCGTGCTGCACGTCTCTGAACTCTTCAAGTTTGTCAATATTGGACCTGGTGTGGGGGTCAAAAATCGTAATTGCATACTCTAACTGGGGGCGGACCAAGGCTCTGATCTTGGGTGACTTTACCTTGATGTTCCTCTTGACAAAGCCTAGGGTGCTGTTGGCCTTGGCTGCAACTCTGTCTATGTGGGTGTTCCATGACAAATTATTTGAGATGTCTACACCAAGATAGCGAGCATTGTCTTTAGAATCTGTCCATGAAGTATGTACCTTGTGGGTTTGGTTTTTTTCAACCTTGTAATGTGGACAACTTCACATTTTGATTGATTGAATTCCATATCCCACAAGGCTTCCCATCTCTGAAGTTTGTCAAGGTCAGTCTGTAAAGTCTGATTGTCTGTCTTGTCATCGTTGATCGTAAGGTATACAGCTGTATCGTCTGCGAATAGCCTTGCTTGTGAGGTGATACTTTCGGGCAGATCATTAATGAAGGCAAGGAATAAGATAGGACCCAAGACAGAACCCTGGGGTACCCCTGAAGTGACTTCAATTTTATCAGATTCCTCACCCTCAATAACTACAGTCTGTGTCCGGTCACTGAGAAATGCTCTTATCCAGTGTAGAGAGTTACCTTGGACTCCATAGGACTTGAGTTTGTGGAGCAGTTTCTCATGGTTAGCCTTGTCAAATGCCTTGCTAAAGTCTAGGAGGATGAGGTCTGTTTGCTTACCTTCGCTGCAACATTTTGCCAAATCCTCTACTAGCATAGCAAGTTGTGTTTCACAAGATCTTTTCTCTCTAAAACCATGCTGCATGTCATTTAGTATGTTGTTTCTGTTCAGATGCTTGACTAGGTTTGAGGCTACTATATGCTCAAGCACCTTACAAAGAATGCAGGTGAGAGAAATTGGGCGGTAATAAGCCGCAACTGACCTGTCTCCCTTTTTAAAAAGTGGTGTCACGTTTGCTGTCGTCCATTCTTTTGGTACTTGGCACTGTTCCAATGAAAGCTGAAAGATTACCTTTAAGATTGGTGCAATCTCCAATCTTAGTTCCTTCAGCACCAAAGGTTTCATCCTGTCTGGGCCAGCAGCTTTGGTGGGGTCGAGATTGCCTAATAGCTTTAGGATCCCGTTAGTGGATATGTCTATGTCAGGCATGGTGATATTGTTACCTGGTTCTGTTGCTATGTCATCACTATTTATTGGGTTTCTATCTGAAAACACTGACTGAAACTGTCTATTTAGTATGTTCGCTTTGTCAATGGTGTCTGAGTGAAGCTTGCCTTCAGATTGTAGTGGTGCGATGCCCTCACTGTCCTTCCTAGCACTCTTTAGGTAGGTAAAAAGACGCTTAGTGTTTACCTTTTTATTTTCAGGGTCTTCAGTGGTATTCATACCTAGTAAGTCCTCCAAATACTTACTATGTGCTAGTTGTATCTTGCTTCTGACAACGTGCCTCCATCTGATGTGTTGACTTCTGGTTTTGGGGCATTTGGTACGCTTGAAACGGTCAAAGAGCCTGTTACGTTTTCTTATTGCCCGCACTTCGTGTAATGATGGCGGATTTTCGAACTTATGTCGATTATGGACTTGCCAAAACGCATACGAGTTTTAAGTTGAAATATGATCAGATTGACATTTTATCAACATTGTGCAATTCAAAAGACTGTCTCGGGAGACGCAAAAATAAAAAAAAATGTCAAAAGGCTCCGTAGAGACGTGCAATGTGACGCACTACTTGTCTTTTATGCTGGGAAAGGAGTAGCCTGATATGGTAAGGCGTGGATGGACAGCTATTTTATTATATGGATATCTGATCTGGTGTCCTTAACTCTCGTGAGACGCAAAAATAAAAAAACACAGGCTAAGGGAGATTTAAGGTGTAGTGAATTTTGTCTGTTGTAGAGTTGTCCCCCTTTAATTTATGAAAAATCAAATCTTTTGAAATGTTAATACAATGTTTATTATAACAAAACACAGGCTAAGGGCGATTTTAGGGGTTGTGACTTTTGTCGTTGTGGAGTTGTGCCCTTTTAATTTGTGAAACATCATAATTTTTTTTGGTTTCCGTGCAATAGCTTATGAATGCCAGAATCAAATCATTTTAAATTTTAATACAATGTTATAATGGCGAAACTTTAATTGTGAAGTTGGTCAGCACTAATTTTTCTAAAAAAAGCGTGCTTGTATTAATGTACACAATCTTACCTCAATTTCTATCAATGTTTCATTCTGTTGTCAGTTTTTAATTCCTTGTAAAAAATCGTTAAAATGGAGTGTTGTCGTTTTTGTCTTATCCCTACCGTTAGAGAATTACTGGAAATCAAAATGGAGTAAATTTTCATCAGCAGTCTTGTAGCTATCTCCTCTGCAACCGCTACAATTACAAAGTTGAAAATTTGGATGAATGATACTTTGCTGGCGTTTTGTGAAAAATGGGCCACTGTGACCTACTTTACAGAGAAAGTTCAATATACCTCTTTGTTTTAAATGCAAAGCGGGGGACATCAATTCCCTAAAATTGCTTATTTAGTTTTACCATATTTCATTGCATACAGTAAAAACAACTTTATACATTAATTCAACATATACACACATTGCACAATTGATAACATGGAAAGAATAAACGTGTATACAAAAGGGCTGGGCCACAAATCATACCAACTTAATTTCAACCCGTTCCGAAAATGGCAACTAAACATCTTAAAAAAGTAATGCGAAGTTGAATAAGATATAACTTTGTCCTGTACTTTGTGTCTTATAATATGATCAGTTATAGATAATTATTGTTAGCCATGCAGTTATTTGGGTGGGGTGGAAAAATAGCATAGACAAACATATGAAAAAAACACATTAAATCACAAAAAAACTATTATGACTAGTTCTACTAATAGAAAAATCGTGATTGATTATAACAGGGTTTTCGCCGCCATTGTTATATATAAGTTAAGTTCAGATAAGTCTTTGGGGATATATAATTGGAACTTAAAAAAAATAAAAATGCGAACATACGGAATTGATAGTAAGGAAACATCGGGGACTAAAGAGGATCAGTTAACCTAACCACTATTTCCTTGGATTCTGGTATGTAAATAATTACTCCTGCACACATTAATTTCTCTCTGAAAATAACTGATAACTTCTCTATTTAATTAAACCAATAACCAGTACAAGTGTAGTATTATGCACCATATATAACCAGTACATTTGTAGTGTTATGCACCATATATATATCTCCAGTAAATATGTAGTGTTATGCACCATATATAACCAGTAAATGTGTAGTGTTATGCATCACATATAACCAGTACATATATAGTGTTATGCACCATATATAACCAGTAAATGTGTAGTGTCATGCACCATATATAACCAGTACATGTGTAGTGTTATACACTTTATATAACCAGTACATGTATAGTGTTATGCACCATATATAACCAGTAAATTTTAGTGTTATGCACCATATATAACAAGTACATGTGTAGTGTTATATACCATATATAGCCAGTAAATGTGTAGTGTTATGTACCATATATAACCAGTAAATGTGTAGTGTTATACACTATATATAACCAGTGCATGTATAGTGTTATGCACCATATATAACCACAATAAATGTGTAGTGATATAAACCATATATAACCAGTAACTGTGTAGTGTTAAACACCACATATAACTAGTAAATGTGTAGTGTTATGCACCATATATAACCAGTACATGTGTAGTGGTAAGCATCATATATTACCAGTACATGTGTAGTGTTATGCACCATATATAACCAGTAAATGTGCTTTGTTGTGCACCATATATAACCAGTAAATGTTAGTGTTATACACTTTATATAACCAGTATATGTGTAATGATATGCACCATATATTACTACAGTAAATGTAAGTGTTATATGCCATATATAACCAGTACATGTGTAGTGTTATGCACAATATATAACCAGTACATGTGTAGTGTTTTACACCATATATAACCAGTAAATGTGTAGTGCTATACACTGTATATAACCAGTACATGTTAGTGCTATACACCAAAGTGTTATACACCATATATAACTAGTAAATGGGCAGTGTTGTATACCATTTTTAACCAGTACATATGTAGTGTTATACATCATATATAACCAGTAATTTGGTAGTGTTATACACCATATATAACCAGTACATGTGTAGTGTTTTACACCTTATATAACCAGTAAGTTTGTAGTGTTGTACACCAGATATAACTACAAATTGGTACTGTTATACACCATATATAACTAGTACATGTGTAGTGTTGTACACCATATATAAGAAGTACTTGGAATCATTCAAGCTTGCAGTTGGCCAGCTCCAGCATACCAAACAATGAGCATAACCTTCTTTTATCTTGTCGAGCTATTTTAAGTTACACCTTTTATACTATTATTACCTTTTTCTTACCATGCTTTACTCATCTTTTTGCAACTAATTTAAGACACGACGCGCAGCTACCCGGTAATGTATGTGGAGGCGCTTTGGCAAATAGATAGATGGTAACGAAAACAACGATTTATTAGTCCTGAGGATTCCGTCTTTTACCGGAATCTTTTGAAGCGTTTTTTGTCAAACCGGAAGTGCAGTCGTGAAAGGCTTGTTATATTTTTGCATTGTTTTTACAACATTACAATGCCTAGAAGTCGCAGCAGATCACCAAAAAGAGGTAAACAATATTGCTTCATGTACGTTATTTATGTTAATGTATAGTCATAGTTTGTAGGTACAGTTGAAGCATTGGAAATTCCGAAGAATTGTTAGTCTCCTGTGAAAATGAGTGGGTGGGGATATGTTTAGTCTATCGCATCTCTGGCCCCCACGCACTGAACAGGGCTTAACAAGTAAAAATACAGTCAAAAATATTGTTTAACGGTGTTATTTGGTTTTTATTCAATTAAAATTATATTTCAAAGCAATGAAGTTTTTTTAAACACAAAGCAGGTTGGAGTTTTATTCTTCTGTGTTGGTATTTAGAGTAGAGGGTCATATGATCACTGCTCTTTTGACCAAATTTGGAAACTTTTTCATGAAAACATAATCACTGGTGTTGAAACCTACATACCAACAAAAATGGCATCAACAAAAAGTAGTAAACTTCCATGGATAAAAGTTGACCTCAAACGTCTATACAGAAAACACAACAAAGCATTTAAAAAGCACATGCACACAGGTAGCAGTAAATACAGAAAACATTACCTAGATTTGAAACACATGCTGCAAAAATACAAAAATAGTATATCAAGAATATCTTGAGGACACCCTTAACGTCAATATAAAATCAGACCAACAATCCTCAAGACCAAAAAACAAAAAAAAATACACTCATAAAACACTCGAAACAAGATTCATATGGCATAGACTCACTAAAAAACCAAAACAAACTCTATCAGGAAGACATAGACAAGGTAAATGTATTAAATGAACAATTCCAATCAGTTTTCACCACAAAATCTCCATTATCACTTAAATCACTCTGTAACTTTAAACTTGAAGACAAAGCAGACTCAATGAAAGATGCTAAACCAACTTTCAGCACTCGTAGACAAATGCCAAAAATATATATATCAATAAATGGCATAGACAAACTACTCTCAAATCTAAACCCTCACAAAGCAGCTGGTCTCGATATCATCAACCCCATCATTCTTAAGAATACCAGTAAAGAAATATCCCCTATCCTACAAATTATCTTCAGTAAGTCACTCAGTACTGGTACTGTACCAGAACCCTGGAAAATGGCTAATGTTGCAACTATCTATAAAAAGGGCTCATAGTGGGATCCAGCAAACTATCGTCCCATCTCTTTAACATGTATTCTGTGCAAGACACTGGAGCACATTGTATCTTCTATTATCACTAAACACTTCACAGCCTCATACCTCTTCTATGAACTCCAGCATGGTTTCAGAGAGAAGCGATCATGTCAAACCCAACTCCTTATGCCGGTGGATGGTCAAACAGAATCCCTGTTTCCTCTGGAGTTCCACAAGGGTCTGTTCACTGCCCTCTCCTCTTTCTCATTTATAAAAACGATCTTCCAGAGCATGTCACCTGTAAAACTCGTCTTTTTGCAGATGACACTGCAATTTACCTACCTCTCAAATCTGATACCCAAGCAGCCATTCTCCAGCATGATTTAGAGCAGCTGGAGGAGTGGGAAACAAAGTGGGACATGCACTTCAACCCATCCAAATGCCAGGTCATTCATGTAACAAAAAGTAAAAAAATTATCAACAACTCCTACATTCTCCAAAACACTAAATTAGAATTAGTCGCATCTGCAATATATCTCGGCATCACAATCTCACGAGACCTATATTGGAACACACACATCGACAATATCACAAAAAAGGCAAATCAAACTTTAGGGTTCCTGAGAAGAAACATAAAACTTCATTCACAAGCACTAAAAGCTACTGCATATAACACTCTAGTCAGGCCCAAACTCGAATACTGCTCCTGTGTCTGGTCTCCCCATATCGACACTCATTTACCAATTAGAGGCTGTATGGAGACAAGCTGCTTGGTGGGTTAAACATGACTGTAGTGGCACAGCCACTGCCAGAGTTCAGATCGGCTGGTTGTCAAGTTGGACATGTCTCCCCTTAGAAACCTGCTCTATTTTTAATCTTTTGAAAACAAACCCTGTACAGTCATCCTTTTAACCTATCGACTGCTTTTATATTAACCTTCTTGTCAGTGAGGCTAATCAGTCTAGGTCTCCAGCAGGGGTTTGACTAAATGGCAGATAGATGACTGGAAAAAACAAAAGACAACATGTACTAATGTTGGTTAAAAAGATGGGTACCAGTTTCCTTATTTCTGACCACTGCATACTTAAAGATTTGCGTTCTTTTTTCAGACAGAAAGAGGTCTCGTTCCAGAGAGAAATCACGAGACAGGGAAAGGCACAGAAGTAAGTATTCAGTTATTTTTTATGTATACAAATATATACAACTGACCTGGCAGAACATCTTAGCATAAAAGGCACAAATAACCTCACTGACATGACCATACATTGTGCGCAAGACCCGGGGGTGTGTTTCACACAAAAAAATGGGATAAAAACGTAAACCAACAATTATTCATACTATTTTTAATTTTCATATAAATATACCCAAAGTTGGCTTGAATTATTCAGAAAATTATATATTTTCTAGAGATACAATCATTTTCAACATTGATAAAAAATTTATTATTTGAGCTTATAATAAAGAATTGTCAAGTTGACTAAGATGCATCACCTATAGATAACTGTCTGTTCAGTAAATGGTGGAAGATTTATTGAATCACAAACATGAAAGTCATGTTCGAAGATTATAGTTGATTCCGTCCTTGTGGTTTATCTTATTTATGAGAAATTTGCTCATAGACTGGTTGGCATATTCTGTATTATTCATAAATGTTTTAGCATAACCTGATACTGACCAATGTGTGTCTTTATCCTGGGCCGCAATTTAGTATTTGGTCAACAAAATTAAAGAATTTTACACTACAGAGACAAAATATAATTATAAGTTCTTGAACAGAATATCCATAATATATCGTATAAATGTGCAGTTTAAACTGCTAAGATCGAAAAAATATCGACAGTATAGACGAGGCCTCTTGAAGGCAGTATTTATCAAAAAGTAGTTTGTGAAATGCAGCACAGGTTGGTAGTTCAAGGGTCAGGGTCAACTAAGAGGTCAACAATATGAACAGACTTTAAGAAAGAGGTATTTGTGTCTGATCTGTAGCTTTGTAGCTCACTGAGTGATTATGAGGAATTAATTTACCTGACACAAAATTAATGATCAACATGATGTGTGATGAACGAGACCTAGGTCAGTAATTCGTATGTCAAGATCACATTTTATGGTTAATATGTATGTTTGGCAATTCTTATCCAAGATTAAAATGTTGTTAAAAATAATTTATTGAGTTAATGAGTTTGCAGATTGTCTTTTAACATTGTTTAAAGTGATATTTCATGATGTTGTAAATGGTTCTTATGTGATTCAATGCATCATTTTTGATATCTTTAAAAACCTAGTCAACAAAGTTTGCCAATCTATGAATGACACTTTTGTTAGGTTACGATGGTAAATATGTATAGTTGTATTTTCATTCAGGACGTAGGTCAAGATCTCGAGACAAAGGTCGTAAAAGGTCACGATCACCAAGGAGATCTAGGTCAAGGGATAGAGAAAGGAGGCATGACAGAGATGATAGGTATGTCCATTTTTTTGTTATCATAATGTATAAATGCATGCTTAAAAAAATATTTTCTGTTCATGTGGTGTAACTGCCATTTTCTTTCAACGCATGCAAGCTTCTCCACAGGCCATTAAAGCACAGGGGAATCCCAGCGCTTGACTATCAGAAATAGTATTCCCCTAGCTGTTAAGTTCTTTAAATAACAAAAATTTTACAAAAGCTTACTCCCCTCCAAATCATTATTTTTCTTTGCATATCTTTTATCGTTATGAAACATACTAAGTATGTTGACTTTAACTGATGAATACAAGTTTTACTGGTGAAATATATTTCAATGAGTGCCTTACCCAGCACTTGAAAACATGCTGAAGGTCTTTAGTGCTCTTACCGCAGCACTTGCATTCCTTCCTGTGGAGAACCCCTACATGAAATGTTAGCATATATATGGCATTTATTCAGTTCTACTAGTAGATTGGATGAATGAATCAAAGTAGAACCAAAGTCCTTCAGCAAGTTACTCACAAATTTCTTCTGTAAAGTTATTAGACTGAGCTTGGCATGAACCCAGGACATAAGTGGTCATTTAGACAATAGCACCTTGGACCACTTGACTATGGAGAACTGTTGCTGCCATACAGAAATCCTGTAGCAAATATAGTCATGATTACAACATTTCATCTTAACGAAAAGCTACAAATTAAGGATGAATCGGAACAATTTTCAAAAGTATAATGAGAAGTCAAATAGTGACTCTGTGGTTCTGGTGGAGCTGTCAATGGCAGTTCCTTCATGTCATGGTATATGTTATGGTACACATACATCAACAATATTGTGTTGATCATGGGTAATGTTAGGTAACTTGGAATTGAAAACTTAAAATAAATTTTGAGATTAAAAAATAAATGACAATCATATACACTTGTACAAATATGAGTTGAGTATCAATTCATAGTCAGTATACGTATATATTGCAGCTACCAATATATACGGTTGCTTAAGACATTTTACCCTGAACTATCCATTTGGTTCTGGCGCAAATGATGGCAATAAGAATATTATTGGATATATTTTATATATCATTGAAAGCAACACATTGATCGTTCATGAGAGAATTTGCTGAAACATTGCAGCTATGCAAGTTTCAGGCATCAAGGTTCATTCTGCATTCTCATTTAATGTTGTTTCTTTATGTTTAAGCTTAATTATTTTACATTGGTTGTGAACTAGTTTCTATAACATAGACAAATAATGCTGGAAATCTTCCTGGGCAGAACCATTATGAAGCCTTGCTTGAGGACACAATTCAAAGCCTTGGTGGAGGGTGAAATCCAAGATACTTTGTCCAAAGTTCTACCACTTGACCAATGTGCTCTTTCTTTTTGCAAGTGTTCCTTTCTGTTGAACTTGACGTTGCTTGTGTTGTAACATTGTAAAACCCCATTCATTCTGACCTTAGTAAAATATGAAATTCCAGGGGCAGACACAGTCATGGAGGTGGCGGCCGATCATTCGGTGGAGGACGAGGACATTCTAAAGAAGACAGCAGTGATGATGAAGTCCTCATGTTTGAAAATGCAAATAGAGCACCAGTATCAGGTATATATGTTAATTTTATTGTGTAACGATTGGCCAATGTTTACACTTTATGGTTTGAAACAACACTTTTCAATGTTGCAATGGGATTTAGATTATAGTAATTTATTTTAGTTCGATTATGAAGAAAACTCAAAGCTTATATGAACACTCATGAGTTAACTTCCTGGATAGAACAAGTACTGAGTGATGTTTGACTTCTAAGAGATGTAGGGCTGAGTTGGGGAATAAACCCGCAACCTCTCGCCAACACTATCCACTACACTACCACCCTGGTTCGATTTAAATTATGAGATGAGTGTTAGTTTTTACATATAAAATATCTACTTGCTGACATTGTCATAAGTATACTGCAGTTGCCTATTCAGTCACTCCTAGATAAGTTCTCTCTGTGTTATTTTTATTTGGAGGCAGTGACTAATGGCATCATACTTGCTACTTAAGATAAGGGTCCTTTGTGACCCTTTGGTCTAAAGACTGCTTTCACTTTACTACTGAGGTTTGGATTTCAAGCTTGGCTTTTGTTCCAAACACTTTGCAGGAAAGTTTGTCAGTTTAATTTTCTTGCAGAAAATGGTTTTACTGAAATTCATGTACAGTCAAACCTGTCATAAGCAACCAGTAAAGGGAAGGAGCAAAAGTGGTCTTGAAAGACAGGTTGTTGCTTAATACAGGTTAGTTTACTCTGAAATCATAGAAATGGGAAATAGAAAATATGGTCACTTAAGACAGGTGACTACTTAATAAAGGTGGCTGCTTACACAGGTTTGGCTGTACTTTCTTCTCATGTGGAGATTATTTTTCAGTTAAGTACACCAACTCATAATACTTAAGGTAATTAGATTTGGTTTCACTTCTCCGCTAGTCAAATATGTACACATTCGACTTTAATACGGAAGTTTTAGGGATAATATGCATTGGTTATGAAGTGAGATGCCAATATATGTAAATTATGAAATCAAATAACTATGCTCAAAAGATTTTATGCTCATTTTGTTATTTTTTTTGTTGTTTAAAAGATTCTTCCCCAAAAATATTTTTAGATATCTATATATCTTATATATTATCTGTATGATGTACGTCCTTTGCAGAGGAAGACTTACAAAAGATGCCTGCCGAGGAACAGGATATGATGAGGATTATGGGCTTTAAAGGATTTGATACAACCAAGGTACGTTTACATACTGTTAATGCATTACTAGTGTTTTTCCGTAACATGCTCCAGACCAGGGTGTTAACATAAAGAAGGTGTTTTACTAGTAATTTAGTGACCCGAAGTAAATGTAATGTACACTATGATTAGATTGTAACTGACCTATACGGGCAGACCGATATGGTTGTACCTTGTTGTTTGCTGATGGTATCACAGTTAAGACCTATCTAACTTACAGGATAAGGCTTTTTAGATTTTTGTTAGCATTGTTTTTATGCTGTCGAGAGCTTAAAGAATATCAGTTTAACTTCTCTTTTCTGGATACTGGAAAATTAACTAGTCCTCGAACATTCCCATCTCTAAAAGTAACTGATAAATTTCCTAGACAAATGCCAATGAGATGCATTGCTGTATATTGATTATCACCGAGACTGGTGCAGTGTTGATACTAACTTGCAACCCAATGGATTGATAATCAGACACTCTACTGACTCAGCTAACAGTACCAGGCTCTTTTATTTAATATTTTATGCCTTGAAACAAAATTTAAGTTACAATTCTGACAGATGTATGATATGAGATTGATAATTTGTGATATTGCTTTCCTACAGATACAACATGCATGTTATGATTATATAATAATAGAAATTAATGAAACCTTAAAACTTTCAAATAACCTCTTTACATGTATATATACTAAAAGACCGCAGTGTGTTCTAGTGGTAGGGCGTCCGCTTCGCATGTGAAATGTCGTGGGTTCGATCCCCGACAAGGTCATACCAAAGACTTTAAAAAAGGTACTAGAAGCTTCCTCGCTTGTTGCTCAGCATTTAGAGGAAAGTTCTAGGTCTTGTCGGCTCAGTGTCAGTATAATGTAACTGGGTGGGGTATCATTAAAATTAATGATTCTGATGTTATACAACTTCAGATTGTTTTCTTATTTTAATGTTAATGGAGGCCATCTGCAGACAGGAACTTCAGATACTGCATTCTTGAACTTTGATACGTTTCAGGCTTTATTTCCTGGCAACAGTTCTATGTAGCCATGCAATTTACAGAAGATCTTTGATATAAAACAATTTTATCTTTGGCACAAAACACTGTTTACATATAAAGGGAATAAGAAGGGTTCAGTATGACATTACAAAAAAGAAACCATAATTGAAAAAAACTTAAATTACTGGAGAAAAAAAAGCATATTATCTTTATTAAAAAGTAATATCAAAAACATTTCATTGACTCACAAAATTCTAACTTGGCACATAAATAATGGTTTTATACACACTTTCGTAACACCACTATCAAAATCAGTTTAACACATTAATCGGCAGTACACATGTTACATGTGTAAATGCCAAAGGTGGACACACACTGTATTAACTGTAACAGGGATGAGGTTTAAGTGCATTGTCGATAAGGGTGTTAAACTGATTTTGATTTTTGTAATGGTCTGATAGACAAGTTAATGAAAATAAAATGATATATAAAAATATATTATAAAAGTTACCAAAACATACAGGTCAAAGTCAAATACCTAGTTTTGTTTTGGTCCTGCTAAGATTCTACTTAACAAAAAAGATAACTGCATGTCATTTGGAATACTCTAAAACATGAGACATCATTTAATATTTTAAATTTTTAATAACTAAAGTTATTGTTGTTTCAGGATAAACAAGTTGTAGGCAATGACCACTATGCCGCCAATATCTGTAAAAAGAGAAGATATAGGTGAGTACACGAAGGAAACAAGGAAAGTACTGTTTTCAAACTCCAGAAATACTGTTCAACTAGTTAATAGCCTACATAGCTGTTACAAAATTAAAAAGGAGTTAAAAAGCAAATTAGGGAATATTATATGAAGTGCTTTAAGTTGAAAAAGCTGTTACTAAATTGTTAATTGACTTTTATTGTGATGGAGGTTTATTTTGATAAAAACATTTATGAGTTTAAATCCATAAGTAACAGCTGAACAATCAAACTAGTCATTACTAACATTGTACCCAAAATAAATGTCTTAAATAATATCAGATTTACCTGGGCTCAGTGATTTGAGGTACTGACATCTAATTAGCACTTACTCTCACTGCTGAGGATTTTGCCAATTACTTGCAAAAAGCCAATGGTTCTACTCTGATTAATTCTGAAGTCTTTTTCCATCAAATAAAAAACTGGAAAAATCCCATATATAACATGACATGGCTGTGTTGAGCACCATTAGAAAATAAGTCAAAAAGTAAAAAATATTTTTATACACATTTTCAAGTAAAAAAGTGTTTAGTCAATAAATATCCAATAGCTAAATTTTGTGATTTTACTTCGCATATTAAATACCCAGAATTCCCTATGTTACTATTTAAAGAGAATATATCAGGATTTTTCAAAATTTTAGAATTTGCTGAAAATATTTTTTTTCAATAAATCATTCCTCATTACACTCACTGGCCCTGTATTGCCAAAAATATATCTATTTAAACAAGCAAAAATACATTTAATATGTTGAAAAGGGCTTTCCTAACCTGGGCTACGTGCCTAGGTAAGACTAAAATAGATTTCATGCTTAAAATGACAACAAATTTTGTGAGATATTAAATAAGTAACTTGATTTCATTTTAATTTCAATTTGATCCGTTACATAGGTTAACATGTAGTAAAATTTATTTCATCTTAGAAAGAGTCAGAACAACTATTCGAAGGTCATCAAACAGTTTTTATGTGATGTCTATTTTTAGAATAGGTATTTCGTTTCACGTTTATCACTCCAATTTAAATATCAATTTTGTCACGTTTTGGTGGATTTGACCAAGGAATTAGAGAGAAACTGAATATAATGATAATGAGATGTTTTTTTTGTACATTTTGATAATTATTTTATTTTTTAAGACATTTATAGCGTTTAATCCTGATACACTTCCTTTAAAGTGTATTTATTCACTGATGTTAACCTTGTTTTATATTTTCAGACAATACATGAACAGAAAAGGAGGATTCAATCGACCGCTGGACTTTATAGCTTAATCAAACTTCACAATCTCCAACTGGCCACCTGGCGCAGGCTTACAAGTTCAGGATTACCAACATCATGAAACAGAAACAGTTTTATGTTTTAAAATTAGAGCAAGAATGTTACAGATTTGGCCTTTATAGATGGGGGACAATTTTATGCAAAGTAGATGTGTTTTAAACTGATTTCAGGCAATGGCATTTAGAAAATTACTCAAAAGATACCCAGTCATTCGAAAAAGTGGAAAAGTGATACAGATTAGTTTTATGTTTTAAGTAGATGCAGAAAGAGTGTAAAAGATGCAGATGGCGTGGAGGCTAGAGATTACTGGTCATCTGTTCTGCAATAGATCCAGTGAAATGCTTGAAGTTAACCATTTTGTATTCAGATTGAAAAAAATTAATCAAATCATAAAAACTCTTGTTCAACATAGTGAAGCCAACTTATCCATTGAATGGAGACCCTACTTAAATCACAATTAAGGGGGCAAGTGTTAACAGATGTAATGTAGTTGGTGTTTGTTTGTGTTGTGATGAAATGTTTGTAAGCCGTGGTTTGACATACCAAATTCCCAATGATGTACAGGTATTTTATAATGTTCATTTTAGATATGTTGGGAAAAGAGATTTCAAATTTTCAGTTGTATCTTTGACTTCAGATGGAAATGTTATTTTCAGGCCAAAATTAAAATATGGTTTGTTTGTTGTCTCCCCACAAGCATCATACTCAAAATGTTTTTGTTTCTCAGATTTTGTAGATTTTTTTTTTTATATTTCATCTGTCAATTACATGTATGTGTATGACTTTTGTTGTATATTTTTGTATGATAAATATTTCTGATATCAAGTTTTTTTTATTTATTTACCTGTCTACTCAATGTCGAAAAGTTGTACAAGGAGTGAGAGCATACAAAATTTATTTTAATGTTCGCCACAGTCTCTTCAGGGGGAAAAACAGAAGGAAGTAAGCACTAATTTTAATTGTTCAGTTTGGAAGTAGTTCTGTATAAAAGATTAATGTGAAAAGTGTATCGTTTGATAACTATTTGAGTTTAAGGTCAAATGTCCACTGTACACTTCCACTGTTTTTCATGTTTTATTCTATCATTTCACATAATTGTCATATCATTGCATATAATAAAGAATTTCTTTAAAAAAATGCCTTTGTTTTAAATATAAAAGTCGCTGTAACCTTTCTGTATTACCATGTGCACATTCTGTGTGATTGCTGATTGCCCAAAGTGAGCTTTGTTTTGATTGGTTACATTGAGAATTTGTTTGTTTGAATGTTTAATTCCATTGAGGGCTAACAGACAAATAGTTAACCAAATCCCTGATTCCTGTGACCCTGGACGGTTCACCCTTTGCTCCATAAGCATTTTCTTGGACTCCTCCAAATTGAAAACATTAATTCACCACATATCAGCAATGGGTGAATTATGTTTATACTAACTGACAGAGTGGAAAACAGTGCAGGAAGTGTTCAGATTGCTTGTTACGAGCAATCTGAACTCTTCCTGCACTGTTTTCAAAGGCCTTCTGTGATTGGTGTGGGAAAACGCGTATCTATGGAGTAAAGGGTTAATCAGTCCTCCAGCACAGACATATGCAAATAACTGATTACTTTCCAACTCGAATCAGCGACGAGAGATGAATGACAATGAGATGAAATGTCCCATCAATCATCATAGTGACTGGTAGTGATTCAAACTCATACCCCCAGGATTGATAGACACGCTACCGACTTTCAGAGGTAACCAGGTCTGGCTGATTGTGAATTAATTGAGGAAATGTGTTTTATGGCAGGTCATCATGTACAGATAGGTCATGTTATGCACGTAATAGTAAAGGATGTGAAGATAAAGATAAATTGAGTAAATGTTGTAAAAAAATACAAATAAATTGAGAAATAGATTAAAAATGTTAAATTGAGATGGCAAACCAAAAGTGTTTTTGTTTCCACTAACTATAGTAGTTATAGGTTTAATAAATCGCATGGGGAAATGAACTGTTGAGCTAGTTTATGGTGAGCTGTGTTTGTTGTGAACATAATGGCAATTTGATCTTTCATATAATCTGAATCAAACTTACTAACTAGTTGTATAACAAAACCATAGCATACCATTTCTTGCTGAACAAATTCGATAAATAGTACTGAGTGATTGCTCTTGAATTGTCACAATTGCTGTAGTATGGTCGTGTTGTGTATTTTCGTTTGTATGCTTACTTATACATTAACTGTACAGGTAAAGTGATAGAGAATTGGACCCAATAGTTAATGGTCAAGTGTTTGATCCCCCTATAGGACCATGTGTTGTGATTTCAAAACTAGTGTGAGTTAACTTGTAATTTTTTTTTTAAATCTATTGTTTAGAAGAGTAGTATCTAGACAAACGTGTTAACCCTTTACTTCATATAGGCGTCTTTTCCCGCACCAATCACAGAAGGCCTTTGAAAACAGTGCAGGAAGAGTGAACACTTCCTGCACTGTTTTCCACTCTTGTCAGTTAATATAAACATAATTCACCCAATAATTCAAAGCCTTCTATATTAGGTGTCCAGAGGCGTCTATATTAGGGGTGTCCATAGGCGCCTATATGAAGTCAAGGGTTAAGGAGTGTTATATTTTGAGGAAGAAGACGACTGCATGTTAATGTTCAAATCTCGTTCAATGCAAGCAACTCACAGTGCTCTGATAGCCTGAGCAAATTAAATACAGATGGACAGTTTTTGTATTATTTTGAAATGTTTAAATTTTGTCATTAAGTCAATATTTAAACATCTCACTTCAGTTTCACCAATATTTTCTTAAGTTTTACTTTATACATAAAATTGACTGGTTATGTCCTTAAATCAATGGCAGTGAAACAAAATGCAGTTTTACAGGAGTAAGTCTATAATCATGCTCACCAGGAAGCTTTCAATAGGTTTTCCATCTTGCTGATGGTCTGGTACCAGGATTTTTGATTTAATATGTAGTCTCTTATAATTTTATTATGAATGGCATAATGTACTAAATTCATGCGTATTTACATTGACTTAATTGTATGTTCATATTTTATGATGAAATGGAAATAAAGAATATACATGTTCATCATAATTACAAACAGTACATTTTTTAGTTCAATCGACTTAAAATTGTGGGAGTTGTTGTTGGTGTAATGTAAAGAAAAAAGGGCCATAACTCATTAAACTAATTATTGCATTGGAATGCCAATATTGCAGGTTCAGACCATTTTTCTGCTGTACACCAAGTTTCATTTGAACCGGGTTAATTTGAAAACTGGTGTATCTGCACACTGTCGGTTCAGAATGTGACGGACAAATTTTATTTCAATATCCACCCATTTTATTTGTTGGTGCCTGGAGCTAATATATATATTTACATGTAAATATATTTGAAGTCAGGATTGTAATTATACGGACACAATTCATTTTTTTCTTGAATCTTAAATAGTTACTCAACGAAATGAATCTTATTCCTATTATATTTGGCTGTGCCCGATTAGCCAAGTCGGTAGTCGTCTGACTATCAATACAGAGGTCGTGAGTTTGAATATCGTCTCGGCCACATTATCTGTGAGGATTGATATATACATTTATATGTCTCATTATTAGTTGCCAATCGCTGATTCATATGGGAAAGTTATCAGTTATTTGCGATGGGTGTGATTAAATAAGAGTTAACCTTTCAGGATCCCAGGAAATAATGGTTAGGTAAACAGATCGTCTGTTAACCCTTGACGTCGTAAAATGACACGTAACGTTTAATTAATCAATCAATAAATTATAATATAGATCCCTGTTCATTATTCCTTATACTCTGCAGGCATCCTGTCTGATAGCATCGTTACATATATGTTTGTCATTATCTGAATGACTTAATCATTTGCTCTCCTTTATTATTATCAACACAAAAAACTGTAAAAATGAGCAGACGGTCTTTGGTAAGCGGTCTATGTCCTCGCTTCTCCCACGTTAAAAAACACGCGGTCGAAATGAAAATAACAATGGCAATTCTTTATTTAGCAATGTAGGCCTCTGGCCAATAATACAAAATATTCAACAAATGCAACATACAAAATGCATTATATAACAAAATATACAATAATAGTAACACGTCAGTGTGATTTAAGTAAACATGTTAACATTCAGTGTACAATATAACCATTGTGATGCAGCAGCATTATGAAACTTTTATAAAATGATTTTGATATAAATATACATATTTTTTTTAATACTTATCAAATTGTTTTGCTGAAAATTATATATATATTTTAACCTTGTTCATTTAACAGTTTGATACTGTCTATTCTGAGTTTGAGAGCAAAGTATATAAACTTTGATACTTTTAAGACTATTACGTCAATACTATTAAATACACGATAAAACAATTGACATGTAGGTGTATTAAGTATAGAAATGTACTGCTGTCTTAAGTTGCTATAAAACGGGCAGATCATAATAAAATGATACTCGTCTTCAATGGTTTGCTTCTTGCAAAATGGACATATTCTGTATTCATATGGAATATTTTTATGTCTGCCATTTTCTATCATCAAATTATAAGCTGAACATCTAAATCTTGAAAGTCAAATTCGGAACTTCAATGGCAAATTATAATACAGGTATTTTGCAGTTTTCAGTTCAGGCATAGTGTAACTATAAAAACGACCTTTTCCAGATTCAGCGACACCACCACACCATTCCTGTTTAAAACAGTTATACATTTTACTTAGATGTATACATAAACAATTTATCATCACCAATGCCATTATTTAACCAGGCATACCCAAACCCATATTTGAATAGTAGATTTTTAATTTTGGTGTCTGAAGTAATATGTCGAACTTAATCCAACTGTTTTAATTTTTTTTATAACATTGGTATGGATATCTTGTTCTATTCATCTTTAAATCAATATCTGACAAAATTTCAGTGATAATCGATACACAGCGGGTATCTACCACATTCTCCTCTAACAAACATATAAAATATATGAGTTTTAAAAAAATTCTACAAAATTGATCATGTAAATTTTCAATTGGTTTTTAATATTCATATCCCCATATTTCAGATGCATAAAGTAAAATGGGTTGAACCATCGTATCGATCAGTTTAAATAAGTCTTTCCTCTCAAAATAACCAACATTATTTTGTAATTTAATCCTTTATATAATTGCTTTCTTAGCTTGTGACGCCAAACATGTTTTTGCATATGGCCATATCAATTTTGGAGTTATATATAAACCTATATATTTATATACATAGTGACTGTTTCTAGTAACATATTATAAAACCATTTTTAGCTCTACTGGCCAAAGGCCAGAAGTGCTTATGCGATGGCGAGTTGTCTCGTCCGTCATCTGTCGTCTGTCGTCTGTTAGCAGCACTTTCTCTGAAACGACTACGCCAATTAAACTGAAATTTCACATGGTTGTTTCTATTGCGTAGGAGACTATACAGAAGATTTTTTTTTTCGATCTGAAATTTATGATGGCCGCCGTTACTAAAAATAGTCCAAAATTTAAAAAATCTTCTTTTCATGAAGGGCCCAACAGATTTTTAAAATGTTTATGTAGTAATGATGACCAACTATACTATTGTTAGATTTGTTCAAATGGTGTCCCTAGGGTTAAATATGACCCTGCCCCGAGAGTTCAATTAGGGGACACATGTCAATATAATATATATATATATATATTCTTTTTTTTGATGGAAATGATTTTGCCTATATCTTCACTAAAGCATTGTTAGGTGAAGGAGGTTAAGATTTGTAAAAATGAATGGGTTCCACTGTCTTAAGGGGTCAGGAGGGGCCCCAAAAGAGTACAAATTGGGAATAAGTAAAATCATTTTCTTCAGAACCGGTATGTCAGATTTGTACATATTTGATATAAATCATCCCTATGTGTAGGGGTTTGATTGCAAATAAGAATTTAGGGGCTAAAATATATAGGGGCCCTGTAAGGGGACTTAGAATTTTACATAGGGATACTGTGGGAAAACAGAAATTTCTCTTTTTTTTATTTATTCTGAAACCACTAGGCCAATTAAACTGAAACTTCACATGGATGTTTCTATTGCATAGGAGACTATACAAAAGATTTTTTTTTATCTAAAATTCAAGATGGCCACCGTTACTAGAAATAGTCCAAAACTTAAAAAATCTTCTTCTCATGAACGGTCCAACAGATTTTCAAAATGTTTATGTGGTAATGATGACCAACTATAGTTTTGTTAGATTTGTTCAAATGGTGTCCTTGGAGTTAAAAATGACCCAACCCCGATGTTTCTGTTGCATAGTAGAGTTTCAAAAAGTGCTATGGCCACTATGAGTAAGTTGAGCGTCCTCAGGCCCTCTTGGGCCTCTTGTTCATTTTGTCTTAGTGTTCCGCCATTTCTAAAAACAACTATTTTTGTCTTTTGTACATTGATTTTTCATTCCAGTTCTAGTGCAAAATGAAGAAATGATATCAATCTGTGACTGCAAGCCTATAACAGTATCACTAACTTTTGCCAAATCATCTGCGTACATCACTGCAGCGACATCTTCAGTTTCTGATATTTGTATTCCTCTGATATCGGCTCCTTTTAGTTCATCAATAAGATCATTAATAAATAATGAGAATAAAATTGTGCTGAGTCTACACCCTTGCCGTGTACCTGTGTTAAATAAATATTTAAGTATATTTACATCATCAACCCTGACACATGTACATACGTTTTTATACATAGCAACAAGAAGTTTGAGAAATTTTCCTCCAATTCCTTTTCGTATCAAACATTGCATAAGTTCAAAGTGGTTTAAGGTATAAAATACCTTAGAAAAATCAACGAAAATACAATAAAATCTACGATCTCTTTTGTTAAGATATTTTTGACATGGCCATTAATGTAGATAAATTATCTGTTGTACTGCAACGTTTACGATATCCTGATTGCGCTTCGCCTATTTCATTATGTTCTTCAGACCAATATTACTTAGTAATTCATGATCGACACAAAAGAGAGTTGATCTTTCTTCACCAAAATTATTCAAATAAATTTTTCGTATTGAAAATTTGCCAAAAAATCAAAAATCGAAAGATAGAATCTAATATCAGGAAACGCCCCCACCCCCCTGAAGACATTTTCGTCAAAAATATACACCATCATTAAACTAAAATGCCGAAATAGACACTTGTCAAATACTTGGAAAGTATCCTTTAGTTTTTCATTGTTAGTAGATACGTTCTTGCTATCAAATATTTAAAAACAATTAACATGCTAAACATATTTCTTTCCCTTTCCAAAAAGGGTGACACCTACATCGACAGACGCTTTAATTAAGTTGCTGCGGATTTTAAAAGGAAACTTATTTACAATGTTTACGAGCGTTCTTATGACGAGGTTAGTAAACATCAATGAATATACGGACCATTCGTACCTTTGACATTTCATGTGTATCTTTGAATACGTTTTACATTAAGAATTTATTTAACTTACAAATGTTATGAAACGGATCCGCGCGCAGACAACTATTATTTACACACGACCGGTGTTAAAACGATAACCGCGGTGAATACCGGAAGAGCCGTATTATACACTCCTTTAATCTGAGTTACTTTCTTTTTCAAAAACAAAATGGATGAGACGTATTCGAAAAATGAAACATATCTCGCAAATATCGGAATTTGTTGACTTCGTTTAGGACAGCAGGTAAGGTTTCTATTTTTAAGAATAATTATAGTAGCATATAACGTTCTACGCAATAGTTACTGATTATATTCTTTGATAAATTAGTTTTTACAAACTTGTTTCGTTTTCGCTGTATTTTATATTATTGGCTTTGTTTACAGAGTCCCTGGGTGGGGTTTATTGACAGCGTATTATTAGACGCTCTTAAAAGGTAAACACACTAGAATTATTAATACGTGTACATATGTTTCTGGGTAACTTCAAATTATAAACATGTCACCTTTACATAGTCCCAGATAATGTTTATCGATGAGAGAGAGAGAGAGAGAGGGAGAGAGAGAGAGAGAGAGAGATTTAATCCCACGTTTGGAAAGGTGTTTTTTTCTTCTTCTAGATGTTGAAAAGGTGCCAGGTGAGATTTTACTATGAGAGAGCGGTGCAATATGTAGACAGAACAGTTAAGCGTTCCCATTGATTTCCGTTAACATATTTCATTTACTAATATGTACTAACTACTTCATTTACATTGTACAGAATACAACAACCCTATTCAGAATAAACACTGGTTTGAAGCTTTGTTATAAATATTTGGAAGGAGCAAATTTATTCAATCATGACAATAATATACCCCTAAATCGCCTTATCTGAGCTTCTTCTTTTATTTTCACTCGGTTACTCAGGCAAACTTGGACCTTAACAGAAGGTGTGCTTGTAAATTCCATACAGTTTCTAGATTTTGACCCATACCCTGAAGTTTGTTATTGACAAAGTAGATTAATCATCATAGTGTGTGTGCGTGCGTGCATGTGTGCGTGCGTGCGTGCGTGCGTGCGTGCGTTATGTATACAATTTATAATAAAACAAACATATGTGGGAGAAAAAGCTGTTTTACGACCAAGAAATTTAAGAGGCAAAGACAATGAATATTGTGTCAATGTCCTGAGTAGAGGACATTACATCAGTTATCTGTATAATTTTATCTTATTTTCATATGTATATGCAAGTCCATAATGTTTAATTATGACATTTTTTTATTGCATTTCTTCTCCTCCGTTTCTTTCTCATTCTTTTCATTTTCTCCTTCTTCTTTGTCATCCTCTACGGCAGATTTGTCATGGATCCAAATCCAACTCCATACAAAATCTTTATACGAAAGAATTTGGCAGTAATTTGCAGAAGAACAATGGTTCTACCCAGGGAGCCAGGCCGATTAGCTCAGTCGGTAGCGCACATGACAATCAATCTAATGTTCGTGAGTTCGAACCTCCGCCCAACCACAGTCTCCATGATGAATGGTTGGGTGAACTGATCGTCTGTTAGTCATTGATGGCATAAATGATGCCAAACAAACAAACAAACAAACAAACAAACACACAAACACACAAATGTACTTAGGGTTATTCTGATGCTTTTCTCCACCTGCAGTGTTTTGAAAATGGCACGAAACGCCATACTTCTTTTCTTTCGTTACTTCTATTTGCACATCTTCTAGCTATCATTTTCCTTATTGGAAATAAATATGAATATGAACGCCGTGTAAAGATATATGTTTTGTTTTGATCATTATATTTACACACTATTTTTATCTTACTCCCATTATTTCATATCGGTAGACAAACACGTTGACTGACCCATTTTCGTGTAATCTGATAACAATATTTCTATCTTATACGTAACTAGCAACTATTTTTCAACAATGTATTTACATATGCAGGGGTAATTAGATAGCATATGAAGATGGCGACGGATACACGGCGTCATTATCCGAGGTACAGGGACAAAATACAATTACTCCAATCTCTTGATTTCAAACAAGTCGTTGCGCGGCAATGCCCAAATCTAACAGTAGAGCTATCCGATACGGAAGGTGTTATTTTCGTTGGCGCTGCTACTGACATTGAAAAAGCTGAAACAACTTTGTCAAACTTCGCAACTAAGTTAAGAGGTTCAGGTTCTATGTGGAAATTAGATCGTCATAAAGTGCGGTTGTTGTATGCAAAGGAAGCTCAGAAATATGTAAGAGACGAACTTGCTAGACAAAACATCAAATGTTATTTTACATTAGATGAAAACAATGCAGTAGTCAAACTGTATGCTTTTGATTCACATACCATCGGCAAGGCACAGACAGCGTTGGAAGAATATATATGCAAGATGGCCATTTCGCACGAAGATCCCTTTCTTGTATCCGAGGCAAAACCAATGTCACTAGGCTACGCTGGCAGGTTTATTCAAATTAAAGAAGCAGATAGAACGGTGCTCGTTTTCACGTATGATATTAAAAATGCCGTGGAAGATGGAAGGAGGAAAGCAAATGACAGATCTGCAGAACTGGAATCAAAAGATGAAGAAGAAGTTACAGAGAGATTAGACGAGTACGTGCCTTATATACATATACTTAAATGTCTGTCATTTGCTGAAAGGCTTAAAGAGAACCTGTTTAATGTTAAAGTGTGGATCGAAGAAAATGGTGTTGTTTTGAAGGGGTACAGAGCAGACGTCAAAAAGGCGAATGATTTCTTAAGAAAATTTGTCGATACACTGAAAACATCAGGACCTGAATGGAGACTAAATAGCTACAAAGTACAACTGCTGTATACAAAAGAATCGCAAGAATTCCTAATGCAAGAAATATTGAGACAGAATATCAGATGCTGTTTTAAATTTGAAGCTGACGATGGATCGGTAAAATTGTTTGCTTGTTCCGACAAAGATATCACCAACGCGCAAGCATTTGTAGAGCGTTCTATATGTGTAATGGATGTTCCACTTGGTGACCCCTTTATCGAGTCTGAGGCAATGAACATGTCGTTAGACTTTTCTGGTAAATTTCTCCAGATTGATGAGGAAGACAAAGTTGTTTTCGTTTTCACATCTGATGTTAAGTCTGCAGTTCAGACAGCCAGGAATAACCCAAAAGACAACTATTCCCGACTCAAGACATTGCCAGTTGTAAACAAAACAAACGACAAAGAAAACAACAACAACAACAGCAACAGCAGCAGCAGCAGCAGCAGCAGCAGCAGCAACAACAACAACAACAACAACAACACATATGGTGATTCGATCGAAGAAACTGATTGTTATAATGATGAGTTACACTTTGATGGTGAAGCAAAACTCAGCGTTGCCACCGCAGGCCAAAATGCAAATAAGGAATTTGAAATTGTCGATGAGGAACAAGATGTGCATAGTAGCTTAGCTCATGTACTTTCAAAAGATATTCACATTGAGGTAACTCTTGGAGAGTTCTTATTTGAAATGAGATCTCACGATATTGGTATACTTGAAGAAAAAACAGGACTTAGCATCATACATGACCTGGGAATAATAAACATTTCCGGAGTAGCAATATCTGATCAAACATTTGATGAAGTGACTGTCGCACTAGAAAAACTTGCAGCCAGTGTTTCAATGAGGGAAATGTATTTTAATGGTCGACATGCAGTAGATAATTTCACAAAGCAATTTGAAAGAAAACAAAACCAGTTAAAAGGCAAAGGCTGTGTCGTTGTTGCCAGTCCAGTATTGCCAACCTCTGGTGGTACCGAAACTGCAGCTGTTGTCTACAATGGCATCGAGATAAATATCACAAATGCACCTGCAACTGAACTAAAGGCGGTTGATGTTGTTATCTGTCCTGTCAATTCATCTTTAACCGCGTCTTCACCTGTGGCAGAACAGTTGTTTTATCAAGGTAATATAGATGTACTTTTCTTTACTTTTTGATTATAAAAAAAAATACATTTTTATACTATAAGCACCCATTTCCGTACTGGCTTGCATGCTACCTATTAATAATTATGTCTTCCCTTAAAGACATATTCGTTTTGGTTTGTATGTCTATCCATCCGTCCGTAACAAATTGTGTTCGCTCTAAAAATTTAAATGAGGAAGATATTTTTAAATACCCTGTCACAAATATTTCCCATATTGTAACGGTATGTAGAGTGCAGCTTTCAATCATGTCGGTTAAAATTCAATGTTAGTGAAAGGTCAAATGTCAAATAAGTAGTATTCCGTGTCCGCTTCATATCTTTGTAACCACATCTGGGATTTTTAAGTAACTTGGCATGAAGTGAATGTTCTCCATATTATGACGATATGCAGAACACATTTAAGCCAGGTTGATTCAAAGTCAATTTCGTATTGAGAGGACAAAGGTCAAGTAAGCCGTATTTCAAGGGACTAGGAGACATTTTTGCACAGTGCTGATACATGGCCATTGTAACTACCTTGTAATATTGAAAATGTTAAAGTAGCAAATTTTCACATTTGTGTTGCTAAAATATTTAAGAAATATAGTTGGGAATTTGATTGAGAGATGTCCGACGATTTCACTTGAGGAATGTCATAATATAACACAGGTGAGGAATGCCCTGATTCAACCCAGGGCATATCCTGATATAACTCGTGGAATGTTCCGATCTAATATCGAAAATGGTACAGAAACATTTTTTCCATATGTATTGCTAAAATTTCTAAGAACTACATTTTGTAACCCGTTAATGGGCGTATTTACTTGAGGAATGACCCAATTGAACTAGGTCAGGAATTGAGCATATCCTGATCTTAGTCAGGAATGTCCTGATCTGGCTTTGAGAATGTTCTAATCCAAGTCAGTTTGTTAGAGCTTA
Organism: Panopea generosa; assembly: GCA_029582155.1. Taxonomy (NCBI): domain Eukaryota; kingdom Metazoa; phylum Mollusca; class Bivalvia; order Adapedonta; family Hiatellidae; genus Panopea; species Panopea generosa. Next base: position 19,174,628 of record CM055908.1, on the reverse strand, counting down.
GACAATGTTCTTGTTATATATTGAATATGCTAAAGAATTACAGTTGACCTGTTGAAAAATGTCCTAACCTCATTTGATCTAGCTCGTAAAACTTCCCCATTTCCCTTGAAGTCTTCAATGATTTGACACGGCGGTAGAATATCTTGAGTTATTTTTTGGGACACAAAAGTTATTGTAGTTGCATACACTATGGTAAATATAGACATGCATCTAAAAATAACAACTGTATATGTTTCAGGAAAACACAATATTCAGGAACAATGTGCTAACTCAATTAAGACATACATATCCACATATCATAGAAATCCACCAGTTGGATATATTGTTCACACCTACGACACCGGGCAACTACCATACAAATGTTTTAATTGCATAGTGTTAGGAGACTGGTACACCAATAAAGACGTGATGCAGTCTAAAATTGTGTTCGGCATCCGAAACATCCTTCAAAAAAGCAGCACCACCAATTACACGTCAGTGGCGATACCCCTTGATGTCGGAGAAAAGATTCCTGTTCTGGAATATGCAGGGTTTTGCTGTGATGCAATCCATAACTATCGTTTACACAACAGAATAAAGAAAATACACTTATGTGTCACAGAAAAGAGATGTATACCAAACGTGACACGTATAGTGCAGAAGAAGCTTGATTGTGCCATAGAAGAGAAACAGAAATCGAACATCGAACAGTTTCCAAACCAGACGCTTTACGGTACGTTTTTTGTCTTATATATAAAGATCAAGAAAGCTACTAACCCCAGAGACATATCAACTGTAATTAAGTCATTGCTAAACTCCAGAGACATATAATTTGTAATTTAGTCACTGCTAACTCCAGAGATATATCAACTGTAATTAAGTCACTACTAACTCCAGAGACATATAAATCGTAATTAAGTCACTGCTAACTCCAGATACATACAAACCTGAATTAAGTCGCTGCTAACTCCAGAGACATACAAACTGTAATAAGATCACTGGTCACTCCATAGACATACAAACTGTAATTAAATCACTGCTTACTCCAGAGACATACAAACTGTAATTAAGTCACTGCTAAATCAAGAGACATACAAACTGTAATCAGGTCACTGTTAACTCCAAAGACATACAAACTGTAATTAAGTCACTACTAACTCCAGAGGCATACAGACTGTAATCAGGTCACTTCTAACTCCATAGACAAACAAACTGTAATGTAGTCATTGCTTTCTCAAGAAACATACACACTGTAATTAAGTCACTGCTAACTCAAGAGGCATACAAGCTGTAATTAAGTCACTGCTAACTCCAGAGGCATACGTTTGTAATTAGGTCACTGCTAACTCCAGAGACATACAAACTCTTATTAAGTCACTGCTAACTCCATAGGCATACGAATTGTAACTAAGTCATTGCTCACTCCAAAGACATACAAGCTGTAATTAAGTCACTGCTAACTCCAGAGGCATACGTTTATAATTGAGTCACTGCTAATTCCAGAGACAAACAAACTGTTATTAAGTCACTGCTAACTCCATAGACATACGAACTGTAATTAAGTCGCTGCTAACTCCAGAGACATAAATTGTTAAATCACTGCTTACTCAAAAAACATTTAGACTAATTAAGTCACTGCTAACTCAATAGACAAACAAACTGTAATTAAGTCATTGCTTACTCCAGAGACATACAAGCTGTAATTAAGTCACTGCTTACTCCAGAGGCATACGTTTGTAATTAGGTCACTGCTAACTCCAGAGACATACAAACTGTAATTAAGTCACTGCTAACTCCAGAGGCATACAAACTGTAATTAAGTCACTGCTAACTCCATATACATACAAACTGTAATTAAGTCACTGCTAACTCCATAGACCTACGAACTGTTATTAAGTCACTGCTAACTCCAGAGACATATAAATTGTTTAATCACTGCTTACTCCAAAGACATTCAGACTAATTAAGTCACTGCTAACTCAATATACAAACAAACTGTAATTAAGTCATTGCTTACTTCAGAGACATACAAGCTGTAATTAAGTCACTGCTAACTCCAGAGGCATACGTTTGTAATTAGGTCACTGCTAACTCCATAAACATACAAACTGTTATTAAATCACTGATAACTCCATAAACGTACGAACTGTAATTAAGTCACTGCTAACTTCAGAGACATATAAATCGTTATTTATTCACTGCTAACTCCAGGGACATTCAGACTGTTATTAAGTCACTGCTAACTCCAGAGACATGCAAACTGTAATTAAGTCACTGCTAACTCCAGAGACATACAAACTGTAATTAAGTCAGTGCTTACTCCAGAGGAATACAAACTGTAATTAAGTCATTGCTAACTCCATAGACATACGAACTGTAATTAAGTCACTGCTAACTCCAGAGACATATAAATCGTTATTTAGTCACTGCTTACTCCAGATATATTCAGACTGTAATTAAGTCACTGCTAACTCCAGAGACATACAAACTGTAATAAAGTCACTGCTAACTCCAGAGACATACAAACTGTAATTAAGTCGCTGCTAACTTCAGAGGCATACAAACTGTAATTAAGTCACTGCTAACTCCAGAGGCATACAAACTGTTATTAAGTCGCTGCTAACTCGCACCCTGTTTATCCGGTTGAAGTTTTGAATTGATTGTTTATCAATCTTACCATGTTGCATGTGAACTATTAGATCTTGAATGTAAAAACCAATCAGTTTTGACTGTTAGAGTCGAGGTTATATGATATAAGTTCTGACTGTCAGAGACGAGGTTATATGATAGAAATTTTGACTGTCAGAGTCGAGGTTATATGATAGAAATTTTAACTGTAAGAGTCGAGGTTATATGATAGAAATTTTGAATGTCAGAGTCGAGGTTATATGATATAAGTTTTGATTGTAAGAGTCGAGGTTATATGATAGAAGTTTTGACTGTCAGAGTCGAGGTTATTTGATAGAAGTTTTGACTGTCAGAGTCGAGGTTATATGATAGAAATTTTGACTGTAAGAGTCGAGGTTATATGAAAGAAGTTTTGACTGTCAGAGACGAGGTTATATGATAGAAAGTTTGATTGTAAGAGTCGAGGTTATATGATAGAAGTTTTGACTGGCAGAGACGAGGTTATATGATAGAAGTTTTGACTGTCAGAGTCGAGGTTATATGATAGAAATTTTGACTGTCAGAGTCGAGGTTATATGATAGAAATTTTGATTGTAAGAGTCGAAGTTATATGATAGAAGTTTTGATTGTCAGAGACGAGGTTATATGATAGAAATTTTGATTGTAAGAGTCGAGGTTATATGATAGAAGTTTTGACTGTCAGAGTCGAGGTTATATGATAGAAATTTTGACTGTCAGAGTCGAGGTTGTATGATAGAAGTTTTGACTGTAAGGGTCGATGTTATATGATAGAAATTTTGACTGTAAGAGCCGAGGTTATATGATCGAAGTTTTGACTGTAAGAGACGAGGTTATATGATAGAAGATTTGACTGTCAGAGTCGAGGTTATATGATAGAAGTTTTGACTGTCAGAGTCGAGGTTATATGATTGAAGTTTTGACTGTAAGAGATGAGGTTATATGATAGCAGTTTTGACTGTCAGAGTCGAGGTTATATGAAAGAAGTTTTGACTGTAAGAGACGAGGTTTTATGATAGAAATTTTGACTGTCAGAGTCGAGGTTATATGATAGAAGTTTTGACTGTTAGAGACGAAGTTATATGATAGAAATTTTGATTGTAAGAGTTGAGGTTATATGATAGAAGATTTGACTGTCAGAGACGAGGTTATATGATAGAAATTTTGATTGTCAGAGTCGAGGTTATATGATAGAAGTTTTGACTGTCAGTGTCGAAGTTATATGATAGAAGTTTTTAACCAAACTTGGATATTTTGTATCAAAATTAACTTCTGCTATTTTTCAAATTTGATAAATAGTTACCGATTAAACTTTGCAGATATATCTGTATGCTATCTATTTAACTGTTTGAACTTTCGTTTTAGAAAAGGCCTCCTACCCAATACGTGTGAAGGTCGATGTTACAGTCGATGAACTTACACACCAGCAGGTAAGTGACACATATGCAAAACTACAGGCGTGTTATATATTATTTGCATCTGCAAGATATGATATAAAATCTGTTTGAAACAAGTCTTTCTACAATAACCACATTTCAGTACAACTACATAATTTGTTTAAACTATGTAAATGTGTATAAACTTGCCACCATCTTTTGAAGTGAGGGATAAACATTTAACAAAGGTGTATTTAGCTAACTCGTGAGGGTAAACTACTAAAAATATGTTATGCGACAAAATCTATCATCCAGTTAAACTTTTAATAATACAACGGTTTGTTGTATATAACTAAATATCTCGCATAAGTTCGAAAAAAGACTGAGCCAACCGTTTTGTGCTGAGTTATCTACCCATAAATATTAAAAAAAATGACGGCATCAAATAAAAGAAATTATGTTAACGTTTGTAATCGTACTCAGTAGAGCGATTTCAGGCCCTCGTGGGCCTCTTGTGTTATTATTCCCAGCCATATTTTATGCTCACACGAAACTTATTATATTTATAACCTAAGTTAGTTGGATGTTTCGAAACAAATGCACAGTATTACACACTACAATAATAGTAATTTAATACTTTTAAGGTGGAGTTAAGGAATAGTATACAATGTTATTAACATTGGTCAACTGTAACAGCTTATTGAGCTTATATGACAAGCAAATGTAGCCTTTATGTTGTCATCATTTAGAGATGACATGTCGTGTTTATGGTAAGATATGGGCATGTTTAATTCAGAGAAAGCAATTAGGAAATTGACCAATGAGATGGTAGTAATGATTTGACCAATAGGCCAAAATAGAGTTCGAGGCCTTTTTGGTAGTGTAGAGAGTTTTAGTTTTAGACAGACTTTGATCAGGTTAACATGGTAGTTTGTGAATTAAAACTTACAGATACTAACAAGTATTGCTAATTATATAAACATGTAAATAATCTTGAGTAAAATCAAACCATCCTAGTTTGAGTGTCTGTTATGCCACATGTGATTCAGAGAGTTTCGGCGAATTCTCAACAAATGTGATGGGGATGGGGATGGGGTGGTGGTCAGGAGAATGATTACAGTTTGAGGCGGGACAGCGGTTGGATTGTAATACCTTCGATCACTCATTTTGGCACCGGAGTATCAATTTGCATAACTACTATTGCTTTTAGGTGTGTTCCTCTCATCATGTTTTTATAAATGATTAATATTTCAATATAGGTAGATGCTATTGTTTGCACTACAAGAACAACATTGAAACTCAATTACGGCGCGGTCTCAAAAGCGGTACTTAAGGCGGCTGGCGATGAAATTCAAGCAAACTTATTACGGGAAAACCCAAACGGTATCGGACCAGGAGAAGTTATCAAAACATCACCAGGAAACCTTTCGTGTAAACTCCTATTTGTTGGCAGTTTACCTGCCATGAGCAGCGGCGGGTATGAAGTTGACGGGGTGAGTGTAGAGTATCAAAATGAATACCAACTGTTTATAAAACTGAATTTATTTATTCCAATAAATACTCGCAAATGTATGTAAGAGTAGCTTCTATATATTTTGAGCACGTTCACTTGCTACAAAGGTAATGCAATTTAAACTTGCCTAAAATCAACATTAGTTATTTGAAAACTGATTAGTGTTTGTAAATAAAGCATTTTACACAACGTGCATCACCAGGAGAAATAAACACATGGAACATGTGTCATCTCTCAAAATCGTTTAAAATTGAAGATTTGAAATACCAAAAACGTTCGTATTTGATTGGTTCTCCTGAGCTTTTGTGATCGTCCTATGTATGCCGTCTGTTATTAACGTTTGCTTCAAATGACATCTTTGCAACCACTAAACAGATTTTCTTCAAATTTGATGTGAAGCATTGTTACAATGTAATTATCTTGAGGTCGGGAACATTGTTAATTCATAATAGTTTAGTTAGGCTGTATCCTTCTCAGGGATATAATATCTTTAAGGAGCCAGTAGGGGCACAAAAAAGGGATTAAATTGTGAATTTTCAAAAAAGGAATTCTCAAGAAATGGCCATCAAAATGAATTCATATTGATTTTTCGGTATACATGGTCCCTATTAGTACCGATTCCAAATATAGGAGCTGTAGTTTAATATTTTTATTGAAAGCTTATGAGAAAACAGATATATTTTTCATTTTTCTCATCTTTAAATTCTCCATGGTTTTGGTCCATTCCAAATTTGACTAGTGAAATCGAATTTTAATTACCACCTAAATTCCTTCTTCCCGAGTACCATCTAAGACTCTGAAACAGCCTTCCTGTGGGACATATCGCAACTACCAGCCTATTATCCTTCAAGTTGGGATTGTGGGATGCCATGAAGTAATCACAATAGAACCCAGTTTTTAACCTGTATATATTTGGTATTTTAACCAAACACACTTGGTCTTTAACGTCACATGTACATACACTCAATTCGAAAATACTCAGTTTTTGAGGGATGCATTACTTGGAAGTAGAAGAAGAAAGAGAAGGTGGCTACTTGTATTGGGCCGATATGGGCCTCTTGTGTGTTTGTTATGGTGAGATGCTTTATATTCATCAAACAATAATTTTATTTTTAGACATTTATAGCGGTTTCCCCAAGTTTTAATGCAATTTGTATTGTTAAATACCTAACCCTTTGGACGCTACATCACCTGTTGTATTTATATTTAAAAAAGTGTATACAAACTGATTTATGCAACAAAAAGTAACACATCATAACAAAAGATGATCTTACAAACTTTTAATTGCTATTCAAGTAACTAGCTATTAATTCATAGTTTGACTAAAGTTTGCTTCTAAAATTAGAATAATTTACTAATTTAATCGAATGAAATAAATTTTATTGTATTAGCTTTAAAAGTTGATGGGTAAAAAGAAGGCAATGGATAAGCAATAATGTTATATAAAAGAGAAAGAACAAAAAATCTGCAATAAAATGCACTAAAGAAGTAAAACTAACAATATCAGAAAGTTTCAAGCGAACGTGACTCAAAACAGATTCAATTAAATCAAAAATGGTCACTATGAATTCCTTAACAAGGGAAACAACTATACGAGACATTAAGTTTCAAATGTTGCTTAAATAAACAAAACGTTTGTATTTTAAGTGTTTGGCGACATTCCTGCGCAAAACATTTGCTCTCGCCCACAGTCACGGTATAACGTCGTTAGCGTTTCCAGCAATAGGCACTGGCGGACTAGGTTATCCATGTGAAATGGTGGCCAGAGAGATGTTCAGAGCAGTTTACCTGTATGCCGATAGATGCAATGTTCGAAACGTTCGGTTTGTCATGCATCATGCAGACACGTATTGTATCAAGGTGAGTGGAATAATTGGAACTGTTTGAAGATTGATTGGTACATGTGTATACTCATGATAACAATAATAGTATGATAATAAAAGCAGTAGTAGTAATACTAATCATAAAATTCGCGCATGTTCCTTAATGTCTTGTGGTGTCTTGGCTGAATTTACGCCAAAGCGTAGAATATAGGGGTTTACATACATGCATGTGTGTTTCTTTAGGATAATCGGAAAGTCAAAGGGTAGATGAAATGTTCTGATTCTGTCATCAAAATGTATCCCTTCATTATTGGATAGGATTTAATGAGACGGTTTTAATTATTTTGGTTTAAGTATTGTCGGAGACATAACACTGTGACATCTTTAAAATTAAAAAAAATATATACATGTAGCTGTTTATTATTTCTTATTGCGCAGAAAATGAGGTGTGAATGTTTCTATTTTTGTATTTGTAAACTGTCCAATATATGGGAGCGCGTGGTCCTAGGGTAGAACATCGGAATAAAGATCGGACGGTCGCGAGCTCTATCCTTCTCCACGGCTATATGTGGTTATTTTATCCGCATATGCCTAGTTTCACTTTTATTTTTGAATTAACGCCATTTTCAACACATTTCAGATTAAATATGGCATGTCCAGTTTTGTTGCTGGAATGAATCGGAGTAGAAATGTATTTGGATAAAAAGAAGATAAATATATGTAAAGCTGAATGGAAAGTTAATGTAAACATAACTACTAGTACAATTGGTACAGGACGTAGTAGATTAAGAACTTACAAACTCTTTAAATCTGCATCTAATGTAGAAACGTACTGTAAGATTATTCTACCTACTAAACATAAATCAACATTTTCAAAATTTAGGTTTACAAGATTACACTTTTATTGGCCTATTAGCAAATCTTTGCCTAAGGCCATTTACAAAATCGGATGAATTTAAATATAGATATACCAATAATATGAAATACGAAACACAAACACATGCACATATCTGGAATTAACTGGCTATGTTTTATGACATTTTGCGGCAAGCATATTTAATGAAGTTGAAGAAATAAGTCCAATATATATTTTATACAATTTAATCATATCCGTGCATGAATGACTTTAAAACATAAGATAGCATACGATTGTATAAATAAGTTCAGCTTAATCACGTTTTATCATATGCAGGGAAACAGTATTATGCAGTATTATGTATTAAACAATATGCAGTAAACATATTTTATCATACAGTATTCAGTACTCTGAGGTTGTTTTGCTAATGTATGAGGGAGCATAGTATACTTAGTTCTTGTAATTATTATTGTAGAAAATCCTTCATCGGTTTATGATGTAATATATAAATTTAAGTACCATCCTTTTTTTTACTTTCTTCGTAATGTTTATTTGAAAATTACTAAAATTTAAATTATAATTTTGATTAATTCTATATTTTGCATCTTGTCCCAAAAAAGGCCTAAACATAAACTGTATTGTCTTAATCCGCACACAAGCGATGCAAGTGGTATTAGAAAAACCACGCGATCTTCGTAACCAGTTGGAGTGCAGAAAGATGAAGTCATGTGACCAATATTTAGTCACATGATCGAACATCCATTGCATTATGGCTAAGAAACCCTAATCGAATAAAGAAGATGAATTTAAGTCAAATGTGACATTGCGTCATAAATATGCAAAGCCATTAACTAATTAGTCAATGGGCGAAAACCAATCTATAACGAAGTGATAGCAATATAAATCGGATTAATTTATCTACAAATGAAGTATTTAAATAAAATTATCAGAAATAATATAACAACGAAATTGCCGTTATTTTAAATATAAACATGATATATTAAAGGCGTTACTTTCTATGATTATCTACTTATTCTATTATTATAACATTATCAGGAAATAATATACTAGTACATCATTCTTAAATTCATAATGGTAACCATGAAAACATATTTTGCAAATATAACATGGTTACATTTCCAGTTAAAGATACAGAATTCAAAGATTTATTTATTATCAGTTGTCTGAATTATTAAGTTCACGCATGTTGTCCTGCTTCTTTTGGAAGAAAGTGTCAGGGCTACCTTTATTTATAATATCACGTTTTATGATGTGATAACATTGAAAAGAGCGAAGATATATTCACCAACAAATCATTTTGAACTTACTAGTGGCAGTTTTAAAACACTGACCTTTTGTATCTTATGTGTTATGCTCCGCGAAAACATAAGGGAGCATATAGTTGCCGTTTGTTCCCCTGTCCTTCCGTCCGCTGCCATGTCCGAAACATAGCTTGAAAAGCAAGAGTATAGAAGAGATTCGGTGACACATTAGGCACATGTAAAACACAACAAGGCGGTGTTTATTACTTTGGATTGTGTATCAATCACACGGAAGATATTTCCTTCATACATCGTACACTCATAAACTAGACTGAGCAGTGCATAAGGGCATAACTCTGTTTTGTTATTACATAATTGCTTCCCTTTTTATTATTTTCTAAACATTGCTTGTCCAGAGCATAACTTGAAACCCAAAGAAAATTCCTTGATATTATGTACACTTGTTAATCACAATGAGGCAGTGCGCATAGTTGTAGGTTTACTTTCGAAGCAATTACTTCTCTTTTTTGTAATTTTCTTAACTTTGCTTGTGCGGAGCATGGCATTATAACGTGCCCCAGTTCGAATGGTTTGTCACCTGTTGGACATATCTTATATTTGGTTTACGACATAAACTCATTGAATGCTTATATTTTTATTTTATTTTTGTAACAGATATTCAAAGAGTTCAGCCGATCTTTCAGAGCTAAAATGAAACATATTGCAAAAGGTGAGTACAAATACTCGTAAATACGTTATTATGTCTGTACAAAGTATGGCTCTTGAAGGTCGTCATTATAGCGTTAAAAGTTCGAGATATATATGACATCAACATGCAAATCATAACGGTGTTACGTTTTGGACACTTCGAAATATGAGAAACACAGTTCTTCAAACAAACGAGAATTGTGTAAACCGTTATATGGTGCCATCTAGAAATAGTATCAGACATATAAAATTATAGACAGGATATATGTTTTTAATGCATGCTATTAGACAGTCGCGAGAAATGATGACATAGTATACTGTCTATTCGTAATGGTCCTGTCAGTTTTCCACCAATACTTATTATACCAACATTTACTTAAATAACATTCTGCACATTTTACCAAAATAAATGTGATGCATTCTCATTATTTGTCATTTTAATGCTTTTTAAATGCTAAAATACCAGATGTATCTAATTTAGAATCATCGTAACTAATTTACCTTTTCCTGATATTCGACTGGCCTTAAACGACTTGCAAGTACAGTCAAACCTGTCTTAAGCAGCCAGTTAAGAGAAGGAGCAAAAGTGGCTTTTAAAGACAGGTTGTTGCTTAATACAGGTTAATTTACACATAAAGCATAGAAATGGGAAAATAGAGAAATATGGTTGCTTAAGACAGGTGGCTGCTTAATAGAGGTGACCACTTACACAGGTTTAACTGTACAGTCAAACCTGTATTAAACAGTCACTCAAGAGAAAGAGCAAAATTGGCCTCTTAAGGCAGGTTGCTGCTTAATACAGGTTGATTTTAACTTCAATTATAAAACTGGGAAATAGAAAATGTGGTTGTTTAAGACAAGTGGTTGCTTAATAGAGATAACCACTTACACAGGTTTTACTGTATTCCCAATTAGAAATGCAATTCGGCAATCTAGAGAAACACATTTCTTTTAAATTGCAATAATCAGAGCCACATGGCATCGCATATTTTGTTTATGTTCTGTACAGGTTTCATATGATCATTCCTTAATTACGTCCATACTTGTAAAATGGTTGCTATCGAATAATTTGATAATTATTTGTAGCAACAGAATAATTTCATGATGGCTTAATATCACCCCCTTGCTGATATATGAGTACATTATAATTAGTTTAGTTTAAACAATATTTTATTCACATAAGTACATATATTTAGCATACATTTAACAATAAAGCATAAAGTCATACGTTTAACAAGTTATGTGGAAAGGATACAGAAAAAAAGCCTTAAAAGGTTGTATAAATCTGTTTACATTATAATTGGGAAAGTGTGTAAATATTCATTAAACATAGGTAACATTTTAGGCATGTGCATTATACAAAAGGCATAGCACATGTCCGAACATTTAAAACAATGTTATGTTGGCTATTCACGTTCTTGTGTTTTCCTACGAATATGTAACCATTATAGTGTTAGTATGGATTGTGAGTATGCCAAAGTCAATAACCGGATACACATTTTGTAAGCTCAAAATACAACCATATAAATATACCATTTATGAATATAAATATGTTAAATAGCAATCACTACACCGTGTCCAATCGTTTCTGGAGGATGCGGTGGAGGTAACGTTGGATGACGGTGAACTAACGTTGAATGGTGGTGGGATTCGCGACCAGCGGTAAGAAAACTAAAATTTTCAACTTTAGGTGATAATGTTTGGAAAATCTGAGTCGAGCAAGATGATATAGTAACATTTCTGATCACTCGGCAGCAACCGAAATTTTACAGACTGTAGCCGTTTTTCTTGATCGTTCGGGAAATATAAGGAATTTTCTGCGTAAACATTGGAACGATTGTTTCAAAAGTGCAAAAACCGCCTTGTTACTGAACATAATTTGATATATCATTTTCTTTTATAAACACCATCCTTCTCAACATTATACTTTCACTCTATTCGGTCTTTTACTGGTGTAAAAATGATTTAGTGACGCTAAACGCTGGAGGAGTTGGTGAAGCTGTTTGAAAGATGCGTAACGCTTAAGGATTGTGGGTTTTCCCTAAAGTGTTCGATACAAACACGTGTGTGCTCGATTTACAATCTAATTTAAAACTATTACAATATGTTGTGACGATAAAATAGGCTCCTATATGGCAAATCAAGTTTACAATTGGCCATCAAATTTTATATCATACGAGACATATCGCCTTTATCAAAACATCCACGAGAAAAATTCTAAATATGTTGGGTATGTGTTGAGATCGTTTAGGGAATATCGAACACACAGTGCTATGTCTTTAATGTCTTTTTTAAGTTTTTTTTATTTGAACGGCGAATTAAAAGCAACATTCAAAATGTTTTTTCCCCAAAGCATGTCACGAATAGGTGACACGATAGTTACTGTTTAGTGTCTGTCATTCTGATGCCGTAATGCATGCCTGAATACAATATCGCTCTTATTAAAATTAGGGCATAATTAAAGAGAATGTATGGTAAATGTTCAAAATAGCCAACTAGTATCATGCTTTTCTTCTATCCTCAATAGAGAGTATAAATAAAGAAGCTATTTGGTAGGGTTTAATTAGTTATGCCTTAAAATCAAACAATCATGACTGACCACTGAAATTACATATTTCACTCTTGGCCTTTTCTTAAAAAGGACACACGGTCATTTTCAGAAATGTTCACTTAACACCTTTCCTGAAGTTTATGTACATGAAATCAAAATACCCCAGTACATAATTTCATTAAGAAATGGGCAAATTTCTAGTAAATGATTGAAAGACTTAATTTCATCAATGAGACACAGTGATGAATAACTGATTTTGTGGCAGAGCGGTATGGCGACCTAATTCTAATCCTTTTGCCAGAGGATATTGTTGGTTTGGGTGACGTTAATCGCGCCTTTTTAATACTCTGTATTTTTCGGTGTTAATAGCATTTGTCTTTGCACTGCGATTATGTATTTTGGGGGATTGTTTGCAATGATTGATTGATTGAATATTAAGCGTCAATTTTATGCCATCGAGGGCTAACAGACGATCAGTTAACCTAACCACTGCTTCCTGGGATCCTGAATGTGCTAACATATGGTACCCCAGTAGGTTTTACTGATGAACTATTTAAGTAATTAATACTTTTGAAATGTAGGGACATATTACCGCGACTGGAATATTGATGCCTTTGTTACTGAATGTACTTTGCCAGTTTTTATTAATTAAGGGGAAATAACTCGAGTGATAATGGTGCTTTCTGAACAGAATATAATAAACATTGACATTGCAAATAATCACAAGCCGTAGGCCTTATACTGCAAATGTAGTAGACAGTACTGTTCTGTACCGTCCATATGGTGAGCCTAATAAACAGAAGAAATACGTGTAAAGGGATATGACTGATACTAACCCCCACCATAAACTTTCCAGGTAACTGATTACACTTAACTATGCTTAGATCCTTTACTTTTACAAATTAAAAGCCATGTCTTTATTATCAGTTCGATTTTCTTTACAGTAAACGGTTACATCATCGTAACATTTGTTAATATATTGACAAGAGAGTAATAAACGAAAACTATGACTGCATGCATGATGAACCTTAGAAAAAAAGCTTTTTAGAAAATCCACCATCCTCATGCGTTGCGTATCCTTCAAACAGCCACATCACCTGAATCACTTTATCATTTTTACACCAGTACAAGTCCAAGTAAGATGAAAATGTAAGGTTGAAGAGGGTGTTGTTTATAACAGAAAATTATATATTATACTATGTTCGGTAACAAGACAGTTTTCGCAGTTTTAAAACATTCGTTCCAGTGGGTCCACGGAAAATTCATTGTATTTCCCGAATGATCAAGAAAACGGCTTCAGTCTGTAAAAGTTCGGTTGCTGCCGAGTGATTAGAAATGATACGACATCATCTTGTTCGACTCAGATGTTTTTAAAAAATTATCAACAAAAGTTAAAAAACGTTAGTTTTAACACCGCTGATCGCAAATCCCACCACCATTTAATGTTATTCCATCGTCATCCAACGTTACCGCCACCGCCTCCTCAAGAAATGATTGGACACGGTGCAATAGTAAAAGCTGCACTTAATCAAAATACCATTTATGAACATTTATACGTCAAAATAACAACTTGAAATAAGTTGACACATAGTTTTGATGGTAATGTGTTATGTGCACTTTTATAACCATCAACATGTCATCCTCGGCAAGAACGATTATTTCTTCTTTTCTTCCTTTTTATTCATTATTCAAATAGATATAAACGAGGCATGCCATAAAATAAGCATACAGATTGGAAATTTCCCTGGAGCTATCGACATTCTGCAAGGAAATCGTGAACACAAAACCAATGCGATATGTGATATGTCAGACGCCCTTATTCTTCACACTGGACCAAAGAAAGAAAATGACAAAGGTAAATTGTTTTAGTTGTATTTTATTATCGCTGTTGTTGTTGTTATGTATTTGGTTATTACGTATACTATTTTGCAAAAGAGTGTGTGCATTTATTTAATTTAAATATCTCTACAACACGTTTCGGTCTCAAATAATGTAAAACATTACCTGCACACAATGTTTGCTATCGATCGAAATAAAATCTCCGATATGAATGGTATACGGTCCAATTGAATACCAATTATAATAGCAACCATGTGAATGTAAATGTATTATGTGAGTATGTCTGGTCACGTTCCTTTTACCTTTTATGAATGGAAAATCACATCTAATTTCAAATATGTGCTTTAAGCCCCAGTCACACTTTCCGGTATTACCACGTTTTTAAAACCTATTAAAACAGCAACATACGAATCAAAACGTAGTTATTGTTTTGGACATGTTCAAAATTAACGTGGGATTTCGATATACGTAGCATATACCTAGTAAAACGTATTAAAACGTAGTAGAAACGAATTAGATACGTACATAAACGTACTAAGTCATACCTTGAGGCCCACAACGTACTACTACGTATTATCTGTGCTTCACTACGTTTTTACTACGTCTTGCTACGTTGTATTTCTACGTTTTATTATGTTTCGGTAGGTTTTGGTAGGTATTGCTTGGTACCACTTCGTGTTATAACGTACTACTACAAGTGCTACGTTTTACTACGTTTTTTGGGGCATCCCTGACTTGATGTCACCATCGTGTGTATATGGCCACCATCTCCGACTGTCACCTTATTGAGGTGATGACTGTCTATACATCTACCTACAACAATCATGAATGCAGGTCAGTTTCAATTGATGGATGCTGCCTTGGCTCTAAACAGAGATGTGCTGCAAAATATAATGATTCTCGACATGTGGGAGCAAGAAGAAAGAAGAAGAGACCAGAGGAAGGAAAGAACCATCTGGATCAGGGAGTGGCTCAGCCGCAGATCCCAGTTTGGTATGTATGAACAGCTGATGGAGGAACTAAGGGGGAAATATGTGGCTGGCTTCAAAAACTTCCTGATGGTAGATCTATCCATGTTCTAAGGAATTGTGGACATGCTCACCTCCAGGCTGCAGAAGGACACATGGTACAGGAAGGCACTACCTATTGGACTAAAGGTGGTCATCACCATTAGACACCTTCTAACCGGAGACACCTACCACTCCTTGATGTACTTCTTCAGGGTCGTCCAACAACACCATCTCCAAAGTAGTATCTGAAGTGTGTGAAGCCATCATTTCTGAGTATGCAGAGGAGGTAATCAACCCTACCACTGAAGAAGAATAGTGGCGTGATGTAGCCAACCAGTACAGCACCAAGTGTTAATTCAACCATGCCCTAGGTTCAATAGATGAAAAGCATGTCGCCATCAGATGTCTACGCGGTGGAGGATCCAACTACTTTAACTACAAGGGCTATCATTCAAAAGTCCTTCTCGGCCTGGCTGACGCTGATTATAAGTTCATGTTGGTGAACATCGGTGCCTCTAGGTCATGCTCATGTACCAAGATCTGGAACCAGTCTAACTTGAGGGAAAACATCGTGGATGAAACAATTCACATACCACTAACATACCCTGTTCCTGGAGATGACAGGGGCACTTTGCCCTCCGCAGCTGGCTGATGAAACTTGTAGCAGTTTTAGAGGTTCTAGCAGTTGATCAATCTCTGGAAGTTTAATTGGGTTTGATTTGCGGCCGCGTTTATTTCTGGTTTGCCCAGCATATCTGGGAAGGAGGGTAAGGTAGAGAGGCGGCATGCTATTTACAATCTGCATGTCCTTGAAAACGCTTTCATTCTGATTACGTTATTCGGCGTTATGTACGGTTCATACGCGGCTACATCACCAATTGCAGCATCAATAGTAGAGGTGATCACACGGATAATGAAAATCGCAACGTCAAAATTAAAAAAAAAGTCACCAAATACTCATATTATTATGTCATAGTTTACTACAAATTTACTCGACCATGCCAGCCTGTCAGATTGTTTAAATATATTTTATGGTGGTTAGTAACTTTATGTGAGAAAGTTAACTAGTAACTTACGGAAGGATGGTGGGTCTACTTAGAATCATTCGGAGGTCTTCAGCCATCAATAAAAGTGGATATATTATTGTTGAAATTGTGCTAATCTCCATTCAAAGCACAATGATAAAGAAAATAATCAGCCAATGTTTACTTCTCAATGAGTAACTTAGCAGATAAAAAACTCGCACATGTTTTTAAGAAAGTAAAAAGGGATTTAACTGTTTTAGATATGACCCCTACATTTTAAAAATAACGAAATATTTCCCAACTGTGCACTTTAGCACTCGTGTTTTTAATTAAGTCTTAACAACAAAACATATACGGTAGGTCTTGAATTGACAACATCAGACCACCACTGGCCCTTGAATCACCAAATCATACTTCTTTTGGCACGGCCTATTATACCACATATGTGTTCGCCCCATTGGTGCAAAAAGGTACCATGTGCCTTCTTATTTCATATACACTTGGTACATTATTGCTCTAATGAGACGATATTAATATACATGATTATTGCCACCTTCTATTGTTTTCAAGTTGCCATGTGAAAAAGAGGTACATGTAACGAATGTAACGTTTATTCTTTTGCTTATGTTCATTAGATACACTGCTGAAGCATGATATCCAGGTGAAGAAATTGAAGGAATGGCCAGATCATTTCATCCGAGAAGTCGTTTTCCTGAACGTGAAAGAGGATGCAGAAGTAGATTGTGTCGTTACAACAAAATACAGAACAGCTTTTAAATATGCAGTTAACACTCTGAAATCACAAGTGGTCACAGTAGATATCAGAGATTGTAAGTGTTACACATAAGTCACTGAACTTCAGTTTGATCTGTCACATTTGTAACATACTGTTCATATCAGTACAAAGAGTCCGAATGACAATGTGAAAGCCGTCAAACAGTTGGTCAATTTGAAGTTAAGCATATGGAATGCAATCGAATGTCTTTATTCTTTGTATATTATTGGTCAATACACGAGTGATATTGATTGAAAACTGTTCATCAGGCCCTTTGTCTGAATACGTATATATTCACAATTACATGTTATTGTTGTATGCCTTTTCATTTGTCCAGTGTCCAGAGAAGGAACTATTATGCATCTTATGCTTTAACAATGAACTTAGGTATGACTTTCACATTGTCATTCGGACTGTTTATACTAAGGCAAACTAAAATTAACAGTTTGTGAACAGTGTGGCAGATCAAAATTAAGTCCAGTGACTAAGATGATAAAGCCCAAAAGCATTGCAGTTTTAAGCTTTGATAATGTTAGTAGGCGTGTAGAAAATCCCTTTACAACATATTTTTGGCACATTTAAATAAATAACCTTGTGCAACACGGACTCAGTGAGTATATTTAAACGGCATACATAGGCATACACGTTTTGGTTAATTCTTTTCACGTTGCACATGTTTGATTCAGAACGTTGTTGTATATGTAGGTCTATACCTTTTTAATTTTTCTGGCGAAGCCAACTGTTAAATCATTGAGCGATATATTTTCATGGACGTCCTTCGGTTTGTGAAAGTTGTTATGTTTTATAGAGCATCTATCCAAAAAGCTTTGGAATTCGATTATAAAACCTATGCAAGTTTGCCCTGATAATAATATTGTGCGGAAGGAGTTCGCTGGCGGTCAAAGCCGGAAATGTTCATTTGTACATGTTCTGAAATTAACAGTAAAACTAGGAGAAAACCGTTTCTAGAGTTTGTGTATTGGTTCCTAACATGAAAAGGAAGCTTAGGATATGTTTTGAGCTAAATACGTTCATAGTCGTTGTTACTTAAAATAGAAAAATGATTTCCGTTCAGTAACTTTAGTTTCATTTGCGATATATTAATTGGATTTGGTGCATGGGTACCTAACATGAAAAGGAAGATTGGGTTCACACGGTTCACAATCAATAGCACTGTTACAAAAGTAGGGAAAATGCTTTAGTTTCCTTTAAGAAATCACCGAATAGGGAGACACCCCTTCCAGTACTGATCAAAACGCCTTTGTTCGCAGTGTTTGAAGTACCGGTTTTAACCACGAGATTAATTATTTTTAACACGTCTTCCTTTATTGAAAATTATTTTGTGTGTTTCTATATTATTATTTAATTCAATGTTTTATATGATATGGCATACTATTTACATGTGTATTGCTTTTCATCATAAAGCGTTTAAAAGCCAGAATATTGGAATACATAACTACACTCTGGAGATTATAAGAATCCATCATGAGTATCCGCGTGGGATAGAAATATCTCACCCGAGGGGTCAAAAATTCATCCTGGGACGAGGTTCATGATGGAGATTTTCTCTCCCATTCATCTCAATCAAATGATAGATATTCGATAATGGCCTCCATCACAAAATTCCACATATATATGAAGAAATGGACATTTTAAAGTAGCCTACATACTGAAATATGTAACAGAAATTACACCATCTCTCCGCACATTGTTTAAATAATTCACTTCAAATATATATTTTACTCTGACCTTTTTCTTGTTGGTAAGCAAGAGTCATAAATGTATACATTTGATTGACGTCATTATTCTGACGTAACGTCTAACTCTCTTTCACGATTTCCTTCGACAAAATCAAGTTTTAAAATATTTTCGTACGATTTGTGGATAAGATAATAGTTTACAAAAGTTGATTTAGTCCCAGATTTTCGTCAGGACATGTGAGAAAGCTATCACTTGACATAGAAGATTATAAGAATCTTATGTTTAACCTCATTTGACAACCAATGGTATCGCTTCAATTTTCAAAATTGTGTCGCTCTTATTTGTTAAAACAGCCTACAAAATAATTTATTAATTATTAAGAAGTTCATCATCACTGCGCACGCGTGAATGACATTGCACAGACTCCGCCATTGATTCAATTTTGAAGGAGCCGTGTACAAACTACAAAGCCACGCGAGCCATGCTAAGAACGGTCTTACTAAACATAACCTTTCAAACGCCAAACATCTCAGGAAACACTAAATGGCTTTGTCGGTTCTGAGAGAAAATTCCGCCCCTTGTGATAACTATTTTCGCTAGAAATCGACAATAACAGTTATCCCTTGGGATGGAATTTTCTATCCAAACCTCCAACCCATGTAAGTTACTAATAATCTAACCCCGATAACATGCAGATATCCTTATCCGATGTGCAAGAAAGAGTTTTCGTCCATGGGGAAAACCCGTATCTTCTATAAGCAGAAATGGGAGAAATAAAAATGTAACATAATTAGGACGAATGTGTATATCCATTTCCTACAGTAAATAGTGTCTGTTAATGTTATTCTTTGTTAACTTGAGTTGTTAATGAATAATTTGGTACCTCCTGCATTGGTGTCACTTTAGTTCCTGTGTTGCGTGTTCAGAACCCTTCAGTGGCGTGGCATACTCAGTTACTCTGCTGAGTAACATTTGAAATCAAAGTCTAAAGGAATAAAGATAGAAGCAATAAACAACTAATAGGAGATGGACTGCAGGTAGGGGCAATACCACAAATGCGTTCTAACCCAATGAAGCTTAAAAATTCGAAAGGCATCAGAAGCAACCATATAAACGTCTATTTTTAAAAAAGATTCCCAGGTGAAGGCTCCGCACCATCACCAGCGTAAGTTGGATTCCGCCCCGTACACCTCTCCTGAGTAACTTCCAAATTTGTCATGCTGCGCCTCTGAGTGTATCTCAACACGCATATTTAAAATGATTGTTATAAATATTTCACTTTCAAAACCAAACAGAATCAGAAAAAAAGTATAAACGTTTCACACCTTACAATAGCATTTTCTGCCTACCGTTACGAGACATGTATTGCCGTGCATTTTTTCTAGCCCCTTGGATGTTGTTGTTTATTTTCAGTCCAAACAATTGATATCGTATCAGCCGTTTCGCAAATCCTGAACATATTTTCCGTGATGTTAAATGAGAAAAGTTACATGGAACGCCTACATATAGTTGTTAGAAATAACCAGATGCAACATTTGTTGATGAATGCATACAAACAAGGTGTTAAAGATACTGGGTTGTTTAGTAAGCTCAAGACGTTAACATCTGGTATGTAGAAAATTTTACGTAATCATTATGGAGAAACAAAGAATGAAACAGCATCAGGCAGATACACAGAAGAGTTGCCTGCACTGAAATATGGCAAATATCGCG
This sequence comes from Panopea generosa, assembly GCA_029582155.1. NCBI lineage: Eukaryota > Metazoa > Mollusca > Bivalvia > Adapedonta > Hiatellidae > Panopea > Panopea generosa. The sequence goes on along the minus strand of CM055908.1, from coordinate 19,153,851 downwards.
TCGGCGAGGGTAATCAAAGCTCGGTAACTTTCTTTAGGTCGATAACCCGATCACCAGTATACTTTACAGTGGTAATGTTAGATTTTGTGTAACAAATTTGCGTTTTAGGGGATGGATAAGCTTGGTACATAAAGTTTACAAAAAAAAGATACTCGACTTCCACATCCAAGTTATAGAGATAGTTCGCACATTTTTCATAATTTAACAAATGAGAGAAACGAACAGATCAATGGTACTCATATATTATAAAATATTGTTTAACTTATGTTTTCAAAATAACGTTCTTTTTGATTCCATAAGAAAAAATGTCAAATTTATGTAACGACAACTTCCACAGAAAGAATATAAAGGAAAACGTGTACACTTAATCTTTGATTTGTTACCATCGGATGAAATGTCATTAACGTATCCTGCTTGGAGATGAGAAATTAAGCGTTTCGTTTCGTTCAAATTATACGATAAGATATCAAGCATCTAAAATAAACCGTTTTCAATCGCTGGTCTCATTCATCACATTTGAAGTCAAATGTATAATCACATATGTAATCACAGTAATCACATGTGTAATCCCATATGTAATCACAGTTATCACATATGTAATCACATATGGAAACAACTGATTGTGAAACTCATGAACTAATATTAGTTGAATTCAAATCATAGTACCCATAGAATAATACAGTTAACGTTTAGATATTGTGCATCTCACTTTAAGAATAAAACCTGGATATGGTTACTATGGCTTTTTGAAAATTGCTACTCAATTTATACAAAAATGTTCTTCCCAATGTGTTACGTTGATCTCATGTCAAGATAATATAAACTACTAGAGTATTTTAATGTATTGAACCGTTGTCTTCAAAGCTTGGAAATAAATTTTAAGGCAATGAATACAATGATAGGAAATAAACATGTATGTTACTCACTCGTGCTGTTTATGGCATTTCATGTTACAACTTGGGTTGCGCTTGTACAAGTATGTTATTTCGCCTCATCACAATGCAGACATTTCACACCTGACTGTCCGTATGTTTGTTCGGGTCTAGGCGCCGAGGACTAGTCCAAAAGTGTCATATTTAAAACTATTTTTCTCCCGTCTATTAAGATTGGCATTGATTGCATAGGCTTTTTCGCATTTCAACCAAAAATGGGCATGTCTTCGCTATGTGCGAAACATGTGATATAAAATGAAATTACAATGGTGCACTTTTGAACTTGTTTATTTAACGTTTATTTTTTATTTTAAAACATTATCTTATATGTTTACGTATTTTTTCCCTATTTTGACGCGACTTTTTAAAAATTTAAGTTATATACTGGCGGCCCGTTAACCTAACCTTACCGATCAGTTCTCCTCTTGTCACGGAACACAGGGCATGATCTTTGGTCAATGGGAAGAAGTCACTGGTGAAGTTAAAATATCAATAGCAAGACTAGACGATTTTGTTCAGTTGAAATGTAAGACAAGATAATATAAATGATATCAGTGGAAAATCTAGTATGAAGTGCGCTTGACAGTTGCCAAAGTGTAGTTTTAACGAATATCACATTTTTATGCACGGACAAACGATAGAGGGTCGTGCGGATTGTGTGCACCTTTTTGGGTTAAGATTGACCATGAAAAAAGTTCAGATAAGACGGTGTGTGGGAAGAAAACACACCCGTATAAAATTGACTGGAAATATATTTTTCAAGGAGAAAAATTACAACTTTCCAAGAAATAGCACAATGTTGTTAAGCCTAATAGTTATTATTACCTGATTTCAAGTGCAATTGCACTAAGGTAAACACAACATGAAGTTGTTATATAGCTTTTTCAGAACTTTCCTTGTTTGTTTCGCAATATGTAATGTGGTTTCTAACTTCTGAACTTATTTGGTGCAGAAGTTGAACGATGTTACCACATCTTCGCACGATAATACTACAATTCTTATCAGGCAATTTTAACGCTTAACGTCGTATAAAAAGCAGCAATTGAAAAGTCTAGTTTTTCCTCGTAAAAGAATATTCGCTTGTCCTTTTTATTGGGGTACTTTAACCGGCGGAAGCAAATTTGAAATTTGTTTGTAAAACCAAAAAATAAAAAGATAAGCTAAAAAACTTACCTGTCTCTTATTAAAGTTTCTTTGCTGTCCAACAGCAATAATAAGGTCCCAGGCATGCATGTTGTGTGTGTAACATGGTGTTGTTTTAAGTTTCATACGTTTGGACATTTTCGTTCGGACTGCGTTTGAGGTTTCCATATTTTAAAAAATAAAGCAACGTAGCTTTTAAAGATATATTGCCTATATATTTCTGTTCAATCAGTGATGGAAAGCGTATTGAATAACAAAGAGAAACACAAAGAGGTCCCATTCCAAGAAAATGGATGTTTCCATCCCTGTAGTTTATCTTATTTATGAGAATTTCGTTAATACACGTGTCGGCATATTCCGTTTTATTCATTGATGTTTTAGCATAAGCCGATACTGACCAAAGAGTGACTTTATAGCTGGGCGCGATTTAGTATTTTGTCAACAAAATAAAGATTTTTACAGTACAGAGACAAAATACAATACATGTTATTTTACAGAATATCCATAATATATGTTGTTTGATATAAAAGTGCAGTTTTATTGCCAAGATCGAAAAAATATCGGCGATATAGGTGAAGTATCTGTTAACACGCCAGCTTACATAAACAAATCAACGGAATTTAGTGTAAATGTTCTCCTTCAAAGATCTCATTGCATTTATTTCATTTTTTCCTATGAGATCGCGGCAAACGATCTTTTAAAAGTGCATATACAACAATATTTTATGATACAATGAGTGCCACTGACCCTTTTGCCATCTCAATTTTTTAATACTTTTATAGAAAGAAATGAAAATCGCCTTTATGATTTGATTGTAGAAGTGTTTGTTTCATTTTTTGCAAAAATAAGGTTTGTACATACAATCCAGCATTGCCGCTGTATAGTTTACTGGTGGCCAGGTACGGTGCTCTTTACCGCATGTCAATTGCATAAATTATATGACAGTTTCAAAGCTTTATACCTGAGTCGACGTAATTTGTTGCGTATTTCGGTGTGGACAACTCATTAGTGAGTTAAATGCATGAACTTCAGTCTTTGTTTCCCCACCGTGACAATAACATGTTGGTAAGATGACACTCTTGTTATTTTTACAAACAAAGAAAGTGGAACTTAAAAGCAGGAGAGTCGGTGTTAAATAATGTGGAAACACTCCTGTGACACTTTACGCTTAGTTAATAAAAGGATTTTATATAACTATTTCGTTTGAGAAATAGGCGGGATATATTTATATTGATTGGACATTTACATTTTCCACACCATTAAGCTTTATTTATTTTATATAATTTATTCAAATATACTTAATCTTCTAATTAGTATATGTTGATAAACCTTTTTAGAAATGAGATTAATATACACTTTACCTCATAGTTGAGGAATAAATAATTCTTAAACTTTTTCATTTTAGGTCACCTGGCCTAAATGTGTACTAGTGTTTATTTTGTACAGTGTAACTTCGTTTGTGAATTTCCTTTTTTCTTTTATTGTTTATTATTTTTTATTGAAGAATCTGTTAAAATAGCACTATCGAAGTTTCATTTGTGTGCGCACAACAGATGCGCGCGAAAATACTACCGCAGTTGTTAAAAACACTCTAGAGGAGTTTGCTTTATCGCAGATTCATATTGGCCCATTCGTTATAGATTTCCATATACATTTTATTACAGTTATTAAATAACTTATATGTTCTTGCATGAACAAATGACTTATCTAGATGAAGTTTATACACTAAACTGCTTTGCTGATTTTGTTCACATTTAGTGATAGGTCCCACTTAATATCTTGAAGGTTTTCCGTGGCCGAAACGCGCCGTCTCAAGATCACCGCTAAGGTCATAGGTTCGAGTCTCACTCGCTCAAAAGATATTTATGTGAAAAAGTTACCAGATACTTGCGAAAGTACGATGGTTTTTAATCAGATTCATTCTGAGGTCTTCCTTCTTCCACCAATAAAACTGGATATGCCATATATAACCCGAGATGTGCTGAAAATGGTGATAAACTCCAATAAAAAAATGTAATTATGTTAATTAAATTTTCCTCTTCCAACTTTTATTCTTGTCTTATGTGTACCATGCAAGGTAATTTACTTTGAAGACTGCATGTCCAGTTATGCTTCACTCTGATGCAGATATCCCTATTTTGACCGGTCGTATTTATGTTCATATAGAATTTTTGTTACAGAAACTCTGATACCAAATGCGCTAAAACCAGTACCAATTACTTGGAAGCCAGTCATCGAAAAGATGTCAAAATGGGATGCGACTGGTGTCAATGTAACAGTCATTGCTTCAAACGACAACGTTATTCAGAACGTTATGTCGGAGTTTCAGTCAAAAATGGCAGAGTTATCAGATGATGAAACTGACTCTGATGTGGTATGTATATGTCTATCGTAACTAGCTTAATGAAAATAAATTTCATCACCTTTTAAACTGTGTTATACATACTTCTATGATTACCGTGTATACAAATGTTATGAATGTATTTGGGAGTGTATTGACAAGACATTAGCTAATCAAACAAAATTAACATGGTGGAATCAAACAATTACATGTTGAGATATAAACTGGTGAACAGAAAACAAATACCATTTATTTATTTGGGTGTCGCTCTGATTCAGAAATGCCGTTCTTTGCTCTACAGATGCCACTACTTCGGTATGTTTTAACTGTCCTTATTGAAATATTTTATGTAATATTTGGTTTGTAATATGATTTCTTTTTCGTCTTTGTTTATTGTTATCACAACCTTAGACGATGACGTTTTGGCATGCTGTTTTTTTATTGGCTAATCGGTAGCAATGCATGTGAATGCTAAAGTTGGAAACAATGTTTTGTAGTATTTGAGCAGAGGTCAGTCTGTTACATAGTAATTTATGACCGATACAAAGAAAAGTAACACGTAACCTGTCCGTAAACACTATATGCGTGAAGAAAGCTGGACCATTCTAACATTTGACTAAATTATATGCAGTTACGGGCTTGTTAAATTAAAAAGATATGAAAAAAAATCCTTTGATGGTACTTATCATGGTAAAGTTATCTCATATCCGTAAGATGTGAGTATGTCGCAAGTCAGCTGTACAGTATATTGTCATACAATTCATATCTGAAATTTATCTTTTCACAGGAATCGGATAAAGATACCACAGGTAACTAAGGTTATTTTGCGATATACATTTACTGAGTGCATTTTAAGCCTTTAAAATTTGCCTTTTAAATTAGTAACGAGTCGAATCAAAGCGCCGTGAGTGCTGAATGCCTGGTGCTGCATATGTTTTGGTGAAGTAGTAGGTCGGGATTTTTATATATATTTATTGTAACTATCGTGCAGAAAAGACCAAAATGCAATTATCAAAAAGCTACAGATATTTTGGCAAATAAAAAGGTTTCAATACCTAAATCATTTTTTTTTAAATTTCCCCCGATATTTTACTATAAAATATGCAAATGACAATATAGTAGTAGTATATTTCAAATCCATTGGGCAAAACGCCCATAGGGATACATCTACAAGCATATTTCATGACGAACAGTATAAGTAACAATTTTGTATGTACAAGTACAATTTCCACATAATGTTTGATTTATATACGAAAATATATCTAATTCATAGATATAAACCCAAAGCTAGCTACACATAATTATGTATACATATATGTTTTTGGAGAACGTATCACAATAGTATGATGCACAGAATTTGATCTTTACATCATCTGCATGTCACTATAATAAAATATTTACATTTTAAAGTTTTCGTTTTACATAACGCACACCACATGCACATATTAATTGGCAAACATATACTCATTTCTCACCAAGAAAGCTTTAAAGACATACATGCCAAATTTCTTTACTCGATTTTATTTCAATTTGAATCAATTCAATAAATCAAAATATACTTGAATATTTCAAATATGCTGATGCTTTGTATTGTTTTCTCAGCTCAACGTACACAGAGCCGAGAATAACAAAATGATATTCGTGCTCAGTTTTTGCTCTAAAACCAGCTTGTGCTACAATATAAATGTTATACATTGTAGCTCTAATTTTCAATCTATTATTAAGTACTCTCGTGAATAATTTCCCCAGGCTACTCAGTAATTTTAAACACTGTTAATACTTCATTGCTTATGTAATAGCACTATATAACCCTTAGACTATCGATTTGGAAAACAGCAATTATCAAATATTTTGTTACACAATACAAGCATTAATACATTAAACATAACATTGAATTCATTTTTCTTATATCTATCAATAAAATACAATATATCTTCATCAGGTGTAAAAATATATCCAGTGGATTATTAACTGCTTTAAAATATGATTTTAATAAGGATACATGTATATAATGATTGAGATTATGAGATTAGTGCAGTCAAATAACGTTATGACACACGCCACATTTGCCTTATCCTTGCAAACTGATGCATTACCGTAAGCGATATAACAATAAGATATTAACTGGCCAAATCAGGTAATTACTGTTTAAATTATGATCATTGAATTAACAAAAAAAAAACAAACGACTATATAAGCGTTTTGTACGAAATGATAAATGAACAAATATATGCTAATATCTAGCCAGTATTTGATGAGAAAAATAAATGAGTTATGAGATGCATAATAAAATTTAATTTGTTTTGTAATGAAACACGTTATGGACATGGACATTATCACTTATAAACAAATTACACTTCCCCGCCGCTTTTTTTAATTATTGAATACAAATATGCAAAAGCAAACAACATGAGGATTAAAACCCATGAAAATGTCAATTTTGCATGCTTTCTTGTCCTTTTTATAGCATACCATGAATACGAAGATGGTGGAGGATTGGATAATATGGATATACAAGAAACACAAGAGGTATACACATTAAGATAAAATAAAATCAGGTCAATTGATATATATATATAATCCAAATACATAATATTGTTATAAAAATCTGAGCTACGATCACAATTAAATATGTGAAAATTTAATTGTTAAATTCACACGGAGCTATTTGCTTCGTGTAACAATGCTGCACGCCAAATTTAGTGAATACAGGGTGTCCCAAATATCTGATACAGTTTTGAACGTAAATATTTTATTACTGTTCATAATAAATCTAATAATATGTGTATCATGTTACATGTTATATAATAAAGGTTTTTTTTATATGCAATAAGTGGGACTAACTCTCTTTGTATGCATATGACAGACGCTGAAATCTATAACCCGTTTTATAGAATATGCTCCAAATGACGTCCGTTGTGCTCTATCACGACGTCAAGACGGTCCCTGAAGTTCCTAACAACTGATGCGCACATGTTCTGTCCGATTTATCTTATTTCCCTTTTGATTGCATTCTTCAAACGACACAGAAGAACTGAAGAATGCAATCAAAAGGGAAATAAGATAATTCGGACAGAACACGTGCGCATCAGTTGTAAGGAACTTCAGGGACTGTCTTGACGTCGTGATAGAGCAAAAAGGACGTCACTTGGAGCATATTCTATAAAACAGGTTATAGATTTCAGCGTCTGTCATAAGCATACAAAGTGAGTTAGTCCCACTTATTGCATATAAAAAAAAACTTTATTGTATAACCTGTAATATGATACACATATTATTTGATTTATTATGAACAGTAATAAAATATTTACGTTCAAAACTGTATCATATATTTTGGGACACCCTGTATGTGCCAAGCGAATTCAGAGAAGTTGTTTGACGCAAACTTTTACGACGGACGGACGACGGTCTCGGACAATCACAGTAGTTCACTTGTGAGCCTTCGGAAACAGAAAATGATGCATTTAAATTGATTTTATATAAAAAATGAGCTTCCCTGTCATTAACCATCATGTATAAGGGACATTTACTGGTTAAGATTTATAATAATAATAATTATTCTGAAATATTTTGATTTTTCGTCTTTTAAAGCACAGTTTACTAAATCAAAGAGCTTGTAGTTACTTCTGCACTTGAACTGCATTTATATATGGCCAAGTTTAATTATTTTCTATAACATATAAATCGGGATATGTCAATTTTTAGAAGTCTGAATTCTAAGATGGCTGTGACGTTACCTTCACATTAAAAACGTATTTCATTTCTACTCAGTAACTTGAGCAAACAGTGTCCGGTTCCTTTCAGAAATATTGTATTTGTTTGTTTGAATATATCATGACATCGATAGCTAACATAAGATCAATTAACCTAACCTTTTAATGGGGTTTAGCGCCATTCAACAAATTTCAGGTTATATATGGCATATCCAGTTTTATTGGTGGAGGACGATCTCAAAATAAATCTGAGCAGAACAGTCTTTTAAATGCTAAATTGAAATGCTTCATATTTTAATATCGGTTGAAAACCTTTTGAAATATCACAAATATATGATTTTGGTAGAACTGTTTTGATGCACAACTTTGATAGATGAAAACGTCACTGACAGTGTTTTAACTGCTAAAAATTTTATGACACTATTTTACGCCTTTGAAAAGTTGCTAAAATATCTAAATTACTACTAGTTATGCAATACTAAATATGTATTGATTTCCCTTTTTGGTCTAAATTCTGTTTTGCTTTACATATTTTGAAGTAAAACAGTTTTAATACCAATTAAGAAGACAAATACCCTGGTACTTAATTTAAATACATGCCAAATACTTTGTTAAAACACAACAAACAGACAAGCAAACAAACATATTATGACTGAAGAATGCGTCCTTGACAATACGACATAAATGTCTATTTTTATACTTACTAGATCTACGGCAAGTTGACTTCCAAGGTTTCAACCAATGTGACTTCCCGTTATCCAAAGGAGAAACTGGTTGAAATTACAGATGGTATAAAAAAGCTTGGCAAAGGAATATCTACTGAATTGGTTAAAGGAACAATCGAATTTAGCATGAACTATTCACGGAGAGAAGACATCACAGATCATTTCAGCAGTGTGTTTGGAGATCCTCTCAAAGATCCAGATAACGGCCCTTTTTACGTTCATGCTGTTGAAAAAAGAATGTACGAGCTTCTTCAAGCGAACTTAAAGAAAGATACCAAATTGATGAAAATTGAATTACAGTATGATGAAAAACAAGGTGAAGTCATCGTTAATGCTGACAGAACTGCCTATTCTTTGATCAACGACAGGATAGATACACTGAAAGCGTACACAAGTGACTCTGTTGAAATAACTAACGTAGAAGATAAAGAAAATAAAACCAATACTGCTGTTGAAACACTCTACCAAGAATATCCTATTATTGTCGCCATTCTACGGAACATGGAAATTGAAATACATGGTCCGTCTGAAGCACTTCAAAGTGCAAAACACAGATTAAAAGTCTTACTAGGATTGGTCAAACCAACTGGTCGAGCAAGGAGATCATTTGCTTACGAACCGCTTGATGAATATTCATCGCTTCAGTCATCCTTGTCAGATAGTTCGGCGATAAAAATTGAGAGTATGAAAAGTCAACATATGTCTATGCTTAGTTTTGAGCGATCGCAATATCATAATGAACAGAAACGAAAAAACGATAAACCTAAAGTAATGACTTTCGCAACACCAGAAAACTTGACAGTTATTGTATACAAGGGTAGCATTATTGATATTGATGTGGATTGCATTGTTAATGCTGCTAACGAAAGATTAGTTCATGCTGGTGGTGTGGCTAAAATTATAGCAAGGGCGGCTGGGAAAGAGTTTGAAAATGAAAGTGAAACATATGTACAGACATACGGTAACCTTAAAGTTACAGAAAGTATGACGACAGGGGCTGGAAACATGAAATATAAGAGCGTAATACATGCTGTTGGACCAAGGTGGGAACAGTATGAAGATAAAGAAATGTGTAAAACGGATTTGTTGCGAACAGTGCGTAAGTGCCTCAAAGAAGCAGACAGAACAGGAAATAGGTCCGTTGGGATACCCTCAATAAGCGCAGGTCAGATAAAACATATTTTAATATAATGTGGATTATAACAAATATTGAATTAAAATGTGGAACAATTATGAATGAAACAAATATTCATTTGATTAAGAAGAATGGTGCCTATATAAAAAAATAAAAGAAAAGCCACCTGAATAAATATCCACAAATAAGCAAACTATGTTATCTTTAAGATAAGTAATTTGAAGCAAACCTCAGTTGAATAGGTTATTAATGATATATTGTATTTAACTGTCATTGTAATACACTTGGTTCCCTTGCAATTGACACAAATCTTGACTTGATCTTTTTCGAATTGAAGACATAAAAGAGTATTTATCGATAGCATCTGCTTAAAGGAGCCATTGGTCCTCTTTAATATAATTGATGTTAGACCTTATAAAATATTATCAAAAAGCACATTCCATCTTTAAGGGAGGCTAAAAGTGCCAACATTATACAGTTGGTGTAAAACATTTAGGTAAAGCTAAAATTAAAAAAAATCTGACACTGGTATCGTAGAATAATGTTTTCTTGTCATGTACTCTATAATCAGTTTAGTTTATATTTTATTTTGAATATGAAAAAGTAGTTGTTCACATTTTGTACCATTAAACAAGTGCAATTGATAAAATTTAATTCCGTTTGTAATAGCACTGTCAACAATAGCATTTTTGAAATCAGAAAAGTATATTTGTGTTAATTTTCCAGCGGCATCGATGGGGTTGGTGAATGAAATTTTTCATTGTTAAGTATTGTTTGGCTTTAGCTCTGTTTCTTCGCAAAATTATGCAGCAATTTCTATGACTTTATCCGCATCTGTGGGTAATATCTTAACCCTACATAACTGTTACAAGTGTGTGTTTAAAGTTTGGTCCATAGTTGTGTAGATTGTAGTACTACTCATTTTTCCCGACCTCTACATATAATTCATTTGGTCTACAAAATGTAATTCGGCTGTTTAAGTGTGTTTGTTAAAACTGCTTGATCTAGAGCAGCTAAACCTGTTATGTATTGTGCTGCTCAAATCACACATCCTATTTTAGTCGAATTTCGTCTCCACGGATAAAAACAACGCCTATTAAATACTGTTTGGGCTAAGTCAACCCTTCTAGGTCCATAGTTGTGCAATGATTATTACTTCTCAACGTCTTGCTAGTAATACTGTGTGAGCATCCAGGGGAAATTCTTGTATATTTGGTACTTTCATAGTAATGTTTTTTTACACTAGCGTACGTCTTACTTTTCATTCATGCTACATGTAGTAAACGTGTTCCTAATTTGTCTTTTTGTTCCTTATCTCCAGCATGCAGGTTAATAAAACATGTCTATTCTGCCAACTAAGAAGTACATTTTCCGGTCCAAGGAAACTATTTCATCTAATGAAATTAACTTTTTGTTTGACTTTGGGAGAGAATGGGAGCTGTTGTATTCGCACAGGTGGCAGCGTTGTATGTGTTTTGGTTAAAGATTATAGGCATGCTTTTATCTCAGTAACTACTACCCATACAGCTGTGATGTGTAGTCACTACAATAAAAGAGGCTTAGGGGCAAGTATGCAACTTCAATTTGATTTTAGGCAGAATTGTAACCCTTGGTATACTTTTTGGTCACAGTTTTTTGGCAAGCTCTTAACTCAATGACTAGGCTCACATCAAGGTTTCACATGTGTCTTTATTGCCACTTCTAAAGAGATTCAAGGGGGGTAAGCGGTATAACTCCTATTTTAATTTTAAAATGATAATGATCCTTTTTATATTTAAAAAAGGTAGGAAATATTTAGTAACTATTAGTCACATGCCAACACTTCATATATGTCTTCACTGCCATTTACGGATCACAAAGGGACCAATGGGATAAAACCCTTTTTACTTGGAAAATTCGGTTAAAGTTCGTGTCCCAGTAACTACCAGCCTTACCTAAAGGAAACGTCATACATTATATATGTGGTCACTACTATTAAAATGACTAAGGGGACAAGTGAGAAATATGCTTTTGATTCTAGGCAGAAATGTGGCCCCTTTTATACTTTTTTGAACAATTTTAGCAAACTCATATTACAGTTAACTGCTATTCGTACATCAGTAAAAGTTCACATGTATAATTACCACAATTGGATAACTCTGTTTTAGTCTGTTTGGGCTGAATTATTGACCCTATTAAAGTTAGAAATTTAGGTAAAGTGTGTTAGAAATCGTATATCTCTGACAATACTATTGTGATTGAATTGAAAATTAATAAGTTTAGCATGAAAGTAAAAACAGACATGGACAATTGTCATAACATTTACTTGTATTTTGATGAAATTCATCCCTTTTTATAATTAGAAAATTGAGTTAGATTTTAATAGCATGTTCCGTATTATTGACCATTTTCACTATTCTGATGGCTATTGTTTTTGCGACAAACTTTCAAATGTTAAGAACGCCGTTGTCAAACAGTTCTTGTTGTTAATGAAATGTATTAACATGTTTTCGAATAAATAGTCTAAAATGAAACAAACTCCAACAGATCTATACCGCCTTTTGAAGAAAATAGCCACATTTCAACGTTAAGGTTTTATTTTCATTTCTTTCCTCTCTTTGTGATTAAGCGATATTGGTGAGGCAGTATAGGTCTCACTACACAGTTGAATTTTGCTCATTGTTCCATATAAAGTAAGGTCTAGGATTTCCATGGTAAAACAAAATTCCATACTCGTACGTATTGTAGCGAAAACCATATTGGACTCGGTGCCTACGGCATCTCGTTCCAATATGATTTTCACCACAATACATACTCGTACAATATTGTCCTATATTGTACAAAACACTGTAAAATAACGTTATGTTATCGTACGATTGATATTTTCAGGAATATTCGGTATGCCAAAAGAGGTGTGTGCTGAACAGTATGTCAGAGGGGTGTGTAAATTCAGTTCCAGAGGAAATATAGAACACCTGAACGAAATTCATTTTGTTGATGTCAACGATGACATCATTCAGACTATCCAGAACGTATTTTCCAGTAGTTTGGTTGTTACTTCCGTGAAGGATCATGAAGAAAGTTACAATAGTCGCCGATAGCATTTCGTTAAGGTAAGTATTTCGTTGTATTAAGGTATTCATGGTATTTCGTCAAAATAAGCATTATGTTCCCTTTAGGTACCCATAACATTTCGTTAAGTAAGTAGTTTATTGCATTTCGGTATCCATAACATTTCGTTAAGTAAGTAGTTCATTGCATTTAAATATCCATAAATTTCGTCAAAATGATAATTTCATTGCAATGAGGTATTCATAATAGTTCGTTAATGTTAGGATTCCACTGAATTAGATAGTAATACAAAGCATTAATGCAATCAGGTATATATCACAATGCATTAAGGCAAACATTTCATTACATCAGGTATGCATCACACAGCATTAAGGCAAGCATATAATAACATCAGGTATGCATCACACAGCATTAAGGCAAGCATATCATTACATCAGGTATGCATCACACAGCATTAAGGCAAGCATATAATAACATCAGGTATGCATCACACAGCATTAAGGCAAGCATTTCATTACATCAGGTATGCATCACACAGCATTAATGCAAGCATTTCATTACATCAGGTATGCATCACACAGCATTAAGGCAAGCATATCATTACAACAGGTATGCATCATACAGCATTAAGACAAGCATATCATTACAACAGGAATGCATCACACATCATTAGGCAAGCATATCATTACATCAGGTATGCATCACACATGATTAAGGCAAGCATATCATTACATCAGGTATGCATCACACAGCATTAATGCAAGCATATCATTACATCAGGTATGCATCACACAGCATTAGGCAAGCATATAACAACATCAGGTATGCATTACACAGCATTAAGGCAAGCATATCATTACATCAGGTATGCATCACACAGCATTAAGGCAAGCATTTCATTACACCAGGTATGCATCACACAGCATTAAGGCAAAAATGTAATTACATCAGGTATGCATCACACAGCATTAAGACAAGTATATCATAACATCAGGTATGCATCACACAACATTAAGGCAAGCATATCATTACAACAGGTATGCATCACACAGCATTAAGGCAAGCATGTCATTACAACAGGTATGCATCACACAGCATTAGGCAAGCATATCATTACACTGGTATGCATCACACAGCATTAAGGCAAGCATATCATTACAACATGTATGCATCACACAGCATTAAGGCAAGCATATCATTACAACAGGTATGCATCACACAGCATTAAGGCAAGCATATCATTACATCAGGTATGCATCACACAGCATTAAGGCAAGCATATCATTACATCAGGTATGCATCACACATCATTAAGGCAAGCATATAATAACATCAGTAATGCATCACACAGCATTAAGGCAAGCATATTATTACATCAGGTATGTATCACACATCATTAAGGAAAGCATATTAAAACATCAGTAATGCATCACACAGCATTAAGGCAAGCATATCATTACATCAGTAATGCATCACACAGCATTAAGGCAAGCATATTATTACATCAGGTATGCATCACACAGCATTAAGGCAAGCATATAATAACATCAGGTATGCATCACACAGCATTAAGGCAAGCATATAATAACATCAGTAATGCATCACACAGCATTAAGGCAAGCATATCATTACATCAGGTATGCATCACACAGCATTAAGGCAAGCATATCATTACATCAGGTATGCATCACACAGCATTAAGGCAAGCATATAATAACATCAGGTATGCATCACACAGCATTAAGGCAAGCATATCATTACATCAGGTATGCATCATACAGCATTAAGGCAAGCATATCATTACATCAAGTATGCATCACACATCATTAAGGCAAGCATATAATAACATCAGGCATCATACAGCAATAAGGCAAACATTTCATTACATCAGGTTATATCACAATGCATTAAGGCAAATATTTCATTACATCAGATATGTATTACACACCATTAAGGCAAGCATATTTTTACATTAGGTATGCATCACACAGCATTAAGGCAAGCATATCATTACATCAGGTATGCATCACACAGCATTAAGGCAAGCATATCATTACATCAGGTATGCATCACACAACATTAATGCAAGCATATCATTACAACAGATATGCATCACACAGCATTAATGCAAGCATATCATTACAACAGGTATGCATCACACAGCGTTAATGCAAGCATATCATTACATCAGGTATGCATCACACAGCATTAAGGCAAGCATATCATTACATCAGGTATGCATCACACAACATTAAGGCAAGCATATTATTACAGCAGGTATGCATCACACAGCATTAAGGCAAGCATATCATTACATCAGGTATGCATCACACAACATTAATGCAAGCATATCATTACAACAGATATGCATCACACAGCATTAATGCAAGCATATCATTACAACAGGTATGCATCACACAGCGTTAATGCAAGCATATCATTACAACAAGTATGCATCACACAGCATTAAGGCAAGCATATCATTACATCAGGTATGCATCACACAACATTAATGCAAGCATATCATTACAACAGGTATGCATTACACAGCATTAATGCAAGCATATCATTACAACAGGTATGCATCACACAGCGTTAATGCAAGCATATCATTACAACAAGTATGCATCACACAGCAATAAGGCAAGCATATCATTACAACAGGTATGCATCACACAGCATTAGGCAAGCATACCATTACTTCAGGTATTCATCACACATCATTAAGGTAAGCATATTATTACATCAGGTATGTATTACACAGCATTAAGGCAAGCATATTGTTACATCAGGTATGCATCATACAGCAATAAGGCAAACATTTCATTACATCAGGCATGCATCACAATGCATTAAGGCAAACATTTCATTACATCAGGTATGTATTACCAGCATTAAGGCAAGCATATCATTACATCAGGTATGCATCACACAGCATTAAGGCAAGCATATTATTACATCAGGTATGCATCACACAGCATTAAGGCAAACATATCGTTACATCAGGTATGCATCACACAGCATTAAAAAAGCATATAATTACATCAGGTATGCATCACACATCATTAAGGCAAGCATTTCATTACATGAAGTATGCATCACACAGCATTAATGCAAGCATTTCATTACATCAGGTATGCATCACACAGCATTAAGGCAAGCATATAATAACATCAGGTATGCATCACACAGCATTAATGCAAGTATATTATTATATCAGGTATGCATCACACAGCATTAAGGCAAGCATATCATTACAACATGTATGCATCACACAGCATTAGGCAAACATACTGTTACATCAGGTATGCATCACACAGCATTAAGGCAAGCATATCATTACATCAGGTATGCATCACACAGCATTAAGGCAAGCATATCATTACGTCAGGTATGCATCACACAGCATTAAGGCAAGCATATCATTACGTCAGGTATGCATCACACAGCATTAAGGCAAGCATATCATTACATCAGGTATGCATCACACATCATTAAGGCAAACATTTCAGTACACCAGGTATGTATTACACAGCATTAAGGCAAGCATATCATTACATCAGGTATGCATCACAATGCATTAATGCAAGCATATCATTACATCAGGTATTCATCACACTGCATGAAGGCAAACACATCATTACATCAGGTATGCATCACACTGCATGAAGGCAAACACATCATTACATCAAGTATGCATCACAATGCATTAATGCAAGCATATCAGTATATCAGGTATGCATCACACAGCATGAAGGCAAGCATTTCATTACATCAGGTATGCATCACACAGCATTAAGGCAAGCATATCATTACATCAGGTATGCATCACACTGCATGAAGGCAAACACATCATTACATCAGGTATGCATCACACTGCATGAAGGCAAACACATCATTACATCAAGTATGCATCACAATGCATTAATGCAAGCATATCATTATATCAGGTATGCATCACACAGCATGAAGGCAAGCATTTCATTACATTGCAAAACATCACACAGCATAATAATAAATATATAATTACATCAATGCATACATTACTTGTATATTGCATTAATATAAGCATTTCATTACAACGGTTGATATGTCACAATACATTAAGTTAAGCATGTTATTACATTGGAGTAAACATCACACTGCAGTCAGAAAAAACTTTCCATTATATTGATGTTTACATTACAATGCATAAGACATAGCACTTCATAATAAGTATTTATATTTATATAATGTATTACATTGGATTTAGTTGATGTAATACATTGAATTTGGTTGATGCATTACATTGAATTTAGTTGATGCATTACATATGGTAGTGTTGATTATCGCATTGTATATAGTTTGTGCATTAATTACTTTATGCATTGCATTTAATTTGTTCATTGTATTTATCATGCATGCATTTAGTTTAATACATTTCATTTAGTTTATTCATTATATGTAGTTATTACATGTAGTTGATGTCTTATACTGCATATTGGTGATATATTATATCAAACGTAATTAACACATTACACTGTATTAAGTTGATACATAACATTGTTTACAGGTTAAATATAATGATATGTTTCATTTTATTGATTTAATACATTACAGTATATTATATTGATACATAACATTGCATTTAGTTGGTGTATCGTATCTAGTTGATATAGTTCATTTTGTTAATTGATACATTACATTGTTTTAATTTGAAACATTACTTTGTATTAATTTGATACATTACATTGTATCAAGTTGACATATTACATTGTATTAAATTGATCCATTATATTGTCTTAAGTTGAAACATTATATTGTATTATGTTGCTACATTACATTGTATTAAGTTGATACATTACATTGTATTATGTTGATACATTATAGAGTATTAAATCGGTCCATTACATTGTATTATGTTGATACATTATAGTGTATTAAATCGGTCCATTACATTGTATTATGTTGATACATTATAGTGTATTAAATCGGTCCATTATATTGTATTATGTTGATACATTATAGTGTATTAAATTGATACAGTACTTTGTATTTAGTTGATACATTACATTGTATAAAAAATCAATATGAAATGTTTTGTGGCAATTTTTCTTGATGCACTTATATATCTTCAATACATGAAGTCCGACACTCAATTTAACATGTATTGTTGATTTATAGTTTATACATTATATAAGTGCAAAGCTTTTTGATAACATAACAAGGTTGACTCTCACCAATGTTTGTTAGACTGGGTGAATACTAAAGGACCTGTATGTGAAATTTTGCACTTTTTAAGTTGTGTAGTAGTTGCTCAAGAGTTGGCAGAGCTTTAGCTTATATATTTATAGTTTTAAAAATTTCCCTAATACAAATGATTAACCTGCCAGATGTTTAATGATATGTTACTATATAACTAACTATTTTAAATTAAATTGTGAAATCTGATTTCAATTATATTGTTTTGCACGTCTATAAATGCATTTATGTACAAGTTATTTTAATGTTTGGTAACCATTGAGTTGTTAACCCCAGTTTCACTAATTTAACATATTTTGATAGTTTCCTCAGCGGTATTTTAAATGCTGAAACTTCACACTTACTGATTATGTTGCAAGTTATACTTTTTCAATAAGTACAGAGATGTAATGACTGAGTGTGGTGATTTAACTGTGAAGTATTTCAAATAATAATTAAAAGAGAAACTGAAAAATGAAACCGTTGAGGAAGATTTCTGTTTGAGCATTTTTACTAATTACGATAAACCGGCCCTTGAGCTTTAAATACACAAATAAATTATCTGGATTAAGTGGGCACTGTTCTCTACTCATTTAAATCTCACAGACAGTGAGACACTCACTGGCTGTAAGAAACTTCTAAATGTCTATATAATTGTCATATAACTAGTTTTGTATCAATATATCTGATTTTGTATAACTGAATTGAAATAAAAGTTACAAAAAAGTCGATCTTTTACATTATATGAAGTTGATACATTACATTGTATTAAGTTGATCCATTACATTGTATTAAGTTGATCCATTACATTGTATTCGGTTAATACATTACATTGTATTAAGTTGATATACAGTACATATATTTAGATAAACAGAACATTACGTTATTTGATACATTACATTGCATTAAAATTATACATAATATAGTTCTAATACGAAACGTGCACACCATATCGGTGTCCGTAAAAGTACCTGGATAGTCAAATTGAAGTAAGGTAAACATTGAATTGTTATCGGTTATTGGACATTGGAAAATATTTCTTGGAACGAGTTCTGTTTCATTTCCAATGCATGTTCAATAGTATATTTCATTTTATACCTTCAGATCGATTTTCTTTAACAAATCACATTTTGAAATCTAACAACAGTGTAGGCCATAAATTGCATAATTGTTTAAAGGTAAACATAGCATAACAATAACGTATCACATGCGATATATAATGTAAGTGTTATCTTATTGTAACATATATATATATATATAATTACAGGAGACCAATCCACTGATGTTGACGTCTGCTGCAAGGCGTTTGTTCAAGCGATAATTTAAGCCTGTATGAAGACACAAATACATCCAACACAACATTTGAAATCAATTCACCTGGTAGATCATGACGCAACAGTTGTCTTTATTTGAAGGAACTAGTTTCCACCTTCTTGGACACACCATAACCGGAAACCGACAACCAATCAGATAGGCAGACAGTTGCAAGACGGCACAACTCAAGATCGCCAACCGACAACCAATCAGATAGGCAGACAGGTGAAGACGGCACAACTTCAGATCGTCAACCGACAACCAATCAGATAGGCAGACAGGTGAAAGACGGCACAAGTCAAGATCGTCAACCGACAACCAATCAGATAGGCAGACAGGTGAAAGACGGCACAACCCCAGAAAATCAAAGCAAACACATCATTATCAAGCAGTATATGGTTTACATATGAATTGTGCTGTGTTAAAGTATCGTTCTGATACTACAATAGGACCCACAAGTCGTGTTGTATGGTATCATTGGAAAACGTACAGCCTTTATCTGAGCTGTTACTGACCAGCCCCAGTTTCACTAAACATCTCAACTTGAGATTTTCCTCAACTCAAATGTTTGCAATGCTTAAACTTCATTTACATTAATAATTTTCTGTGTACGTCTATTCCTTTACTGCTGAGTAAAGATCTGATATGACTTCAATTATGTGTTGTCACTTAATATGTTATGAGTTCAAGTTATATCATTTGGAGAATTTTAAATGTTTGAGTTTAGGAAAATTTCACCTTGAGATGTTTAGTGAAACAGGCCCCTGGTCCTCGGTCCTTAATCCATCAAATGTGTTTATCCACAAGTTTTATACTACATGTACTTGTATTGAATTGAGCAATGAAAAACATATAACATTAAAGATAGTAATTATTATATAGATAATAATTGCTGATTTATATAGATAATTTGTAAAGTAGGTTTTCATATACATGTACCACATCAGAGATCAGTCTTTTTGGGATTCCGGATAAGAATATATGTATGTTTATCAGGGGTTAAAAGGGTCGAGATAAAGTTTCGTAAGTTTATATAATTTAACGTCTAAAATGTGATTGAAGTAAAAATATAATGATGCAATAATCAAAATAACCATTCAATGTGTTTAGTATACAAGAAAAACAATCATTAATAGCTGTTTCGCTTAGAATACAGCTGTCTCGGTCCCTTGATATAACATAATCTTTGATAGCTGTTTCGCTTCGATAAGAGCCGTTAGCCCCTTGGAATAACAGAAGCATTAATAGCTGTTTCGCTTCGAATAGAGCCGTCAGCCCCTTAGAATAACCGAATTATTAATAGCTTTTTCGCTTCGAATACAGCCGTCAGCCCCTTGAAATAACCGCAGAGGTTCTGCTGGAAACAGCTATAATCCAATAATAAACAAAACTTCTCATTTATAATTATCATATTTTAAATGTTACGTTTATATGGAAACGCTGTGTATATAGCAAAACACTGTTTTTGAGCTTCAGATGAAGCTTTCATTCATTTTTCTCTGTATTGATCAGGTAGTTTGTACTATGAAACTCGGTAAGTACATGTAGCCGATCCATATTTTAATGTTGCACAAAGATGTCCACTGTGCATGAGTCCAATTAAGTTGGGTAATCATTATGTTAAATGACCTCTTTATTGTACAATCTTAATTAAATGGACAAGTCAACGGTTTCATAACTTATTTCGAATCACTTCTAGATGTTTGTCCTCTATTCAGGTCTCTGAACATAGTCCGGCGTAACATGACACTTGTGACTTGCCTGGCACATTTTAACTTGATAGAGTACATCTATAAAAAAATTAAAATGTTATTAAGATTTATCAAACTACTTGATTAAAAATTAGAAAAACAGTGCTAACTGTAAAAGAATAGTTTTCATCCTCATTTCATTTATTAACATTCATTAAATATTTTGTTATATACTTGCTGTTAAGTGACTCTATGTTTATATTGATTGTATATTGTACAAATTATGATAGAATAATTGTTCTGTTCTGTTCTGTTCAAATTAAAACTAATATTTGTAAAGCTTAAACATAAACCAGAAGCATGTTGAAACCAAACATTAGATCATGTTTTTTTATAGCATCATGATTCATGTAACTTGAAACATTGGTGGTGGGTATATGTATAGTTTAACCCTTTACTTCTTACAGACGCCTTTGGCCACCTCTAATATAGACGCCTTTGGACACCTCTAATGTAGACGCCTTTGAACACCTCTAATATAGAAGGTTTTTGAATTATTGGGTGAATTATTTTTATATTAACTTGTCTGAGTGGAAAACAGTGCAGGAAGTGTTCAGATTGCTCGTTACGAGCTATCTGAACTCTTCCTGCACTGTTTTCAAAGGCTTTCTGTGATTGGTGCGAGAAAACGCGTATCTTTGAAGTAAAGGGATAACTTAATATTGATATGATAAAATATGGGATTTTTGGCGTGGGGGTAGCTTCCACCATTCGTGATGACACATTTGTTAAATGTAGCATCGGTATTATTTGATAATTGCAGAATGTGAAGTGTTTGGAAAATAACGGTTATTGGTCAATGTATTACATTGATAAAGTTTAATTGAAATTTATGGAGGGAAGCCACAATTTAAAGAACACGTCGGACGTGCATATAGAAGTTGACTATGTGCGAAACTGTATAAAACTGATTTGGGAATAATAATGATTTTATGTTATGTGTGCTAGTTGTATATATATACATTAATCGTAAATTGACATCGTTATATTATAATATTGGAATTTGCTGTCTAATTGGAGTAAGAGTTACTTTAAGGAGTGATAGGCCAGAGTCCAGACTGAGGTCAGCTTAATACTCCATACAGTCAAGTTGAATAAGTAACATTTAAGACAACCTTACAAGATTTTGAAAAAATACAGTACAAATACTCCTAGAAAATAATTTTTGTTTGCTTGTTTGAAAATTTACCAGCATTTCTTTTGCCATTGGAGGTGAACAGACAATGAGTTAACCGTACTACTCTTTCCTGTTATCCTGGAAGTTTAGCGCATACACGAACACACCCATCTCAGTCTGTTAGTAACTGGTAACTTCCCCACGTGCATCAGCGGTGAGAGCCGAATGATAATGAGGTGCGATGTCGTATATCAATCATCATTGGGACTAGACGGGCAGGGATTCAAACTCTCAACCCCTGGAGTGATAGTCAGACGTGCTACCGACTGAGCTAACCGGGTCCGGCTAGAAAATTAGTACTATCAGTACTATTATCGACATTTATTATCATCCAGATATATTTTTAGTACTAACTCATAAATGACTTTCACCACAACTAACATTTGGAATATATGTGAACAATACAATGATGTTTAGTTTTAATTGAAACGATTGATCTAACTGTTTTTGGGGGGAATGTGCCTAACATATCTGGATGACTGTAAAATCCACGGGTCGAATAATCCGTACCTTCGCGCTTGAGTAGGTTCGCCCCTGATACAACTGCAACAAAGTGTACATTTCTAAAATATCTTGACTGTTGAAACAAAACTACCAGGTGTATTTTGAATAAGCATTTTCATACTCGGCTTGTTCATCTTTTTAATGAATTCGGGTGGTTATCAAAGAGAGATACATATGCTATCTAGAAATACTTGTACACAAGGCAGTTATTGATTTGACGCCTACATATATAAGTAATTCAATTATTCGTTCTTACAACAAAATGTATAATTTAAGATCAACTGAAAACAAAAATATTACCCATCTTCAAACAAAAACAGAATATTTTAAACTGTTATTCAGCTAC
The DNA here is from genome assembly GCA_029582155.1 of Panopea generosa. Lineage (NCBI taxonomy): Eukaryota > Metazoa > Mollusca > Bivalvia > Adapedonta > Hiatellidae > Panopea > Panopea generosa. The sequence continues at coordinate 19,130,499 of CM055908.1, read as the reverse complement.
TCTGGCATGCAAACATGGAAGTCAATTCCTGTTTATATTCGGGTTTCGTCTCTTTTTGTGTAATACGTAACTATTAGGAAAAGTTTCTGTAATTTCTTTACATTTGCTTGTTTTATATTATATTATGTTTGTTTGTATATTTGGATTATATTATTGTTGCTGATGTTGAATATAAAACTATGTAATGTACATTTTAAAGAAGACTTTGTGGTAGATACGTATTGTATGTTGTATAATACTAATAAGTTGTTATCTTCTTGAAATAAAGATATGCATTACAATTATTATTATTTGCGAAGAATAACTTATATTTTTCTTACTTTTATTTGATTTATTATTTTGGTTATGATTATTATTATTATTATTATTATTATTATTATTAATAGTAGTAGTAGTAGTAGTAGTATTAGCTCCACTGGTCTAATACCAAAAGGGCTAATACCATGGTAATCTGCCTGCCTGCCTGCCTGCCTGCCTGCCTGTCTGTCTGTCTGTCTGTCTGTCTGTCTGTCTGTCTGTCGTTCTTCCGTTCATCCATTAACTTTATCTGTAAACTCTGAAGCACCTTCACTTTTCATCTAGTAATGACCAGATTTGTGTTTTGGATGTTTATATCGAGCCATGAATGCTCAGACGAGCTCTTTAACCAGCCATTTTGACAAATCAACAGAGTTATGGTTCTTTATATATTGCATCAAAGGTGAGTGTTGCCTTATAACACTGTAACATATTCAGTCTTTATTTTACAACTGGTCAATATATTTCGGTGAAACTTCTTAGTGAGTGTTTATTAATACTATGAACTAACGCATTGTCTCTCCTGGGTTGAACATCAGTTGTTTAAAAAAAGTCACCGTGGATAGCTGAACCTAGACAATGTACGAAACAGGTCCCATCACCAGGTACATAGTAAACGTCAAACAATTGTTCATTTATTTTCTACTCTTGCAAGATGGGCATGGATATATTACGAGTCATATACAGGACAAAAATGATACGATACTACACAATAATTATCTACACACATACATATATACCTTTGATAACACTAACTGTTGAAACAATCAATATTTATATACTTTATCAATGAATACTGGACTTTGATCAGGCGGATAATATAGAACGTGTACATAGGACAATTTTAAAATTGCTACTTACTGTTAAAATGTCAACAAATAGTTCAGCGTTGTATAGCGAGTTAGCTAGTTACCCATTGTATATAGTAAGACAAATAAGAATAATTGAATATTTCCTTAGACTGTATTGTGCAAAAAGTAGTAATTGTATATTGTCTAATGTATTGAATATGCTTAAGTTATATAAGTAAAATGACATCTTACAAATTAAGAAACACTTTAGCAAAACTGAGGTTATCTTCGCATCGATTAATTATGTAAACAGGTAGACACAGAAACCAAGATAAAAACGAAAGAAAATGTACTTTGTGTCACCTTAATGACATTGAAGATGAGCATCATTTTGTGATAATATGGCTTTTCTACGATTTATTAAGAATTCTTAGGTACATAAATAGTGTTACCATCGTCTGAGTATGTATCAATTTATTGACCTTTTAAACACGCCTAAACTAAGAGTTTTGAATAAATAAGCTGTATTTTGTATCAAGGCATTTAATCAAAGATCAAATGCGTTAAATTCAAACAACTTATTTGTAAATGTACATTCTAACTATATGTTTTATTATTTACTTCATGTATGTAACATAATTATGTCGTATCTCGTATTGCTGCATGCATGTATTGTATTTTGTGTAAATAACGATGAACTGTATATGTTCATGTTATATTGAATAAAGTTATGTTCTGTTCTGTTTTGATGAAAAAGACATCCTTTTTAACGCCCCAAGATTTTACGAACACTCAAAATTTAGACACCAATTATTAACTGATAATAAGCCATAGTATGATGTAATGTTATGTACATCCTGTCATAAACTGATAAACCCTGGGGTGATATATGCTATTTGAAGTACAGCATACCCACATAATTGGCACTCCCAAGCATATTTAATAAAATGTAAAGAAAAAGAAGAAATATAAGTTTTAAAAATAAGAGTCAAATGTTATCTTCTCTTTAATTGTAACATATTCAAATTAATGTAAATGGTAATAATTGTAATTGCTGACACCGATCAAACTAGTTTGAAACTATGCGGAAACACACTGATTGAAGCGTTACTTATCTAAGATGGCAACAAACAATTCTTAATTAAAGTTAATCCATAGATTTGTTGTTATGCTAATAAACTTGTTGCAAAATTAATTGATTTAATTGCCGCCGATATTCACACCACTGATTGAGTAAGGTGTAAGGAGTAAAGAGTATCAGGCGACATGTAGGTGTTCACAGTTTTATTGATGGTAATAATTGTCTAAACAAAACGCAATACTTTTGACCGAAAATTTGCGAAACACATATACTGCATATTAAACATTTTGTCGTCTGGTTTAGCGTTTAAATTGTCAACTAAAACTAAGAATTTTATATGTCAAAACAGTTTAATTATTTTGCTATATTTTTACAATATTTTTTGAGACAGGATTGTTGAGCTTTATCTTATTTAGAATAATAATACCGAGGTGACTTTAAGGTCAAAGGTTTTCGTGTTTTTTTTAAACACATACTTCTCCAGTTCAGTACTCGCTCGGGTGATACCGTACCATTTAATATATCATCTGATTTGTCGACTGTAGAAAGTGTATAGCGACCATTGCATGCGAGCCCGCTGATTGATCGGAAATTGAATGGTGATATTTTGGTAATTTTTATGCAGTATCTAGAGCGCTATGAATTGCGAGACAGACAGTGAGTACCATGCTTTTTTGTAGGGTGTAAGAGACCTAATTTAATCTTTGATTACTTTTTAACTTCATACAACAACATTCAGCTGATGCTTTTGTCCGCTGTTTCATAATGATCAAGGGCTTTTGTCCACCTTTTCAAATCTACAAAGGGGCTTTTGTCCATCTTTTCAAATCTACCAAGAGGCTTTTGTCCACCTTCTAAAATCGACCAAGGGACCTTTGTCCAACTTCTAAAATTGACTAAGGGCCTTTGTCCACCTCCTTAAATCTACCAATGTTTTCTGTCCACCTTCTAAAATGTACCAGGGAGCTTTTGACATGTGTACATTTTTTGACAAAGGGGCTTTTGTGCAGAGGCTTTTGTCCAGATACCGTAGCTGACCTAAATCGAGGCGAGTTACACTTGCGTCTACTTGTATCACTTAATTTATCAACACACAGGCGGATTCAGAGGCAACAAGTAAAAAAACAAAACTTAACTTAATCGGTTTTTGATGCAAACTTTAAGTCAAGCACAGATCTTTGTCTTATATCATGATAGGAAATATGTCAGATTCAGCAAAGCTCCCCAACCCATTTCAACCAAAAACATGCCAAATACATGACTATGTAAAACATGGCTATGGAGAGCATGGCTATAGAGAACAAGACTGGAGAACATGGCTAAGTGAGTGAGTGAGTGAGTGAGTGAGTGAGTGAGTGAGTGAGTGAGTGAGTGAGTGAGTGAATCATTTATTAAAGTGTTCATTAACAAATCAATAAAAAGCATATAAACAATGAGAATGATGCACTCGGTATGATGGGCCTATTAGTCACTATCGATAATACAAAGTATCATATTTAAAACATGATATAAACAGTTATGGCGATATCAAATTCAAATACATTGTAAATATACAAATTGGTTATACTTTAATATATAATTTGTTTTTAACAAATAATACTGAATAAATGAATGTAGTTATGAGTTGTTATAAGCTGAGTTCTTCTTTTAAGGAACGCTCTGGTTAAAATGTTGGCAATTTTTCTTTGATCACTAAGTATGATATGTTTAAATTTCTTTGTACAATCAAGAGTTAAATAAGCTATGTTATTAATATTTACACGAAAGACATCACTTCTTATATCATCTTATAAATGAACAGTTAAGTAAAAAATGCGGTTTGTTTTAAATCGAGCTTGTATCACAGAATCTGCAAAGTCTTTGATTTGGGTTCCTTCCTGCCAACATATCGACCAGTTTCATTTCTAAGAAGAAGAATGCTGCAGCGACATTGTGCAAGATTAGAACGTTCACTCTTGTGTTATTTGCACATACTCTTCAATTTCTCAATTTAGGTAATCTTCCAATCTTTTGTGTCCATATTCTAGAGTAATACTCTCGAACAAGAGCATTTAATGATGATAGATTAACGGGAGTTTTATTTAGAAAATGATTAATCAATCTGAGTTCCTGTATTATATATTTAACACCACTTGACCAGTTATTATAACAAATTGCAAAGTCATAATTGAATGTACACTTTGTTAAACGGCTGTCATCGCAATTTATCCTTTTGTTCCAACATCTGAGAATATATATCTATTGTCTATACGTACATGGTAACCAACCGGTGTCAGCGATAACAGCAAATCTGTGGACCCCTAAAAAGTATCTAGAGGCACGATTCTGGAAATTGTCAATGGACTGGTACTGTTAATGACCCCAAATATATGAGTCAAGGATGTTATAAAACAGTTTTTCATACGACCTAAATCCAATTTCTTTAAATCTATGTATTTTGGATATAATATTCCCAAAAGCTTTACCAGTCCCTTTAGCAAGAGCGTCACAGTTATAAGAAAAATCCATTTTTCATGAAATATTATTCCCAGGTATTTATATTTCTCAACTGTTTCTAGAACATTACCACCAATTTTAAAAATAAAGTCACGTCTGTTTTACGTGGTTTCTGAAGTGAACGCACTTTGATTGATCAGTAAAGCTGAGAGTTTTTTGTCGTTAAGTGTGACACCAAGGTCAAGTCGGCTTATTTCGTCGACAAGGTCATTTATAAATATTGAGAATAGTGTCGGTGACAGGTTGTCCCCTTGTTTTACACCGCTTGTACAATCGAAACACTCCGTGATATCAGTATTCAGACGAATACATGATATTGAGCTTGAGTATATACCTTTAAATGAATTGTACAACTTTTCATCAATTTTAAGTTACAGTAATTAATATAGTAACATTGATGAAGTCGAACGCTTTCTCCAAATCTATGAACGCTGTAAATACAGAGTCATTATTACGGAGAATGCTATTCAGAGTTAATATGTGATCATCTCATGATCGATCCTTTCTAAACCCGTTTTGTTCGTCCGCGAGTATATCATCGTGTTCTAAAAAGAAGAACAAGACAAAATTTTGATGCAAGGCATCAAAGAAGCCGCAATGTTGTGTATCACCTATCTGAATGATTGGCAATGCAAATGGTGGAATGGGTACAGGATTTACATGTAGAATGTTTTTTCAAAATCAACGTAGAAAAAATAGCGTATCAAATTAAAATAAGACAGTGGCTTATAAGGAATTTGTTAAGTGACTATAGGTAAAATGGAACAGACTGAGAAAACAATTTTGAC